>JAWPHD010000569.1:0-435685 GCA_037043455.1 Cyrtodaria siliqua
TACATGCAACCACTATTATTGTTATCGGTAGTACTACTACAACTACATGCACCACTATTGCTATTATCGGTAGTTACTAACTACAGCTACATGCACCAGTATTGCGATTACTGTTATCGGTAGTACTACTACAACTACATGCACCACTATTACTGTTATCTGGTAGTACTACTAACTACATGCACCACTATTGCTATTTACTATTATCGCGGTAGTGTACTACTAAGCTACATGCGCCACTATTGCTATTACTGTTATCGGTTGTACTACTACAACTACATGCACCACTATAGCTATTACCGTTATCGGTAGTATTACTACAGCTACATGCACCACTTGATATAACTGTTATCGGTGTAGTATCTACTACAGCTACATGCACCACTATTAACTGTTATCGGTAGTACTACTACAGCTACATTGCACCACTCTTGATATTACTGTTATCGTGTAGTACTACTACAGCTACATTGCACCACTATTACTGCTTATCGGTAGTACTACTACAGCTACATGCAACCACTATTTGATATTACTGTTATCGGTAAGTACTACTACAGCTACATGCACCACTATTGCTATTACCGTTATCGGTAGTACTAATACAGCTACATGCACCACTATTGCTATTACTTGTTATCTGGTAGGTTATCGGTAGTACTACTACAGCCTACAGTGCACCACTATTGCTATTACTGTTATCGGTAGTACTACTACAGCTACATGCACCACTATAGCTATTACTGTTATTGGTAGTACTTACTACAGCTACATGCATCACTACTATTACTGTTATCGGTAGTAGTACTACAGCTATATGCACCACTATTGCTATTAATGTTATCGGTAGTACTACTACAACTACATGCACCACTATAGCTATTACCGTTATCGGTAGTAACTACTACAGCTACATGCACCACTATTGCTATTAATTTTATCGGTAGTTACTAACTACAGCTACATGTACCCTCATATAGCTATTACTGTTATCGGTAGTACTACTACAGCTACATGCACCACTATTGCTATTACCGTTATCGTTAGTACTACTACAGCTACATGCACCACTATACGATATTACTGTTAATCGGGTAGTACTTACTACCAGCTACATGCACCACTATTGCTAGTTACCGTTATCGGTAGTTACTACTACAGCTACATGCACCACTATTGCTATTATCGTTATCGGTAGTACTTACTACAGCTACATTGCACCACTATAGCTATTACTGTTATCGGTAGTACTTACTACACGCTACATGCACCACTATAGCTATTACTGGTTATCGGTAGTACTACTACAGCTACATGCACCACTAATAGCTATTACTGTTATCGGTAGTACTACTACAGCTACATGCACCACTATACGCTATTACTGTTATCGGTAGTACTACTACAGCTACATGCACCACTATTGCTATTACCGTTATCGGTAGTACTACTCACAGCTACATGCACCACTATAGCTAGTTACTGTTATCGGTAGTACTACTACAGCTACATGCACCACTATAGCTATTACTGTTATCGGTAGTACTATTACAGCTACATTCACCACTATAGCTAGTTACTGTTATCGGTAGTACTACTACAGCACCATGCACCACTATTGCTATTACCGTTATCGGTAGTACTACTACAGCTACATGCACCACTATAGCTATTACCGTTATCGGTAGTACTACTACAGCTACATGCACCACTATAGCTATTACTGTTATCGATAGTACTACTACAGCTACTGCACCACTATTGCTATTACTGTTATCGGTAGTACTACTACAGCTACATGCAGCACTATTGCTATTACTGTTATCGGTGTACTACTACAACTACATGCACCACTATAGCTATTACCGTGTTATCGGTAGTACTACTACAGCTACATGCACCACTATTGCTATTACTGTTATCGGTAGTATACTACAGCTACATGCACCACTATTACTGTTATCGGTAGTACTACTACAGCTACATGCACACTATTACTGTTATCGGTAGAACTACTACAGCTACATAGCACCACTATTGCTATTATCGGTAGTACTACTACAGCTACATGCACCAGTATTGCTATTACTGTTATCGGTAGTACTACTACAACTACATGCACCACTATTACTGTTATCGGTAGTACTACTTACAACTACATGCACCACTATAGCTATACTGTTATCGTAGTACTACTACAACTACATGCACCATTTGCTTTTACTGTTATCGGTAGTACTACTACAGCTACATGCACCACTATTGCTATTACCGTTATCGGTAGTACTACTACAGCTACATGCACCACTATAGCTATTACCGTTATCGGTAGTACTACTACAGCTACATGCACCACTATAGCTATTACTGTTATCGATAGTACTACTACAGCTACATGCACCACTATTGCTATTACTGTTATCGGTAGTACTACTACAGCTACATGCACCACTATTGCTATTACTGTTATCGGTTGTACTACTACAACTACATGCACCACTATAGCTATTACCGTTATCGGTAGTACTACTACAGCTACATGTACCACTATTGCTATTACTGTTATCGGTAGTACTACTACAGCTACATGCACCACTATTACTGTTATCGGTAGTACTACTACAGCTACATGCACCACTATTACTGTTATCGGTAGAACTACTACAGCTACATGCACCACTATTGCTATTATCGGTAGTACTACTACAGCTACATGCACCAGTATTGCTATTACTGTTATCGGTAGTACTACTACAACTACATGCACCACTATTACTGTTATCGGTAGTACTACTACAGCTACATGCATCACTATTACTGTTATCGGTAGTACTACTACAGCTACATGCACCACTATTGCTATTACTGTTATCGATAGTACTTCTACAGCTACATGCACCACTATTGCTATTACTGTTATCGGTAGTACTACTACAGCTACATGCACCACTATTGCTATTACCGTTATCGGTAGTACTACTACAGCTACATGCACCACTATAGCTATTACTGTTATCGGTAGTACTACTACAGTTACATGCACCACTATAGCTATTACTGTTATCGGTAGTACTACTACAGCGACATGCACCACTATAGCTATTACTGTTATCGGTAGTACTACTACAGCACCATGCACCACTATTGCGTTATCGGTAGTACTACTACAGCTACATGCACCACTATAGCTATTACCGTTATCGGTAGTACTACTACAGCTACATGCACAACTATAGCTATTACTGTTATCGGTAGTACTACTACAGCTACATGCACCACTATTGCTATTACTGTTATCGGTAGTACTACTACAGCTACATGCACCACTATTACTGTTATCGGTAGTACTACTACAGCTACATGCACCACTATTACTGTTATCGGTAGTACTACTACAACTACATGCACCACTATTATTGTTATCGGTAGTACTACTACAACTACATGCACCACTATTACCGTTATCGGTAGTACTACTACAGCTACATGCACCAGTATTGCGATTACTGTTATCGGTAGTACTACTACAACTACATGCACCACTATTACTGTTATCGGTAGTACTACTACAACTACATGCACCACTATTGCTATTACTATTATCGGTAGTACTACTAAAGCTACATGCGCCACTATTGCTATTACTGTTATCGGTTGTACTACTACAACTACATGCACTACTATAGCTATTACCGTTATCGGTAGTATTACTACAGCTACATGCACCACTATTGATATAACTGTTATCGGTAGTACTACTACAGCTACATGCACCACTATTACTGTTATCGGTAGTACTACTACAGCTACATGCACCACTCTTGATATTACTGTTATCGGTAGTACTACTACAGCTACATGCACCACTATTACTGCTATCGGTAGTACTACTACAGCTACATGCACCACTATTGATATTACTGTTATCGGTAGTACTACTACAGCTACATGCACCACTATTGCTATTACCGTTATCGGTAGTACTAATACAGCTACATGCACCACTATTGCTATTACTGTTATCGGTAGGTTATCGGTAGTACTACTACAGCTACATGCACCACTATTGCTATTACTGTTATCGGTAGTACTACTACAGCTACATGCACCACTATAGCTATTACTGTTATTGGTAGTACTACTACAGCTACATGCATCACTATTACTGTTATCGGTAGTAGTACTACAGCTATATGCACCACTATTGCTATTAATGTTATCGGTAGTACTACTACAACTACATGCACCACTATAGCTATTACCGTTATCGGTAGTACTACTACAGCTACATGCACCACTATTGCTATTAATGTTATCGGTAGTACTACTACAGCTACATGTACCCCTATAGCTATTACTGTTATCGGTAGTACTACTACAGCTACATGCACCACTATTGCTATTACCGTTATCGGTAGTACTACTACAGCTACATGCACCACTATAGATATTACTGTTATCGGTAGTACTACTACAGCTACATGCACCACTATTGCTATTACCGTTATCGGTAGTACTACTACAGCTACATGCACCACTATTGCTATTATCGTTATCGGTAGTACTACTACAGCTACATGCACCACTATAGCTATTACTGTTATCGGTAGTACTACTACAGCTACATGCACCACTATAGCTATTACTGTTATCGGTAGTACTACTACAGCTACATGCACCACTATAGCTATTACTGTTATCGGTAGTACTACTACAGCTACATGCACCACTATAGCTATTACTGTTATCGGTAGTACTACTACAGCTACATGCACCACTATTGCTATTACCGTTATCGGTAGTACTACTACAGCTACATGCACCACTATAGCTATTACTGTTATCGGTAGTACTACTACAGCTACATGCACCACTATAGCTATTACTGTTATCGGTAGTACTATTACAGCTACATTCACCACTATAGCTATTACTGTTATCGGTAGTACTACTACAGCACCATGCACCACTATTGCTATTACCGTTATCGGTAGTACTACTACAGCTACATGCACCACTATAGCTATTACCGTTATCGGTAGTACTACTACAGCTACATGCACCACTATAGCTATTACTGTTATCGATAGTACTACTACAGCTACATGCACCACTATTGCTATTACTGTTATCGGTAGTACTACTACAGCTACATGCACCACTATTGCTATTACTGTTATCGGTTGTACTACTACAACTACATGCACCACTATAGCTATTACCGTTATCGGTAGTACTACTACAGCTACATGCACCACTATTGCTATTACTGTTATCGGTAGTACTACTACAGCTACATGCACCACTATTACTGTTATCGGTAGTACTACTACAGCTACATGCACCACTATTACTGTTATCGGTAGAACTACTACAGCTACATGCACCACTATTGCTATTATCGGTAGTACTACTACAGCTACATGCACCAGTATTGCTATTACTGTTATCGGTAGTACTACTACAACTACATGCACCACTATAACTGTTATCGGTAGTACTACTACAGCTACATGCATCACTATTACTGTTATCGGTAGTACTACAACAGCTACATGCACCACTATTGCTATTACTGTTATCGATAGTACTTCTACAGCTACATGCACCACTATTGCTATTACTGTTATCGGTAGTACTACTACAACTACATGCACCACTATTACTGTTATCGGTAGTAGTACTACTACAGCTACATGCATCACTATTACTGTTATCGGTAGTACTACTACAGCTACATGCACCACTATTGCTATTATTGTTATCGGTAGTACTACTACAGCTACATGCACCACTATAGCTATTACTGTTATCGGTAGTACTACTACAGCTACATGCACCACTATTGCTATTACCGTTATCGGTAGTACTACTACAGCTACATGCACCACTATAGCTATTACTGTTATCGGTAGTACTACTACAGCTACATGCACCACTATTGCTATTACCGTTATCGGTAGTACTACTACCGCTACATGCACCACTATAGCTATTACTGTTATCGGTAGTACTACAACAGCTACATGCACCACTATTGCTATTACCGTTATCGGTAGTACTACTACAGCTACATGCACCACTATAGCTATTACTGTTATCGGTAGTACTACTACAGCTACATGCACCACTATAGCTATTACTGTTATCGGTAGTACTATTACAGCTACATTCACCACTATAGCTATTACTGTTATCGGTAGTACTACTACAGCACCATGCACCACTATTGCTATTACCGTTATCGGTAGTACTACTACAGCTACATGCACCACTATAGCTATTACCGTTATCGGTAGTACTACTACAGTTACATGCACCACTATAGCTATTACTGTTATCGATAGTACTACTACAGCTACATGCACCACTATTGCTA
Organism: Cyrtodaria siliqua; assembly: GCA_037043455.1. NCBI lineage: Eukaryota > Metazoa > Mollusca > Bivalvia > Adapedonta > Hiatellidae > Cyrtodaria > Cyrtodaria siliqua. Next base: position 6,380 of record JAWPHD010000569.1, read on the forward strand.
TTACTGTTATCGGTAGTACTACTACAGCTACATGCACCACTATTGCTATTACTGTTATCGGTTGTACTACTACAACTACATGCACCACTATAGCTATTACCGTTATCGGTAGTACTACTACAGCTACATGCACCACTATTGCTATTACTGTTATCGGTAGTACTACTACAGCTACATGCACCACTATTACTGTCATCGGTAGTACTACTACAGCTACATGCACCACTATTACTGTTATCGGTAGAACTACTACAGCTACATGCACCACTATTGCTATTATCGGTAGTACTACTACAGCTACATGCACCAGTATTGCTATTACTGTTATCGGTAGTACTACTACAACTACATGCACCACTATTACTGTTATCGGTAGTACTACTACAGCTACATGCATCACTATTACTGTTATCGGTAGTACTACTACAGCTACATGCACCACTATTGCTATTACTGTTATCGATAGTACTTCTACAGCTACATGCACCACTATAGCTACATGCACCAGTATTGCTATTACTGTTATCGGTAGTACTACTACAACTACATGCACCACTATTACTGTTATCGGTAGTACTACTACAGCTACATGCATCACTATTACTGTTATCGGTAGTACTACTACAACTACATACACCACTATTACTGTTATCGGTAGTACTACTACAGCTACATGCATCACTATTACTGTTATCGGTAGTACTACTACAGCTACATGCATCACTATTACTGTTATCGGTAGTACTACTACAGCTACATGCACCACTATTGCTATTATTGTTATCGGTAGTACTACTACAGCTACATGCACCACTATAGCTATTACTGTTATCGGTAGTACTACTATAGCTACATGCACCACTATTGCTATTACCGTTATCGGTAGTACTACTACAGCTACATGCACCACTATAGCTATTACTGTTATCGGTAGTACTACTACAGCTACATGCACCACTATTGCTATTACCGTTATCGGTAGTACTACTACCGCTACATGCACCACTATAGCTATTACTGTTATCGGTAGTACTACTACAGCTACATGCAACACTATTGATATTACCGTTATCGGTAGTACTACTACAGCTACATGCACCACAATAGCTATTACTCTTATCGGTAGTACTACTACAGCTACATGCACCACTATAGCTATTACTGTTATCGGTTGTACTTCTACAGTTACATGCACCACTATAGCTATTACTGTTATCGGTAGTACTACTACAGCTACATGCACCACTATTGCTATTACCGTTATCGGTAGTACTACTACAGCTACATGCACCACTATAGCTATAACTGTTATCGGTAGTACTACTACAGCTACATGCACCACTATTACTGTTATCGGTAGTACTACTACAGCTACAAGCACCACTATTACTGTTATCGGTAGTACTACTACAGCTACATGCACCACTATTACTGTTATCGGTAGTACAACTACAACTACATGCACCACTATTGCTATTATCGGTAGTACTACTACAGCTACATGCACCAGTATTGCTATTACTGTTATCGGTAGTACTACTACAACTACATGCACCACTATTACTGTTATCGGTAGTACTACTACAGCTACATGCACCACTATTGCTGTTATCGGTAGTACTACTACAGCTACATCTATTACTATTACTGATATCGGTAGTACTACTACAGCTACATGCACCACTATTGCTATTACTGTTATCGGTAGTACTACTACAACTACATGCACCACTATTGCTATTACTGTTATCGGTAGTACTACTACAGCTACATGTACCACTATTGCTATTACTGTTATCGGTTGTACTACTACAACTACATGCACCACTATAGCTATTATTGTTATCGGTAGTACTACTACAGCTACATGCAGCACTATTGCTATTTCCGTTATCGGTAGTACTACTACAGCTACATGCACCACTATTACTGTTATCGGTAGTACTACTACAGCTACATGCACCACTATTACTGTTATCGGTAGTACAACTAAAGCTACATGCACCACTATTGCTATTATCGGTAGTACTTCTACAGCTACATGCACCAGTATTGCTATTACTGTTATCGGTAGTACTACTACAACTACATGCACCACTATTACTGTTATCGTAAGTACTACTAAAGCTACATGCATCACTATTACTGTTGTCGGTAGTACTACTACAGCTACATGCACCACTATTGCTATTACTGTTATCGGTAGTACTACTACAGCTACATGAAACACTATTGCTATTACTGTTATCGGTAGTACTACTACAGCTACATGCACCACTATTGCTATTACTGTTATCGGTAGTACTACTACAGCTACATGCATCACTATTGCTATTACTGTTATCGGTAGTACTACTACAGCTACATGCACCAAAATAGCTATTACTGTTATCGGTAATACTACTACAGCTACATGCACCACTATTGCATATTACTGTTATCGGTAGTACTACTACAACTACATGCACCACTATAGCTATTACTGTTATCGGTAGTACTACTACAACTACATGCACCACTATTGCTATTACTGTTATCGGTAGTACTACTACAGCTACATGCACCACTATTGCTATTACTGTTATCGGTAGTACTACTACAGCTACATGCACCACTATAGCTATTACTGTTATTGGTAGTACTACTACAACTACATGCACCACTATTGCTATTACTGTTATCGGTAGTACTACTACAGCTACATGCACCACTATTGCTATTACTGTTATCGGTAGTACTACTACCGCTACATGCACCACTATTGCTATTACTGTTATCGGTAGTACTACTACAGCTACATGCACCACTATAGCTATTACCGTTATCGGTAGTACTACTACAGCTACATGCACCACGATTGCTATTACTGTTATCGGTAGTACTACTACAGCTACATGCACCACTATTGCTATTACCGTTATCGGTAGTACTACTACAACTACATGCACCACTATAGCTATTACTGTTATCGGTAATACTACTACAGCTACATGCACCACTATTGCTATTACTGTTATCGGTAGTACTACTACAGCTACATGCACCACTATTGTTATTACTGTTATCGGTAGTACTACTACAACTACATGCACCACTATAGCTATTACTGTTATCGTTAGTACTACTACAACTACATGCACCACTATTGCTATTACTGTTATCGGAAGTACTACTACAGCTACATGCACTACTATTGCTTTTACTGTTATCGGTAGTACTACTACAACTACATGCACCACTATAGTTATTACTGTTATCGGTAGTACTACTACAACTACATGCACCACTATTGCTATTACTGTTATCGGTAGTACTACTACAACTACATGTACCACTATTGTTATTACTGTTATCGGTAGTACTACTACAACTACATGCACCACTATAGTTATTACTGTTATCGGTAGTACTACTACAACTACATGTACCACTATTGTTATTACTGTTATCGGTAGTACTACTACAGCTACATGCACCACTATTGCTATTACTGTTATCGGTAGTACTACTACAGCTACATGCACCACTATTGCTATTACTGTTATCGGTAGTACTACTACAGCTACATGCACCACTATTGCTATTACTGTTATCGGTAGTACTACTACAGCTACATGCACCACTATAGCTATTACTGTTATCGGTAGTACTACTACAGCTACATGCACCACTATTGCTATTACTGTTATCGGTAGTACTACTACAGCTACATGCACCACTATTGCTATTACTGTTATCGGTAGTACTACTACAGCTACATGCACCACTTTTACTGTTATCGGTAGTACTACTACAGCTACATGCACCACTATTACTGTTATCGGTAGTACTACTACAGCTACATGCACCTCAATTGCTGTTATCGGTAGTACTACTACAGCTACATGCACCACTATAGCTATTACTGTTATCGGTAGTACTACTACAGCTACATGCACCACTATTGCTATTACTGTTATCGGTAGTACTACTACAACTACATGCACCACGATTGCTATTACTGTTATCGGTAGTACTACTACAGCTACATGCACCTCTATTGCTATTACTGTTATCGGTAGTACTACTACAGCTACATGCACCACTATAGCTGTTACTGTTATCGGTATTACTACTAGAGCTACATGCATCACTATTACTGTTATCGGTAGTACTACTACAGCTACATGCACCACTATTACTGTTATCGGTAGTACTACTACAGCTACATGCACCACTATTGCTGTTTTCTGTAGTACTACTACAGCTCCATGCACCACTATTACTGTTATCGGTAGTACTACTACAGCTACATGCACCACTATAGCTATTACTGTTATCGGTAGTACTACTACAGCTACATGCACCACTATTGCTATTACTGTTATCGGTAGTACTACTACAGCTACATGCACAACTATTACTGTTATCGGTAGTACTACTACAGCTACATGCACCACTATTACTGTTATCGGTAGTACTACTACAGCTACATGCACCACTATTGCTGTTATCGGTAGTACTACTACAGCTACATGCACCACTATAGCTATTACTGTTATCGGTAGTACTACTACAGCTACATGCACCACTATAGCTATTACTGTTATCGGTAGTACTACGTTTCCTACTGGTACCTCTCCTACTACATGCCATATAACCATGGTTACAGCGACTATCTTTGAGACAATAGTATGTTTTAATGATAAAACAATATGAATAGCGAAATGTATTACGTTTGAAATTGAAAGCAATCAGTATTGAATCAAGACTATCAGCAAATTTAGGTACTGTTATATTTTCACATATTAACACGTCGGCTACGCTGGAAAGAACTGTCTTAGAAAAAAAGTCACCGTAAACTATAAAAGAGTATGAGGTGGACCTTTGAAATCGACCGAACTCAATAAATATGAAATATTGCAGTCTCGGTTTGATTGAGACACGCCCCCCTAGTCCCGGGTTGAGCAGAACTCATTATAAATTGTTCAGCCTAGTTTAGAAATATAGATCACATTAATTCACGTTAAAACGGCAGACGCAGGTCAGTGGCCCTTTTTTCTTATCATTGACCCAAGCCATGCGGTCAAACACTTGAGGTCATTGATCGTTTTTGTCAATACAAGTATTCTTAAACAATTAAATGAAAATGTCACGCTATGGCTTTGACACATACACGGATCAACACACTAGAAACTAAAACTAATTCGACGGCGAGCTATCGCAAATATACACGTGTTCTTTAAACAAGTCAATATGGTAAACAAATATATGTGAACCCCTTTGTTCAGTATTCAAAACTTGGGGTAACACTGTTTGCTTTGATTGTTCTTTGATATTCAGTATGTAAGTAGTAATATGCATGCTATTTTGTATGGATGACAGTGCGTGTAAATTAATAACTTAAATTTAGAGTATTAGTGCATTTCAACGTTTAAACCCAACCCAGAGTTCCACATGTAACCCTGAAGCAAAATATACTGTGTAATACCATCATCATAAAATTTAATTTGAGACAGACAAAACAAATCATTTGAGAGAGAATAAGGTAAACAATACACTCATATTACCTTCCGACACCCCACTTTTCACCCTAGGAAGACGTCTGTGTTTGAAGTAATAAAAGCGCATGATATGTTGTTTATCTTGCATAGACGAGTTTATGTACCAAGTAATAATATGTGAATTGTATTTTCATCGTATTTAACCATATGACGCCTTTTCACCTTTGCCTTTTGGTGACGCAGGAGGTCAAAATGTAAAGAGTGTTATCGCGTCATCTTAACATTTTTCGTTTAAGGTATAATTTTAAAAAAATAATCAAAAGAAACACTAATTACCCTCCTCCAACCCACCCCAACCCCTGGGCAGGCGCCCGCGAAAGAACAAATAAAATAGTTTATGTCGTTTCATAGACTAATGCATATACCAAAATGTTTGCAAACATGAGAGTGTAATTTAATTTTTAGAGTATTTGACATTTTGGCCACCCTCTTTGTTGCTTCTGAGTGCGGAAAAAATAAATTGCTCTTGCTCGCGGTTATCATTTGTGGAAGTCATACACTAAGTTTGGTTGAAATCTGCTCAGACTGAGGCGTTAACAATATCCCATGACGCGTTTTGTTTAATGCGTAGGGATAAAAAAAGAACTCCTGCGATCAATAAAATGCTAGTTGATCTCCTTTTCAACGCTAGATTGTTACGTCTGAAATGATAGTGACGACCAAAACATTAGTAACGTCCGAAATGATAGTGACATCTAAAATCAATCCGAAACGATAGTCACGTACGAAATTATAGTTCATGTAACTATCTCCTGTTCAACATATGGCAGTTAAGCTGAAATTATGCTTAAGTCCGTATGATAATGATATCCGAAATATTACTTAATCTTGTGTTCAGCTTATAATAGTAACGTTCAAAATGGGTCCGAAATGATAGTCACGTTTGAGAAATAAATCATCCGAAATAATAGTAACTAATCTCCTGTTCAACAAATAAAGGTGAGGTCCGAAATGATAGAACTATCCGACATGATACTGACGTCAGAAGTGATATTAATTAAACTCCTGTTCAGCAAATGTTAGAAACGTCCGAAATGATAGTAAAATCCGAAATCATAGCAACCTTCGAAATGATAGAAACATCCGAAATGATACTGACGCCCGAAGTGATAGAAAATAATCTGCTGTGGAACAAATGATAGTAACGTCCAAAATGATAGTAACGTCAGATATGATAGTAACCTTCGAAATGATAGAAACGTCCAAAATGATAATAATTTTTCGAAATGATAGAAACGTCCGGAATGATAGTAACGTCAGATATACGCCAGTAATTATAGCCGAAAATAACAGTCAAGGTCAAACAAATTCCAACAGAAAGTATTTTAGGATTTTTAGAATCACTGACATGTAATGAGTTTCAGAAAAAAAGTCCCGAAGATAAAGATAGTGGGAAATGCTAAATGTTGGGGTAAAAGTTGCGTTTTTAAGAGAAAATCTCCGAAAACTTGAATAATTTTATAAAAAATCATATAAGCAAATTAGGATCATTTAATAGTGCGGAAATGCTCTTCCAAATGTATCTCTATGTAAATCAAGGTTTTATAGATGGATATGAGGTTAATAATATGAGATTTTGGTCAAAACTTGGAAAAAATGAATAAAATCGTTGATTTCTGTAATACATTTGGTGTTACTAGGCTATAAATTAAAAAAATTCTAAATGAGCTATAAGCAATTAGTTTCTTACTGTTTTGGAAAGAGAAGGGTACAGAGATGTGCCAGAAAAAAGTCCTATTGAACACGACGATCTAAAATGCTTTAATTTTGGGTCTAAAATTGTGGTTTTCATAAAACAAATCGCTGAAAACAGGAATCAGTTTGTAATAAGATGTTTGAACATAAACTAATCTAATGGAAGTGATAAAATGGTGCACAATTATATATACAAATGTTTCATTGTATCGTAAGTAAATGTGAAATGAAAAAAATCGTTGATTTCTGTAATACATTCGTAGTACAGTGGCCCGTTTTATGGTACATCTTACGACAATTTTGCTCTTAAGTCAAATTCAATTTATTGCTATGAAAATGTTTATAAACATATTTTTAAACTATCTAATACATATATTGTTCATTCAATATTTACACCCGCAATTGTTTGCTTTAAATGCTTTTAAGAAAAATGATGGAAGGTATTTCATTTTGACTTACGATAAAAATTATCAAATTAAAGTTGTTTCCTGAAACAGGGCCCTGGCCTATAAGCTATAGAAGTAGGTAAATGAATAACGGGAACGAACATACAGCATATTATATTCATTTTAAAATGAGGAAACCTTCTTCCAAACCCATCTTCATGTGAAATACGGAATCAGAGATTGATAAGACGCTAAAATTAAATTAAAACAATTGTCCTTCATCAAAAGTCAATGAAAAAGAAACATTTTCAAATAAGAATTTCAACAAATATAACTGAAGTGAAAAAACGGTGTACAAAACGTACATTACATATGTTTGATAATATCAGAACTTCAGACGTGAATAAGATGCTCAAATTGCGAGGTTAGGGTCAAAACGTGGAACAGAAATGGAGGAGAAATACCAATGTTTTTGTGATACAATCAAATTACTGGGCTTTAATAATGAAGTATGTATGAACTAAAAGAGACATTTGTAAAATATACTCGGTCTACATTTTGAATATCACCTATGTGTTTCGAAGAAACATTGTGTTATCCGGAAGTCAACGGGATAGAAAATAGTTCACTGCTGTATTCTAAACAGTATGGCCGTTAGCCACACGTGTAAAATGTAAGATCTGCATTGCATGTTTGTTACATCTTTGTTATTGTCATTTTCTTGTATCAGTTTGGCGCATTATAAGTGTTGCGCATGTGCACTACTGTGTCAGAAATAAGTCCACATGCATACGAGGCTTTATGATTTGGGTGAAAAAAATGCAAATAGACATAAACCAATTTTCAAAAATCATTTGAGCAGTATAAAAAATATTTTGGAAGTTATGAAATATTGCCTTATATATGTACTCGCATAGTTTCATTATTTCCAGATTGAATTAGATACTCACAATGCGGTCATGTTGAAAACAAGTATACTCAAACATGGATCCTTTTTGTAATTGATAGGGATAGTGATAGATGGGTCAATCACTAAACATGCAGAAGGGTTATATCCTTTCTGACGAACTTCCTGATTAAATTTGTAAAGCGGCCAGGAAACCCGTCAGACCCCTTTAACTTTCGAAGTTTATAGACCACATCTCCATAAAATGAGGGTTGTGATATGCCTAGTCGCAGAAGTGTTTTAAGGTTGGTGTTGTACTTTTCCAGCAGGCCCTCGTTGCGGCGGTAGAATTTAGAGAAAGATCTACGTAGTTTGTGGTAACGAAAACCCTGCTGAAGAAGTTTACTTGTAATAACTTGATTACGATCATTGAAGTCTATAACATCATTACACGCTCTAGCAAATCGAATGAGCTGGGAGATATACACCCCATATGAGGTAGCACGAGGTACATCTCCATCCAGGTGTGGATAGTTAACGATGTTAAAATTGAAATCATCTCTCTTATCATAGATTTTAGTATGAATACAATCATTTGAAATCGAGAGATGAAGATCGAGAAATACTGCTACTGTATCCGAACTGTTGGCTTTATTCAACGTGAGTTCTAGTGGATAAATGGTAGTAACCATATGAGCAAAGAACGGATCTACGTAGTTTGTGATAACGAAAACCCTGTTGAAGAAGTTTACGTATGTATGTAATTACATCATTATTTTATATATAACATGTCTAAATGATGTAAACATGATCCATGGTCGTAGCTATTTTAACTAGACATTTATTCAACGGACATTTTGTTTTCTACAGACCTTAAAATTGAGTATCTAACTCAATTTCTGATATCATAAAACATTTGGATATATGCATATATAGGATAATATCACTTTAAGTAGATTATGCATTTTCAAAATACATCTTAACAATGATTCCTGTTTACAACTTGTTTTTATGAAAAAACATTTTGCCACCCGAACATAATGCATTTTTCAAGAGGATACGCCTGATGACTTTTTAGGGGCACATCCTTGCATCTTGCTCTAATGAAAACATTATAGATTATCATTATATAATTCATTTCTCTACTCCTTTAGCTTAAAGGCCTGTACTACGACTGTATTACAGAAATCAACGATTTTATACATTTTTTCAATATTTTGCACCAAAATCTCACAATGTGAACTTTCACATTAACTTACGATACAATAAAACATTTGTATATATAATAGTGCACCATTTTGTCACTTTCATTAGATTAGTTTATGTTCAAACATCTTATTACAAAATGATTCCTCTTTTCAGCGATATTTTATGAAAAACACATTTTTAGACCCCAAAATAAAGTAATTTATAACGTCGTATGCTAAAGGACATTTTTCTGGCAAATCTCTGTATTTTTCTCTGTCCACAACAGCAAGAAACGAATTGTTTATAGCTCTTTTAGTATTTTTTTTTAATTTATAGCCTAGTAACATCAAATTTATTACAGAAATCAACGATTTTATTCATTTTTTTCAAGTTTTGCCCCACAATCTCATATTATTAACCTCATATACATCTGTAAAACCTTGATTTACATAGAGATGCATTTGGAAGAGCATTTCCGCACTGTTAGAAAATTCTAATTTGCTCAAATGATTTTTTATAAAATTATTCCAGTTTTCGGAGATTTTCTCTTAAAAACGCAACTTTTACCCCAAAATTTAGCATTTCCTACTATCTTTATCTTCGGGACTTTTTTCTGAACATGTCAGTGATTCTAACAATCCTAAAATACTTTCTGTTGGAATTTGTTTGACCTTAACACCTATAATTACTATACTAATATGACAGTAACCTTCGAAGTGATAGAAACATCTGAAATGATAGATTAGTGAAGTCCGATATTTTTTTATTAGTAAAAGCCGTTACTTCTTGGTAACTGCTACTTACATGTATCACCGTAGCTCGACATACGAACGAACATGGAATGAAAATAAAACAATTTATAAATGTGTTGTGTGAAGTTGGTTGTGAGACCGAAGAACATTCACTATCGAGCTGAATTTTCAATGTCTAGCCAAAAGGAAAAGGGATGGACAGGGAGATACATGGGAGATTGTAACAGATACATTTTTGATATTTTTGTTATTATTGAATTTCGAAAAAGCTTTCGATTCGTTAGAGTGGCACTTTATAAAAGACACCGTTGTATTCTTTGGCTTTGGGATTTCATTTTAGATGGTTTAATACCTTGTACAATGATGTAAACAGTTTTATAATTAACAATGAGTATTTATCTGAACCGTATAATATAGAACGCGGACTGAGACAAGGCGATCCCCTCTCTCCGTATTTATTTATTTTGTGTATACAACTATTAAGTGCTGCTTTAAAAATAAACCAAAACATAAAAGGATTTCAGTATAACGGGTCAGAATATCTTATTAACCAGTATGCAGATGATTCATCATTAACACTGTCAGGAGACGAAATTTCATTTAATACATGTCTGAATGTCATTGAACAATTTTCTGGTTGTTCTGGAGCAATATGGTTCGGGGCTAAAGGGGGTTGTGGTGAGGACCTAGTTACAGAAAGGGTAATACTTTGGAATCAAGTGGGGAACTTCAAATTATTAGGAATAGTGTATGACCTAAATAGGGACGATATGGCAATTGATATTTTTAAACAAAAACTATCATCCATACAAAAATGAGATATAGGGTCCTATAGAAACCACAGCGTCCGAGCGCAAAGGCATCGTAGGTCCGCACTGTACTGCAAACAAGGACTTGAAAATACAATGAAAGAGACAAAAAACAACAGAAAGGGTGGTGAAGACAGGGTTACCGACTTGGAACGGTCAGTAGGCAATAAGGCCTACTGGTTAGTTTGAATCGATTTTATATGCGCACAATCCTAGCTATTATCCTGTCTTCAGCGCCCAAATAGACAAGACAGTGTGAACAAAACTACATCCCATCAAAAGCAATTCTCTAACAATAAAGTCCACATCCTGAGAAATCTTTTAAAAGATTGGTCATTTAGACAATTAACAATACTTGAGAAAGTCACAGTGATAAAATCTTTAGCCCTTCCTATTTTAGTACAGTATTTTGCTGTACTTAAAACACCATCTACAGCAATATTACATGCAATAGAAACTGTATTCTATAACTTTATTTGGGATGAAAAAGGGACAAAATATAAAGGAAGACTATGATTAACGAAAAACAAAATGGAGGAATAAAAATGATACATGTAGCATCTTTCTGTGATGTGAATTACAAGGCTCAATGGAAAACCTTTTGGATAATATTGAACGTTTTGGAGGAGATAAATTGAAACGGAAATAAAACCGGAAACTATGCTTGAAAGGGAAATAATATATTCAGTTCCATTCCAGATACTTGATACAAAGAGGCAAAACTTTCAATTCAAATTTTTACACAGGATTATTTATATAAATGCAATGTTATATTAATGTAAACTTATTGAAACAGAGTTATGTACCTTTTCTAACGAAAGTAAAGAAACATATATTTTACTTTTATTTTACGACTGTACATTTAATAAAACATTTTAGCTAAGATTAAAGGAACACCTTGATACAGAATGTAAATATAGATATAAAAATCGTACAGGAAAAGAAAAGTAGCATTCAAGGACGACAGACAACCACAAACACACACAGAAACAAAAAACAAATTTAAAGATGAATAAAAGGCCAAATAAGACATCACACACACAAAAAGGTTGACAATAAGGCTACCGCCTTGGAACGGTCAGTGGCAAAAATGGCCGCTGGGGGTTTAATCCAGGTTCTAGGGTTCATCAAACTTCACACTTACCCTACCGTCAAGCCAATAAAACGGGACATTGTAAATAAAGAAATCCCCACCACGAACTATTCTTTAACCAACAAGGCAGCATTTAGAGGCAATATAAGTAAAACACAAAGATGCTCGTGTATATATAAATACAAAAACACTATAGCCTAGAAAGCCACAAAGAAGGTACTCAATGACTTGGCAGAAGCCAGAGCAACAACAGAATAAACCATTGAGAGCACGACAAGACAAGACTGGTGACAAACATCACCGTCCTTTTGGGCTTTAGGTATATGTCATAAAAGGGTCCACAGCCTGTCCGGTCATCGCACAATTAAAGAGAAAAGCATATTGGCGAACTGTAAATTAGTCCACCACCAAGCATGTAGTGCGTTGCAAAATGATAGGGTTATAACCCCTTTTGATAAACCTTTTAACAAGTTTAACAATGATAGTATGAAAGTGATCATGGCCAAGGATCTTACGAAGTTTGTAAATCACGTCACCATAGAAGTCAGGTTGTGATAGTCCTTGTTTCAGAAGAGTTCTTAAATTACTTTTATATTTGGAAAGAAGATCAGAGTTACGATAATACAAATTGCTAAGGTTTTACGAAGTTTATGGTAACGGTAGCGCTGATGGAGTAGCTTTTCAGATATACAAAGATTACGAAGATTAAAGTTCTCAACTCGAGTACAAGCTCTAGAACAACGAATAAGTTGAGACACATAGACCCCATAAGAAGTGTCTCGGGGAACATCCCCGTCTAAATGGGGATACTTAACAATATCAAAATTAAAATCATCTCTCTTGTCATATATTTTGCTAATTATTTCACCATTTTCAATGGAGAGATGTAAATCAAGAAAAGAACTGTTAGTATCAGAAATATTAGCTTTGTTAAGTTGAAGTTCTTTTGGGTATTTATTATTAATCATAGTAGAAAAAAAAGGATTGTCAATGTTTAATATGTCGTACAATAACATCTTCCTGGGTATCTGGTGAAAGACTCAACATTAAATCTCTTTCATGGAAATATAAAAGCAAATCTGCGACAAGGGGTGCACTGTTCGTACCCAAAGGGATACCAACAATTTGTCTATATACGGTCGTTCCATACGTGACGAAAATATTATCTAATGGAAAGATGAGTGCTTCACAAACTTCTTGGCAAGTCCACATAGTGTAATTGTCTAAACTGTCGTCAGTAAAAAACGCTTTAAAAATATTGCAGGCCAAACATGTAGTATTTTCCCTAGCGAATGTTTTTTGAATAAGAGCAATAAGCTTGTCTTTGATAATGTGACGTGGTAAGGTTGTATATAGTGTAGAGAAGTCATAAGTGTTAATAGATGAAACTTGACGTTCATTGCACATTTGTGCTAATAGATGAAACTAGACGTTCATTGCACATTTTATCAAGAACGTCTCCTGAGTTTTTAATAGACCAAAACAAATTAATCCCAGAGTTTTCATAAGTTTTATCACAGTATTGTTTAACGTGATCTTTAACGGCAGGCATACAAATACAAGCAGTAGAATTCGAAATAAAGCGTGATTTATACGGATGTTTATGTAATTTAGGAATACAGTACATAGTTGGCAGTTTGCTCTGCTTTTCGTATACCCCAGCCTTAAAAGTAGTGCACCGAATGAGATGTGTGGAAACACTACCATCTTCAGTAGAATGAACTGGAGTATACGAATTAGTGCTACCGAGTTCCAGAGATAAAACATTGACGTAATGTAGGCGTCAAACAATAATTAAATTATTAGGTGCTTTATCAGCAGGAACTAAAAGAAATTTATTACGAAATTCTTGAATTCGCGATTTTAATACGAAAGGAAACACCCTAGGTCTCGGAGGAAGTTATTTTAACAAAAGAGAGCTTTCTTTTCAACACTATTACTACTATGTCAATTGAGAAATGAAATAATTTCTTTATGGAAATTCACATTTTTAAAATGTATTGTCCATGCATTCCAGATTAAATTTTTGATCTACACATGCTTTTGGGTTATGCCAGAGTACTCAGTTAAAGTTAACAAACAAAATAGCAACGGTGCGGCGGGAAACGAAATCAGGATGGCGAAAGTATACGTTGCAGTGTTAATGTTTTGAATCAGAAAGAAATAGCGAAAACATGAAGTTTTAACAGCGAGAATGAATTTGTTTCTTGAATATGTTCGTTGACATTTTCATTATTAAAAACCAAAATTTAAAGTCAATCAGAAAAAAGTACTTTTTTTTCCAGAAAATTAACAAAGTACACCGTACGCTAAAATATGAAGAATCGGCGTTCCAAATTCATGATTACCCAGGATATGAAATCGTGAAGTTATGCTATCATTTTTAAGAGATAAATTGATTTATTAAATAAACCAAGTAAAGTTACTGTTGATTTAATAAATTACTGAGTAGAATGTTCGCAGTGTTTTTGAAAGACAAGATTGCGGTAGTATCCCTCAAACCCCGCCCCCGTACCCCTCCCCTCTCCACTACGTACACATTAAGTTGTATATAGCTTACAATGTGCTTTTTCGATTTATTTCGTCATTTTAGATGCGAGAATAAAAACAAAAGCATGTACGCATAGATACATCTCTCCTCTGTTGATATGTAAAATGTAAATAAAATCGGAGGCAAGTATTTATTTTTCCAAAAAATAACAATGTACACCATAATCGCTAAAAATGCAGAATCGGCGTTCCAAATCGATGTTCACACATGAATTAAAATTGTGGAATTATTCAGTATTCGTTAAATTATTGAAATAGTATGTTCACAGTATTTCTGAGGGACAACATTACGGCAGTATCCCTCCAACCCTGCCCGTTCCCCCCCCCCCCCCCCCCTCTTACACACAATAAGTTGTGCATTGCGGAGAATGCGCTTTTTATTTAAAATCGATTTATTTCGTTATTTTTGAAGCGAGAATAAAACCAAAGCACGTACGCGTAGATACATCTCGGCAGCACCAATTCGTAAACTCCAGTTAATTCTACTGAGGATGATGTTGTTTCCGCACATATCACTCGGTGCACTACTTTCAAGGCTGGTGTAAACTATAATCAAAATAAACTGCCTACCATGTACAGGATTCCTAAATTACATAAAAATCCGTATTAGGCTCGTTTTATTTCGAATTCTAGTGCCTGCACCACAACAAACATGTCCACACGTTTTACTTCTTGTCTTACTGCCGTTAAAGATCACGTTAAACTATATTGTGATAAATCTTATGAAAACTCTGGGATTAATTTATTTTGGTCTATAAAAAATTCAGGAGACGTTCTGAATAAAATTTTCAATAAAGGTCAAGTTTCATCAAAGTCACTTATGACTTCTCTACACTATATACAACCTTACCACATCAACTTATTAAAGACAAGCTAATTTCTCTTATTCAAAAAACATTCGCTAGAGAAAATACTACATTTTTGGCATGTAATAATATTAAAGCGTTTTTTACTAACGGCAGTTTAGACAATTATACTATGTGGACTTGCTATGAATTTTGTGAAGCACTCATCTTCCTATTAGATAATATTTTCGTCAGGTATGGTACCACCGTTTATAGACAAATTGTTGGTATCCCTATGGGTACGAACTGTGCACCACTTTTCGCAGATTTGTTTTTATTTTGCTATGAACGAGATTTCATGTTGAGTCTTTCACCAGATACCCAGGCAGATGTTATTGAAGCTTTTAATGACACCTCTCGGTATCTGGATGACATACTGAACATTGACAACGCTTTCTTTCCAACTATGGTTGATAATATTTATCCTAAAGAACCTCAGCTTAAAAAAGCAAATATATCTGATAATAAGGCGTCTTTTCTTGATTTAGATCTCTCGATTGAAAATGGTGAAATAATTAGCAAAATCTTTGACAAGAGAGATGATTTTAATTTTGACATTGTTAATTACCCCCACTTGGATGGGGATGTTCCCCGAGCAACTTCTTATGGGGTGTATGTGTCTCAACTTATTCGTTTTTCAAGAGCTTGTACTCGAGTTGAGGACTTTAATATTCGTAATCTTTGTATAACTAAAAAGCTACTCAATCAGGGTTACCGTTACCATAAGCTTCGTAAAACCTTTGCAAAGTTTTATTATCGTAACCCTGATCTTTCCAAATATAAAAGTAATTTAAGGACTCTTCTGCGACAAGGACTATCACAACCTGACTTCTATGGTGATGTGATTTATAAACTTCTTAAGATTCTTGGTCATGATCACTTTCATACTATCTTTGTTAAACTTGTTAAAACGTTTATCAAAAGAGGTTATGACCCTATCATTTTGCAACCTGCTGCATGCTTGGTGGTGGACCCTTTTACAGTTCGCCACTTTGCTTTCCTCATTAATTGTACGATGACCGGACAGGCTATGAACACTATGATGAGGCCTTCCTAAAGCCCATTGGGACGGTGGCGTTTGATGTTTGTCTATGATCTTTCTTGTCGTGCCCTTAATGGTTTATTCTCTAATTGCTCTGGCTTCTGCCAAGTCATTGAGTACCTGCATTGTGGCTTTCTAGGCTATTGTTTCTTTGTATTATATTTACACGAGCATATTTGTGTTTTACTTATATTGTCTATTGATGCTGCCTTATTGGTTAGAGATTAGATCATGGTGGGATTTCTTTATTTACACTGTCCTGTTTTAATGGGATTACAGTATGGTAACTGTAAGGTTTGGTGCACCCAAGAACCGGTTTAAAGCCCCCAGTGGCCTACTTTGCCACTGACCGTTCCATGGCGGTAGGCGACGTCTTCGCGTACGGACAGTCTGTTGCTACTGACAGTGTGCTGATTATGGATTTTGAAAAAGGACTGATAATCATTGTTGTTCTATTAAAATTTGTTACTATTGATAGTAAAGTATGTATTGATTAGTATTAATATATGAGCAAATCAAATACATGAATTTTGTCAATAAGATATGCTATTACATAAAATGTATGTAAAATTTCTTTATGAAATAACAGAATTTCTATATTCTGGTATTCTACATTTTTAATATCGGATTCGTACATTTTTCAGAACTATGTATTAATATTTTGGAAGGCGAATACATTTAAAGTGGATTAACTCCGTAATGGGTTTAACCAAATCACTCTTTGATTATTCCGAAATGTATCGTAAAATAGAAAAGACAAGTTAGAAATGATTAACACGCATTATTTAACGCCATAATATGTACAAGTCCAGTACATTGTGTACGCTGACACCTTGGATAACTTTAATATAATTCATTTCATTTGAGTGTGATTTATAAGACTGACAGACACTTACCAAATAGTATGTTGCTTTACGTGTTTTACTTACCTTAGTAAATCGAACTACGATTATTTGATTGGATATATAAATTTAAATGAACGTTATATGGAAACAATAATTCAGAAAAACACAACTGGTGCAAGCCTTTTTAAGAAGGCAATACAATTCACCATGGACTGACGCTTTACAAAGTGTACATATTTTCATATATGTATTCTAAACCGTTCCATGATCCATTTTCAACGGGTATTTTAAATTATTGTTTTTTAGTACAAACGTTATGGTAGATGTTGATATTGCCTATCCCGTTTGATCATAAGCATTTTGAGAGGCATTTGTTGTCTGGTTTGGTTTCACTGTCTATCTCACCTGCGCCGAAGGCTCAAAGGTGAACTATTAGAATCACTCTAAATCCTCCGTCGTCCGTTCATCCGTCCGGCCGTCACTTTTGCTATAATCGACTTAAAAGCCCATTGGGACGGTGGCGTTTGATGTTTGTCCATGATCTTTCTTGTCGTGCCCTTAATGGTTTATTCTCTTACTGCTCTGGCTTCTGCCAAGTCATTGAGTACCTTCATTGTGGCTTTCTAGGCTATTGTTTTTTTGTATTATATTTACACGAGCATATTTGTGTTTTACTTATATTGCCTATTAATGCTGCCTTGTTGGTTAGAGATTAGATCATGGCGGGGATTTCTTTATTTACACTGTCCTGTTTTAATGGGATGACAGAAGGGTAAGTGTGAGGTTTGGTGCACCCTAGAACCGGTTTAAACCCCCAGTGGCCTACTTTGCCACTGACCGTTCCAAGGCGGTGGCCCTATTGTCAACCCTTTTGTGTTTGTGATGTCGTTTGCATTTATTATTGCTTTTGCCTTCTCGTTTGTCTGTTTGCGTGTTTGTTTCTGTGTTTTGTGGTTGACTGTCCTCCTTGAATGCTACTTTCCCTGTCCGATCTTTTTATATTTCTTTTGATATTACTAATCTTTGTTTACCTAAAAAGCTACTCATTCAGGGCTACCATTACCATAAACTTCGTAAAATCTTTGCAAAATGTTATTATCGTAACCCTGATCTAAAAGTAATTTAAGAACCCTTCTGTGACATGGACTATCACAATCTGACTTCTATGGTGATGCGATTTACAAACTTCGTAAGATTCTTGGTCATGATCACTTTATACTATCTTTGTTAAACGTGTTAAAAGATTTATCCAAAGAGGTTATGACCCTATCATTTTGCAACGCACTGCATGCTTGGTGGTGGATCCATTTACAGTTCGCCACTATGCTTTCCTCTTTAATTGTACGATGACCGCACAGGCTGTGGACACTATGATGACGTCTACCTAAAGCCAGAAAGGACGGTAACGTTTGACGTTTGTCTGCGGTCTTGTCTTGTCGTGCCCTCAGTAGTTTATTCTCTTGTTGCTCTGACTTCAGCCAAGACATCGAGTACCTTCTTTGCGGCTTTCTATGCTATTGTTGTTTCGTATTTATATATAGAGACGAGCATCTTTTTGTTTTACTTATATTGTCTGTTAATGCTGCCTTGTTGGTTAGAGAATAGTTCATGGCGGGGATTTCTTTATTTACATTGTCCCGTTTAATTGGGAGGACAGTAGGGTAAGTGAGGGGTTTGGTGCACCCTAGAACCTGATTTAAACCCACAGCGGCCCTTTTTGCCACTGATCGTTCCAAGGCGGCAGCCCTACTGTCAACCTTTTTTGTGTTTGTGACGTCATATGCCTTTATTATTACTATTTCCATTCTTGCTTGTCTTTTTGCGTGTTTTTGGGCTTACTGTGTTCTGTGAAAGCTGCATTTCCTGTTCGATTTTTATACTTACTTTTCTTCTCGGAAATCTCTTTCACATTGAGAATCCTTAGATCAATGTATTTCAAGTTAAGTTATAGAACAATCTTACCGACTACCCCCGATCAGAGTCCACCCGAAAACGAATGTTTGTTTTTGGTTATCTCAAGGGTGTTCTTGATTCACAAGTTCGACTTAGCATTAAACTATTTTTTTTTTTTTATTTCTTTTGTTTTTGAATCGTCATGGTCATAGGAATCTCAGTGGAACTGCTGTATTAAAGCGTTAACAATTAAAAATATCCAGGAAGGACTCTATGAACCTGGACATCAATGTAATGGAAACAGATGGCTGATAAATGATGAAATGAACGACAAAAACATTTGTATCGACCCTCATACGCGAAATTGTAGTTCCTTTGTTCCTGTATACGTGTATGTAGTTATAATGGAGTAATAGTATTCCGATCACACAGACATTTTAGACAGACTGCAAAACAAGAAAAACAAGAGCTGTCGGATATCAATTATATAGCCAGGATATATAACATCAGAAGACAAGGCTAAATCAATGTAGGGTGGTGTTGGGGAGTGGGGGAGGGGGAGGGGTGTGGCAGGGCGGATCTAGAAACTCAGGCCAATATAAAATTATTGTTAGAATCTCATACACATTATAGTAAAATTTGGGGCTGTGTGTGAAACTTATTATTTTTATCAGTTTTAATCCAAAATTGTTGTTATTTTAGAAGAAATTTGTGGTCAAAAGGCAACTCGCGGAGGGAGGGGATATTTGGCAATTTTTATTGTGGCCTCATTTTAGTTTTTTAATTGATATTTTATCTGTGTATCTGAATTTGATATAAATTGTTTTATATGTAAATGATTGCGTTCAAATTAAAATATTAATATCCAAATAATGAAAGATAGAATGAAAACAATTTCACTCCCCCTGTTCTCCATGTGAGGGGAGTCCATAAATCAACGGGGGCATGGGGTGGGGGTGTGGGCAGGTTAGGGCGCATCATTGATATAGGTGTAGATTTGATAAAACAAAACAACACAGACATATGTAAAAAAAAAGTGATGATGGGATGGTTGGTGTGTTGGGGGCGAAACATAATGATAAACTGACATCACTGAAAACAACACAGATATATGCAAAAAACAACAAAAAAAACCAAAACATTCGGGTGGTGGTGATCATGGGGTGGTGGGATGGTTGGGGATGGGGGCGAAACATTTTGATCAATTGATAAAACAAAACAACACAGAGATATGTAAAAAAAAGTTTCGAATGTGGGAATGTGGGTGGGGGAGGGCAACATAGCTAATAGCTATACGTGTAAGAATTGACCAAAACAACACAACAATATGTAAACAAAAACAAATTGAGTTTCGACTGTGGTAGTTGTGTGTGTGTGTGTGTGTGTGTGGGGGGGGGGGGGGGGGGGGGGGGGGGGGGGGGGGTAGGGGTGTGCAGGGGGCAAGATAGCTATATGTGTAAGAATTGACCAAAATAACACAGAAATATGTAAGAAAAACTGAGTTTCAAGTCGGAGGGAGACCGGGGGAGGAGTTGGAGGCTAGGGTGGGGGGAGGCAGCATAGGTATATGTGTCAGAATTAAACAAAACAACACAGAAATGTGAAAAAACTTTCGAGTGGGGTGGAGGTTTGGGGTTGGGAGGGGGAGGGCAGCATAGCTTTGTGTGTAAAAATTGACAAAACAACACATAAATATGTTAAAAAATATAGTTTCGAATGGGTGGGGGAGGCGGGGATGGGGGTGGTGGGAGGCGGGGAGGGAGCAACATAGGTATATGTTTAAGAATTGACCAAACCAAGACAGAAATATGTAACTCTCCAAAGAAAACGTGTTAGAAGTGTGGGGTGTTGGTGGGGGGTGGGGGTGGGTGATGGGGTGGAAGGCGGTGGGGGTGGGGGGAGGGGGACAACATAGCTATATGTGTAAGAAGTGACCAAAAATAACACAGAAATGTAAAATTGTTTTATATAAAAATGCATTTCCAGTGTGGGGGTGGAGAGTCGGGGGTTCGGGGCGTAAGGCGGGGCTCCGGGGTGGGTTGGGTTTCATGGAGCCCATGGCTTACAGGAACCAAAATTGCTTATATAGCCCTTAAGATAATGCTATAAGGAAGCCCATGGCATAATCTAGTTGTGCTAGGATAAGAATTGTAAGAGACATAGACTTGTAAACACAGCTTACACGCAAACCTTGATGTGGGACGCCGACGCCGACGTAAACGCCAACGTTGACGCCCGGGTGATTACATAAGCTCTCTTATTCTTCGAATAGTCGAGCTAAAAACAATGTGTGTGATCCAGCACGACGTGGAAATGTAGACGAAATATAGTTACGAAAACGTCAGATTGATTCCAGAGTTCGCCCATAAGACGTTTTGGCCTCTGGACTGTTCGGCCCTAAGAAGTTTCGGCCTTAGAAGTTTTGGCCCTGGACATTTCGTCCCTAAGATGTTTCGGCCTTAGAGGTCTCGGCAAATTTTCTTAGGAAGGGCCAAGAACAAATACATTTGTCGAATAAGAGTTCTTCAGTTATAATCTGATTGTATATTGTGCAAAAGGCTAATGTTGGAAACAAAAGTTCAGTAATATACTTCGCAATTTAAAGGCAGTGTTTCCATACAATACAACTATCAAAAAACATGACATTTTTTGAAACTGCACTTTAATGCAATCCACCTGGATAGCTTCCTCACATGAACGTTCTTACCCCCATAGTAGTCGAGCCCAAAGCGGTTAGGGGCAAGTGATTTCAAGTCAAAGTAGCTAACCATTAGTCTGCAGCCGCCTACGAGTGCCAATGTAAACTTAGATCATAAGCAGTAACCTAAGACACCAGTCAAACTTCAGGAATATATGTAACATGTTCAAAAGGTTTTTGCAAAATATTGTTTCACCTAGTGACCTAGTTTTCAACGATTATTGACGGTGTTGAACTCAACCCAGGTATTATCAAAACAAACATTCTGACAGAAGTACATGACGATCAGATGTTAAATACAACTTCCAGAGTGTCCACAAGGTCAAACAATATTTCAGAACAAGGTTGATGAATTTTAACTATACCCAGGTATCACCAAAACAAACGATCTGGCAAAGTTTTCATGAAGATCAGATGATAAATACCGCTTCTAGATTTGTCTATTATTTGATCTATTCGTTCGGACGCTGTGGTTTCTATAGGACCCTATATATCATTCTACCACTAGATGACAAAATTTCTAACTCAAACCAGATTCCATCAAGAAAAGCATCACGACCGAGTCTCGTGAAGATCAGATAATAAATACAGATTCTAGTGTCTATAAGACTGTCTTTTACTTGATCTGGAGACATAGTTGTTGACCCCAGATGACCAAGTTTCATCAAGGCAAACATCCTTACCATGTATCATGAACATCAGATGGTGAATACAGTTTCTACAGTGTCCAGAAGGTTTTCTATTATTTGACATAGTGACCTATTTCTTGATCCAAGATTACCCATTTTCAAACACATCCTAGGTGTCATCAATAAAAATATTCTCATAAAATGTCATAAAAATACAGCTTCTATAAGGTATGCTAGATTTTATCAAGACAAACATGCTGACTTATTTTGATAAATATGGAATGATTAATACAGTTTTTAGAGTGTCCACAACATTTTTCTGATTTATGAACCAGTGACCTAATTTCTGAATCCAGATCACCCAGTTTATAAATCAACCCAGGTATCCTCTAGACAAACATTCTGACACATTTTGTAGATATCAGATATTAAACAAATATTTTACATAGTTTTTCTATTATCCAACCTTGTGACCTAGTTTTTGACCAAGATGATCCAGTTTGGAATTCAACCAAGATTTCATCAAGAGAAACATTGTGACCTTTTTTCAAAAAGTTTAGATCATTAATATAACTTCCAGACTATCCACAATGTTTTTCTTGACACGTTGACCTACATGTTAACCCCTGATGACCCTTTCTAACTACTCAAATATTATCAAAACAAGGATACTGACAAGGTTTCATAAATAACAAATGATAAATACAACTTCTAGATTGTCCACCATTTCTTTCTATTATTTGATCTAGTGAATTAGTAATTGATAAAATAGCAGTTTCAATCTCAACCCAGATATTGTTAAGACAAAACTTCTGACACAGTTTCATAAAAATCAGATGATAAATACTTCTGGAGAACTCACAGTGTTTTTCTATTATTTGACTTTAAGTGACCTTATTTTTTTACCACAGATGAACCAGTTTGGAACTCAATCCAGCTTATGAGACAAACATTCTGACAAAGTTTCATGAAGATCAATTGATAAATACAGCTGCTGGAGTGTCCACAAGGTATTTTTCTATTATTTTGTCACGTGATCATCTTCTCGTTCAGTTCGACAAACACGCAAAATGCACAGTAAAATATATCTACAGATCTCTGAATAACACAATAAGACTATAAAAAAGAATACGTAAACATTCACAATTGAGCTTTGTGTGTCTTGTTGTTTTGTGTTTTTTATTTGTCACGTGACCAATCTTCGTCACTCCTCGGGTATTTCCGCCACGTGGCACTGTGATCATTACACGAAAGAGCGCATTGTGATGCAGTTTATTAAATCCACTAAAACTAGAAATTAACAATCATTTCTTTGTAAACAAAAACAAGTTTCTGAACCGTTTTGTGAAAAATCAGCTAATTTGTAATTGTTTAATTCACATCTTTAGTAACTACTTTTCTTTCGCTCTCATCCTTAAAGTATTGTTCGTTTTGCAGTAAAATTCCATAGAATTGTAAAAGCTACCTTCCAAAAATGACAAATCTTAATTCATAACGTTAACATTCACAGTTAAATAATACGATTGGGGCAGCACTGCCTATCTTGTTTTTCGTGGTTATTTAGTGTCATTGTAAGGGTTAATGGTGTACTACTTTCGATTTCAAATTGTTGAAGAAGCAAACATTTTGTTAGAAATTTGCTCATAATAACAAAATGTGTCAGATTTATTAATACCAGTAGCGTATGTAACTCTTTGAAGGATTTTAACTGATGACATTTGCAACACCCTATATAAATTATCCTCAATAGTACGCAATAATGACAGGATGAAGTACTGTGTTTAGAAGCAATCATATTCTATACAAACCAGTAAATTGACTGATTTTGTCAACTGAAAATAAAGATAATTATTATATGTCATAGCAAACTGTGCAATATTATAAAACATCCGCAGACTAATGCCTACACCAATAGTTTATTTCCTGTTGGTATTTGAAACACAACATGAAAGCATTTATCGCCCATAATGCTGAACGATTATCATCCAACCTAAACTTAAATGGCACAATGCGATACTTGTCAATGACTCAGTTGAAGGAAACATATTTTAATGAATAAATACCATTATTGGCGCTTCCTTACAGGCACAATTTACTGTTTGCGTTAAGTACTTACTTCACACAGTATAGACCCCGTTATCTCCGTTTAGCACAGGAAAACAACTGGCCAATCAAATCAATTCAAAGCAATGATTAAGATGTTACGAATGAATTGTTTACTGAAGTCTGATTGGACGATACGAAAATGAGGAAGAAAATCAATAAATATAACAGCAAGTTGTTGAACGGAAAAAAAAGGCCATTCGAATGTTTAATAAAAAACAACGTGTGAAACCATGAGGATGCACATATCAACGTCGTACAAAACACATAATTCACATATCAACGTCGTACAACCAACATAATTCACATATCAACGTTGTACATCCAACATATTTCACATATCAACGTCGTCCAACAAACATAATTCCCATCTCAACAACATACTTCACATATCAACGTCGTACAACAAACATAATTCACATATCAACGTCGTAAAACCAATATAATTCAAATATCAACGTCGTACAACAAACATAATTCACATATCAACGTCGTACAACAACCATAATTCACATATCAACAGCGTACAACCACATAATTCACATATCAACGTCTTACAACAAACATAAGTCTCATATCAACGTCGAACAACAAATATAATTCACAAATCAAAGCCGTGTACATGAATGCTGCACAACTAAATACTGTCTACAACCAGCATGATGCACATCTCACCATGTACAACCAGCATGATGCACATCTCACCATGTACAACCAGCATGATTCACATCTCACCGTGTACAACCAGCATGTTTAATAAAAAACATCGTGTGAAACCATGAGGATGCACATATCAACGTCGTACAAAACACATAATTCACATATCAACGTCGTACAACCAACATAATTCACATATCAACGTTGTACACCCAACATAATTCACATATCAACGTCGTCCAACAAACATAATTCACACCTCAACAACATAATTCACATATCAATGTCGTACAACAAATATAATTCACATATCAACGTCGTACAACCAATATAATTCAAATATCAACGTGATGCACATTCAAATATCAACGTGATGCACATCTCACCATGTACAACTAGCATGATGCAGACATCACCATGTACAACTAGCATGATGCAGATATCACCATGTACAACTAGCATGATGCACATCTCACCATGTACAACTAGCATGATGCAGACATCACCATGTACAACTAGCATGATGCAGATATCACCATGTACAACTAGCATGATGCACATCTCACCATGTACAACTAGCATGATGCAGACATCACCATGTACAACTAGCATGATGCACATATCACCATGTACAACTAGCATGATGCACATCTCACCATGTACAACTAGCATGATGCAGACATCACCATGTACAACTAGCATGATGCACATCTCACCATGTACAACTAGCATGATGCAGACATCACTATGTACAACTAGCATGATGCAGATATCACCATGTACAATTAGCATGATGCACATAGTACCATGTACAACTAGCATGATGCACATCTCACCATGTACAACTAGCATGATGCACATCTCACCATGTACAAGTAGCACGAAGCACATATCACCATGTACAGCAAGTATGATGCACATCTCACCATGTACAAGTAGCACGAAACACATATCACCATGTACAGCAAGTATGATGCACATATTACCATGTACAGCAAGTATGATGCACATATCACCATGTACAACAAGTATGATGCGCATCTCAACACCATGTGAACCTAGCAACAGCGTCACTGTCGTACATCATTTACATTTATAGCTGTATTATAACTCTCTTTGACATATTTAGTACCGTCACTTGGTCAGCAGACAATAATATAGATCATAATGAGCCCTAGGGAGTGCACAAATTATAACTTGTTGGTAAATAATGTGATACCAGTTCCAAATTCATTCTGCAATTTGCAAAAAGTTGAGTACGTCACTTTCTAGAGTGATGGAAAATAAAAATATAAAACAAGGACGTTAGAAACATGCAGAGTTCCCCGAGGACAGGTAGTCGGCCTGTTGTATTATTTGCATAGTCTCGTTCCACTATCATCAGTGCCATTTTGGGGTAAACTGCAGTATTCATATTGCTTTCTTTGAAACGTGTTTCTATGAGGAAACGAGAATCGAAATAGGAAAAGACTAACATAGTGTACAGTATATATGTTATACGCAATGTGAGAATATGGACGATTCCGGAACTGCTCTGCGCAAAGTAAGAATTCTTAAAATGCCCGACGATTCCGGAATTGTGCAAGACTATACCGGAATTGCGCAATGGGTTAATCGATATTATATATGCAACAAGTGTCAGCGCAATTTGAGAATGTTTTGCGCAAAGTACGAATTGTGTTGGGATTTGGAAAGGAATATAGTGTTTTAAAACCTATTTATTTCCAATTACATATGCTTAATTGTTTTATCCGTCTGTTATAAATAGATAAAATATAAAAAAATCATAGTTTGGTTTAGTAAATAATTAACATGAACTTCATTATTGAGAAAATAAGTTGAAACCCTCAAACAGTAAATAAAGCGCGGATTTATATTACTGAAGTAAGGAGATACATTATGGCTAAGAAAATATAAACAAGTGAAGCACAGTGGTGCAAACGTCGGATTGCGATTTCACCATTTTAAATGAACATGCGTGCCAAGTTATAAAGCTTTCCGGCAATTCGTTTTTGAGGAAAAATAAAAACTTTAGCCAAAAATCTTTACCAAAACGTCAAAACGCGAAGACGGACATACGGACTGACGGACGGACAAACAGACGTTAATCGCCAAACCATAAGCCTGCATTTGCTACGCAATCCGCCTAAAAATAAAAAACAAAACGCGACACAGAAAATATTTCTAATAACGGATCAAATTGGGCATTCCATATATAATATATTTTAGAGATTTTCCTATGATCTCTTTATACAAATATGGGACCCTGGTTTGGTGCCATATACCTTCGTATATACTTGCATTTACAAATAGAAGTCAAATATTGAACATCTGTCAAATAACAAACACGCCAATTGCTCAATAAATGCACCAGGCGTTAAAGCTGCAACTACTACTACTAATTGCATGTGCATGTTTTAATCATATGTATTAACGTGTTATACTGATAAGGTATATACATATATTAAATGTCAAATTGTCTTATTGTCCAGAACACCTGTCATCTGCCAAATGTACTAAAACAATCATGTACACAGACCGTTTGAGAACAAATGATCAGTTTATGGTATTGCTAGTAATGCCATTTGAATATTTGAATGATACTAAACAAATAGTGGATATTAATATACATGATGTAGACAACGAGGAGATAAACACACGTTGCATCACGCGTATATTTGCATCTTAAACATACTTTATTGCTTTGAGAGTATATACAAGCAAAATGTTTGAGCCACAAGTTCTTCCAGCATTATTAATGACGGCATTTGCCGTCAGTATTACAATTAACAACTAGAATTAAAATATTCCTACTTTGTCCAAAGTCCTACTCTGCGCACGGACGATTCCGGAATTGAACCACGCATTTTGAGAATTCCGATAATGTCGCGCATTTTAAAAATTCATACTTCGCGCAATTGACCATATTGAATTTCTCATTTTGCGCATAACATATATACATGCACACTATATGTTAGAGATATCTTTACAAAGGGCGATAACTACACTTTGAATGAAGATATAGTAATGATATGGTTCTTGCCCTTTGCACTTCCTCTTATTGCACTCTATTAGTGTATGACGTCTCATTCCACTTCCATCTGCAGTTTCGACGTCTTCATCAAAAATAACATTATATTTGTGAAACTGCACAAAGTTGATGCTTTACATTTAAAATTGTTTACATGGAGTAGGTATTTGTTACATGTACGCCTTTAATAATACATACACAGTCTATCATGCATTGGAATGTGTGTACTTTACACACAGCTACATGTGTGATCCGAATGAAGTTATCGTATGTCGATTCGTTAAAATTATTTTGTGTATTTGTAGTTCTCATATCAACGCATCCGTTTGTGATCACAATACATTCATTTGTAATTCTTTAACCACTACAGGAATCACTGTAGGTAAAGTGCAAATCGAATTTGAGTTTGTAGATATCAACACGCCAGTTTGTAGACAGACATGATGTGGAGACTCATATTTGGAAAACTATCGTGATGTTACGAACTTATTCTGTATAACGCTGTACCACTGCATGTTTGTGTTTTACATTTACACAATGCACGCGACCTTCAAGTGAGCAAATCGAGTTTACGGTGTGGAAATCTGAATTTGATATTATCAGGTGGTTTATACGGTAAGAACCTGTATATAAGAACGTTACTGCCTTAAATTTCATCAAAATACATTTGTTGGATCAGTTTAATTGTATTTCAATATGTTTCTGTTATATGTTGGCTTCAAAACTAAATTTGAAAGCCAAAATATAGACTTTGTCTGATTTGGCTTGTAGATGTTAACGTTTATCGAAGCGAGTGTTTGTTGAAGTTAAGCGCTAGATTTTCGATGTAGACGAGCTGGTTTGTTTTAGCTTAGCGCGTTTTCTTATAAGGTAAATATAAACATTTAGCTCACCTGTTCCTTATGTTCAAAGTCACAGTCGGTAAAACCTACTTTTTATTCATTTTATAACATCTTAACCAAAATTGTCAGGGTATATAATTTATCGTTCGACCGTTTGCCATTCCTCCGTCCATGTT
The DNA here is from genome assembly GCA_037043455.1 of Cyrtodaria siliqua. Taxonomy (NCBI): domain Eukaryota; kingdom Metazoa; phylum Mollusca; class Bivalvia; order Adapedonta; family Hiatellidae; genus Cyrtodaria; species Cyrtodaria siliqua. The sequence goes on from JAWPHD010000569.1 coordinate 36,043, forward strand.
CTGTCTGGTGGTTAATTTATTTTTTTAAGTTCAACCATTTGCCCTACATCATGTACATACTTCCAATTTCGTGAAAATATATATAAACTAAAACAATAAACGGTCGCGTCCATATCAATTTTTTGAAATAGTGTTTGTTGAAGTTCTGAGCTCATGGTTATTCATGGACATATCAATGTTTAATGACGAGACACATTTAAATCAGAACATATATATTCAGTAATATATTGATTCAATATATATAGATAAAATATTAGATGACAGACACCGATGACCTCAATCAGGGTGATTTCAACACATATAAGTTTATATATGACGGTAGCTTTTTTTGTGTTGGAGGCAGACCTCCCATTTATTCTGGGTAGAATCAGTACTGTACATTCCCGCCATCCGTAAAAATCGACACTGCCCCATTTGATTTAAATTCAGTATTTTTATACGTTTACAAAAGTGTTTAAAACCAGCCAGAAGTAAATGAGTCCTTGAAGTACTGTAAGAAGTCATATTTTGTCATGTAGACAAAACAATAACACCTCCATTAATCATCGGAGCATCACCCAACCTCGTTAGTATGTTTGTATTCCTAACATAATGGACATGTATTCCTAACATAATGGACATATATTCCTAACATAATGGACAGTTATTCCTGACATAATGGACATGTTCCTAAGTCAAACAGCATAAGTGACACGAGTTAATTCCATTCTGTTTCTAAAAGGTTTTATTCAGTGCAGTAGACACAATATTATCTCCAGTTTTTATCCATATTTTAATTTCGTTCAGTGTTCTTGGAGATTTATAACCCTTTACTTTGTTGGAAACATTGTACTATAATCATGATAATGAATCAGAACATTAATGTTCCCATTTTCACAAAATTGTATCGCGGCCATCCTGGTTTTTAAAATGGTCAATATCTCAGCATCCATGCGACCTCTGTTTTTGATATTAAGAGATAAACTATAACGATTCCAACTGTATTAATAAACTAATGTTTGTCCTATATAAATACAGCTTTTTGCTATGCACACATTTTAGGATAAACTGCTGTAATATGATTGTTGATTACAGGTACCCTTTCAGCTGTCTAACAGTAATACATTGATCAACAAAACAACACATTTTAATAATACATTTTTATATTTATTACTATAGGAACTACTATACATAATCAAAATAAAGTAAACAACTTAAAGATACGTGAAATCATACAAAGAGTATGTTGCAAAGTGGATAAATGGGGTTGTCCGATAATGGGCACCGGTGAAGAAATAAAATAACATCACAAAATATCCGTCAACAAACAAAACAACAACAAGAAGGTATTAATCCTCCAGGAGAAGATTATAGACAGCAATGATCATTCCAATATAATGACAAGAAAGATGATATCGGCAACAATGAATTCAATACCGAGTGCGTTGTTGCAGCCGAGCATTGACAAGCCCAAGTTATTCCACCCTTTTGAGAAGTTAAAATGTGCAGACATGCTTCTACAAGAATGTCAACAGTAGCAGTCTCAATCTGCAAGTATGCCGAAGTCAAATGCAGGCACTATGGAATCCAACCCACTAAAGTCGACTCTCCCTATCACAGTCGGATAGTGTGTGAATGGCATGGTGCTTGTCCGGAAACTGATTACATAAACGGTCAGTATATTGATGACTGCTTCTACAACAGGCTGATATAAGTATAGGATGCTATGATAGAATCAGTTTTAACTTTGACACATACAATATTGATTCAGAGAATAGTTAAGTGGGAGAAAAAAGGAAACAAGGACGTGAACTAGTTCAATATCAGGTCATGGGGAAATATAGATAATAATAACAATCCAACAGGAAAAGTAGCATTCAAGGACGACAGTCAACCACAAACACACAGAGAAACAAAGAACACCTAAAGATGAATAAAAAGCTAAAAAAGACATCACAAACACAAACAGGGCTGAACATAGGGCTATCTTCTTGGAACGGTCAGGGGCAAAAAAGGCCGCAGGGGTTTACACCAGGTTCTAGGGTGCATCAAACACTACTGTCTTTCCAATAAAACGGGACAGTGTAAATAAAGAAATCCCTACCATGAACTATTCTTTAACCAACAAGGAAGCATTAATAGGCATTAATAGGCAATATAAGTAAAACACAAAAATGCTCGAGTATATATAAATACGTAACACAATAACATAGAAAGCCACAAAGAATGTACTCAATGACTTGGCAGAAGCCAGAGCAACAATAGAACAAACCATTGAGGCACGACAAGACAAGGTTGCAGACTACCAAGCGGTTCCTTTTCTGTTGCAGAAATGGCCGAGTTCACAATACCTAGCAGAGAAAGTCAACACAGTATCATCAACGCTGATCATCCATATACTGTACTGAAAATCATATCTTCTTCAGACACCAATGTCCTGGTGCTTGTCATAGCGAATTGGAATATCATCCTTAGAAACTGCTGACCTCGGACGTTATCCAAGTACATAGAATGTTAATTAGGATTTGCCTACCATTTATCCATTCTCCGGAAGTCAGCACCGGCACATTTCGAAGCAGAGAGTGATGTCATCAAGGAGATGCTTTTGGAAGCTACAGAAGTGAACTAAACTGTCCACGTGAGCTTGATTGTGTGCACTGTATTCGCATTAACTGGTTCTTTAAAATGCAACGGAATCTGTTCAGCAAACACATGATTAAAAGTGACCAGAGTCCTTGCTCTGGTGGTACTCTCAAGCAGTACATCAAAAAAAGCATATCCAGGCCAGATTTGGTGTCAGACCAGCAGCGCTCAGCAAGTGTTTCTGGATCCGCTACAGAAAGAAATATACATTTACACAGATGGCCTACTCAAACCAAACACCCCATATGTATTCACAAGACCAATCCTGAGAGGGTTAGGGTTCAATGTAAAGCTGATCTTTCTTCATAGACATGTACATGTATACCAGAGGACGTGACGAGCACAGATATTTGTCTTGGCATCAGCCATTGCCAGTAGGATGAAGAATCTCGCAGTGGTATTTTGACTGATGGACAGTTTACTGCTGATGTGTGAAGATTTATAATAAACGATTCTACTAAGGGATATGTACATCTATTTTGAAAGTTTATAACTGTCAGTGAGCCATATATACTAGGTCATGTAATGCAGCAGTATGCATTTTACTTAAATACACACCTGAAGGAGCAAAACAATGTTTTAATTGTCACCATCCTTTACTATAACTACCGATATTTTTAGTTCCATTGGAACCCCTTACCTCTTAAAATATAGGCTTAGCCAATAAAGTGAACAGGCTAAGTGGCTTTAAACATGTTAAAGCCGAGATACAACGGAGAAAGAAACATCAACAAAAACAGTTTCAATATGGTGACTATTTTAAAATTCCAAACTAGCCACCTTAAATACATCGGGTGAATGAAAACATTAGTTTACGTATTCAGAAGATCCCAACATTTCTAAAATGTATGGTTGCTAATCGCCTTAAACCTAAAAGTTTAAAGAAATTACATAGTGAACCGGATTAAGAATAAAACGCATTGCCCAGCAGCTTCTGCACAAAGATATTTTAGAGATTGTCCTATGATCTCTTCATATAAACTTTGGATACTGGTTCGGTGCCATATTCCTTCGAGTGTACTTGAATATAGTCACATATAGAACATCTGTCAAATAGCAAATACGTTATTTAATTGCACAATATATGCATCAGGTGTTTTGCTGCTACAACTACTAAAATGAAATTCATTTGCATGCTTTAATTATATTTATTAGCGTAATATACTGATAAGGAATATAAATGTACTTAATGTCAGTGTCCAATTGTGCAGAACTCCTGTTTTCTTTCAAAAGTAATAAAACAATCATCATCACAGACAGTCGAAGGACAAATTACCAATTTATGGTACAATGTATCGCTATTAATGACGATTGCATATTGGAATAGTACTTAATAATACTGGAAACTGATATACATTTGGTAGAAAATAAGGAGATACACACATGTTGCATCACAGGTATAATTTAACTGTACGGGGCCTCCACGTCACCATTACTGTGTGTGTGTATGTGCCAAAAGAGATTTGTGTAAAGAGTACTGTTACTACGAGAACTTAGTCACTTGAATAACTAGCAATTATTTCGTATAAAAGGTGAATATCGCCCAACATATCCTTGCATTCTCTTGAACCTTTTGCGCAGCTTGTTTCATAACAACCAACATAACCAACTTGCAAGCTTCAAACTAAATCAACACGCGATTATATGTGCCAGGATGAATGCGAACATACTGGTGTTATTTATGTTGATTGCAAAATACTTAAATAAATGCGTTTCAGACTGATTCCAGTATTCAGGTTGAGCTATAAACTGAGATTCAGTGACTTCATACAAGCAATAGTATGTATCCTTACATATAATTCGAGACAGAGTCGACTGTAAGATCCTGTTTTTATCAGAAAAACAATATATTTTAGACTCTTTTTAAAAATACGTTTTATTGTTGCCCTTTATCATTAAGTGTCTTTTTGGTTTCTTTGCTAAAAGGTAAATCACACGTTTATACCGATCAGATTTGCGGTTGTCGGTGCCACCAGTTATGACAGATTGCCATTATTTGAAAATAGGAGAAATTAAATCAAAGTTCAAACATCATATACTCCAAAACCATGGATTCAATTATGCTGAACAACCAAGAACATGTATGTCCATCAAGTGTATATTCCAATGTAATCAAAGATTCAATATGACCGACACATAGACGTAAATTAGTCTCGAATAGATAAACCGTAAATATATTCACTATTGCTAAAGTAATTATCATTACGTGGTCCGAGTATTAACTTTCATACTCCATCCAGCCTTAATTTCGGCTTAAACAGTTTGCATATTGTAAAATTATAACAGTAATAGGTAATTTTAAACAGGTTATCGCATTTGTTCAGTAATAAATGTTTTCAAACGTGTTTTATTTTTCGAAATATCCGTTATACATCCTATATATAATATATGCTTTCCCATCGCTTAATGGAATTAAGGCGGGACCACGTAATGTGAAACAATTTTTTTCACTTCTCGGTAAATTACATCTCATGTTTACACCAGGTCCACAACTATTATTTATATAGTGTGGTTATACTGTGTTAAAGTGGGAATATGTACGATTGACAATGGCTATTGCTGTCCATATAATAACCTCGTGCCTTAACGCTGATTCTCCTGCGAACAAAAGGAACGTGGGATCTCCCGGTTTTTATGCCCGACTGGTTTACAAATAAATGGAAATCATGTTCATATACTCTCACCTATTTAGGTGTTGGAAGAAAACAACTACAACAAACTCAGATAAAAATAAATACTGAAAAGTTAATACTCTGAAAGCAACAAAAAAAAAACAGAGAGAAAAGTAGACTCGTTTTTATTGAGTTTGTTCATGAGAGGTAAAAGAAGGTGCAATACCTAACATGCCTCTTATCACCGGCTTAAGCGGACTTCTACGTTTAATGGACTTTATAATCCTAACGCACCAGTTAGTATTAACACTACTAATCTGCAGTCTGGGCTACTGCTAATAGTCTAACGAACTACAAAAGCATTGGTCGGCAGTCATGCTTGCCTTATGGTGCCCAAAATTCCGATTAATTGGACAGTAATTTGGGTCACTAAAACTCCATCATTATCATTCTCCGAAAATGCTAAATTATATATAACGTTTTAATTTAATATTGTGTACAATTAAGGAACATATAAGCGTGTTTGCTTAGGTCAATGGAATGAGATGAGATGGACATGAACCATTAAAATAAACTGACGAAAATCATGGTATCCATGATAATTGTATTCCTATACTGTTATAGTTCTTCTTGACTAGACAGTGTAAATAAAAGTATATCCCATGAGCAGAAAATCATTAACAATAAAGACATCACCCAGAAAAAATAGACGATACACTTAAATGTTTTTTGTTAACTATATACAGAAATTTTTATATAGAAACTCCTCAAAATGAATCCTTCATTTTATTGAATAACCAAAGCAGTTGCAGCAAAAGAGAAAACTCATCTAAGATACGATAAAAAAACTTAAGGACAGAAGTTCATGCACCAACCTCCCTTTTCAGGGTTTAAATGGCCTATATTGTTAATTTTGAGTTGTTTGTTTTACAAATGTACACACTTAATTCGCACAAAGTACTGTACAAAAAAACAACATATTATTGTAGAAGTTAGTACCGGTATGCCAGGCATAGTGTAATCTCCTGATATCCTGGGTACCGATCCTTATGTGTAAGAGTGCTTGTGTCGGACGATGTGGTTTCTATAGGACCCTATATCTATCTTTTTACACCAACATGTTAATGTTAATGTTTGTGACATGTTAACATCACCGCCCAATTCTGAAGCGACTTTTCTTGTGTAAAGAAATAACGTCTGTTTTATTTGAAGAATCGTAAAATAGTCCGTAAAATACAAAGATATAGTCCATGTTCGCGCAAGGAAAATACGAACAGGACTGATATGTTATAGGTCCATGGCGTTCCTACTGAATACAATTTGACATTAATATCAATGGCAAGTAAATAATATATAAAATGTAGATCAAAGGGTTGACTGTTAAGACTGTTAAGATTGTTCGTGAAACTCGTTTGTATTAATTCGTGTGATATGTCATGGGAAATAAAGCGGATTTATAAAAGGACTAAATTTACGGTTAATACATTGACACCATGCTTGAAACATTGTTTCATTTACTGTGCATGCTTGTATGGTGTTGCATCAGACGAAGTAATCGACCGGTGTTGATATAATTATATACAGTAGCAATATGTTTATATACCGCTCTGCTGTCAGTTCCTGACTTCAAATTCAACAGAGCGATAACCGAATTAGCCACTACCAAATCGTGTCAATCAAGTCAGGTATGGCCCTTAAAATGAAGCCACAAGTGGACCCCGCAGTTTGTGAAGAACTCATCTTCCTAAGAATTAGATAATATTTTCGTCAGGTATGGAACTAAAGTTTAAAGACAAATTGTTGGTATCCCTTGTCGCAGATTTGTCTTTATATTGCTATGAAAGAGATTTCATGTTGAGTCTTTCACCAGATACACAGGCAGATAATATTGAAGCCTTTAATGCCACCTCTGGATGACATATTGAACATTGACAACCCTTTCTTTTCTACTATGGTTAATAATATATAATATAATAAAGAACTTCAACTTAACAAAGCTAATATTTCTGATACTAACGCTTCTTTTCTCGATTTACATCTATCAATTAAAAATGGTGAAATAATTAGCAAAATATATGACAAGATGATTGTAATTTTGATATTGTTAATTATCCCCATTTAGATGGGGATATTCCCCGAGCAACTTCTTATGTGGTCTATGTGTCTCGACCTTTTTGGTTTTCTAGAGATTGTACTCGAGTTGAAGACTTTAATCTTTGTATAACTAAAAAAGCTACTCCATCAGGGCTACCGCTACCATAAACTTCGTAAAACCTTTGCAAAATGTTATTATCGTAACCCTGATCTTCTTGCCAAATATAAAACAATAATTTAAGAACACTTCTGCGACAAGGACTATCACAAATGGACTACGAATCAGTAGTGTTATTTTTTACTGGTCCTTTGGGACCAACGAGCCCAATATAGGTGGCTTTAAAGTAGAATACCGCTTAAGCCGGTGCTAGGGGGCGCGAGAAGTGTTGCTTCTTTCATTACTTCTCATGAGCAGACTCAATAAAACTGAGTCTGCTGCTTTATTCTCTGAATTGTGTTTGTTGCTCTCAAAGGATCACCTGTATCAGTATTGATTATATGGTGACGTGATTTACAAACTTCGTAAGAACCTTGGTCATGATCACTTTCATCTGTCTATGTTAAACTTGTTAAAAGGTTATCAAAAGAGGTTATAACCCTATCATTTTGCAACACACTGCATGCTTGGTGGTCGACCCATTACAGTTCGCTACTATGCGTTCCTCTTTAATTGTGCGATGACCGAACATTCTGTGGACCCTATGATGACGTCTACCTAAAGCTGAAAAGGACCACGACGTTTAATATTTGTCTGCATATTGTCTTGTCCTCAATGGTTTGTTCTCTTGTTGCTCTGGATTCTGACATGTCACCGAATACCTTCTTTTGTATTTATATATACACCAGCATGTTTGTGTTTTACTTATATTGCCTATTAATGCAGTCTTGGTGGTTAGAAAATAGTTCACGGTGGGAATTTCTTTATTTGCACTGTCCCGTTTTATTGGGATGAAAGTAGGGTAAGTGTGAGGTTAAGTGTACCCTAGAATCTGGTTTAAACCCCCAGCAGCATTGTTTGCCACTGACCGTTCCAAGGCGGTAGCCCTATTGTCAACCCTTGTGTGTATATGATGTCTTATTTGGCCTTTTAGTCATCTTTAAATTTGTTCTTTGTTTCTGTGTGTGTTTGTGGTTGACTGTCGTCCTTGAATGCTACTTTTCCTGTTTGATATTTATATCTATACATACTACCTATACTGCAAAGCAAAGATTCAATACCTATGTGTTGAATGATGTCTTTACCCTATTAAATATAGATTGTGTAGCTTTAAGCATCAATTTAAATAACATGCGTAAGCTTGACTTATACGATGCTGATATTAATATCAGTTACACACATATAGAGTACCATTTAGATCACTCGTTTGACCAGTACTAATACGATGCTGAAATCATTGGCGGATTTAGGGGGGGGGGTGTCGCGGGGGCGAAAGCGGAGTACGCCCCCCCCCCCCCCCCGCCTAAAATCGACCAAGGTAAGTTTTTTTTAAAAACAGTCGAAACACTTTAATCCACATATTGACTAAATATGTGACAATTAGAGTCGGTTAATTTGAACAAATATCAACTGCAGTTCGCTGATTAGTTCAATTTTCGCTCATTAGTTTCATTTTCGCTGGTTTTGTATGTCCATGTTACTGTAGATAATATATCAAACAATTTCGATGCACGCCCTCAGTATAAAAAAAATTCTCGCTCGCTCGACGCATAATGGCTAATGACTGGTTTAATTAACACATTGTTAAATCCGTTTATTTGAAAACGGACTTTTTTTATTCATAATATATTTCTTTATTAAAGTCTCATCATGGTTTACAATAAATACAAACATAAATAAAACATCGTAAACATTATAAGATAGCCATGCCATTCTAATTAATACATGTATGTCCATGTTATTGTAGATAAAATAATTATCAAACAATTTCGTTGCACGCCGTCAGTATAAAAAAAATTATCGCTCGCTTCGCTCGCTTGACGCATAATGGCTAATAAGTGGTTTAATTAACACATTGCTAAATCTTTTTTTTTGAAAACGGACTTTTTTACCCTATAAATGCACTACCGCAAACGTTTTATGAGGCTAGAGACGGACCCGAAAATTTACCAAAATATTACGCCCCCCTTAAGCTGAAATCCTGGATCCGCCCCTGGAAATTAATATCAGTTAAACACATATAGAGTACCATGTAGATCACTCGTTTGACATGTACTTATAACGATTTGAATTAACATATCTCAAACGTTTTACCCATACCAACATCGATGTTGACTTTGAGGTCGTAGTTCAAATGGTTGACCTATTACACTACGATAGATCAAATAGCTAAAGACAATAATATACCTACAACAGACTCAATAGCGTCATATTAAACAATGGACGGGAATATAAAATATGATCGATGTTTAATAAAATGTCAATGGCTTAAATGTAAATAATATAACGTGAAAAGGAACGGGAACGATCTAAAAGAGTGCTTGCTGTCAATTTAAATACAAAATATAACCTTCATGCTGTTATTCAGTTTCAAATGAAACGTACATATGCATTATACTGAGCCATGTAAATTACTGTTTATGTGTGGATTGGAGACCTAGACGACTCAGTGATGTTTTGTTGTAAATTATAAATATTAATTCAAATAGGGTTTAAACTACTTTATTCCACATTCTATTGTGCTGTGTCATGAGGGATTATGCAAATGGTAGTTATTGCCGAGGGACTATACACAGACACCTCATATTACTAGCAGTACATATACCGCAAAACAATTGCATTTCGATCAGAAAACTCGAATTTATTTTAGCATTTTAGGTACCGACCATTTTGATTTCTGGGGGGGCGTGGGGGGGGGGGGGGGGGGGGGGGGGGGGGGGTGGGTGGGGGGGGGGGGGGGGGGATTTTTTTTGAAAAAATATTCTGGCCCTTGAATTGCTGAAAAAAATATCCTGGCTCTGACTTGAAGGAAAAAAAATTAACAGTCCTCAAATTGTTGGAAAAAAATAATCTGGCTCTGAGTCCAATTAGAGGAAAAAAAATCTGCTCCATCTTCAGTCAATAAGATAAATGTAGATCTTACTTCATCAGCCAATGGATTCAACATGGATATGTTTAACCACAATCTGGCTACATCCACAACTTCTGCTCAGAAGTTTATGAAAATCTCAAGTTGAAATGAGTTGTAGAAGACAGTGATAGTATTCATGGTTGAATAAATGTGATGTGCATAGATCATGGTAGTAATACATGTGGTATACATTAGTCATGGCAGTTATAAATGTAGTATACACTGGCAATGGTAGCAGTAAATGTGTTGTATAAAGTGTTATAAAGTGATCATGGTAGTAATTTGGTATACATTGATCATGGTAGTAATGAGCATGCTATTCATGGTTATTATTAATGTGGTATACATAAGTCATGGTTGTTATAAGGCCATTATTTTTTGATAATTTGTTTTACGAACCCTCCTACGACAAAACGAAATTAGTTTTTTTTATTTTTCCTTAGGGAATTTCCCCTTCCTTCTACAGCTATTCTGTCTTGATGGTTCTTAACAAAATAATGGCCTAAATGTGATATACATTGGTCATGTTAGTATGTAAATATTGCAATCCTGTGAGGGTGACAGTGAACATTTGTCAACCTTCTAAGGCTATTTATTTTATTATACTGAAAAAATTGTTTGAAAAAGATATTTGGTTCTGCTAAATTTTCCTTTGAAATACATGGTCACTTCTCTCTGTTCGAAATCACTATTCTCAGCACCTAGAAAACATTTTTTGGCGGATGGTTCTTTATGTTCTTTCGGAATCTTCAGCTTGAACTCACGAGTAAACTTCAAATCATCTTCAGAAAGTTGTGCAAACTGTGTCAGCCATTTTAGTAAATGTTCACTGAGTTTCATTTGTGTATGTAGACATACACTTTTCAGCATTGGACATCCCAATACATAATTATAAACTTGCTTTGACTTCACAATCTTGTCCGTCGGATGGGGACGTAAACCGGGCGGTCCCCGTGTATCGGTCTATCCTCCGAGCACGTTAAAGAACCATAGGAATCTATTCGATAATAGGGCAGGTTCCGGATTCCTATGTATCCTTCCCCTCTCTCTGGGGCGGCTCTAAATAACCTATACTGTGTTGATGAGCCGTTAAACAACATTCAATTCAATTGACTTCACAATCATAAGACAGTATTATACTGGGGTGACATAAGAAAAAATACTATCATATAGTGACTCACTCCACATTACAAGCGATATGCGATATTACAAAAATGGGAAAATAACAGTCTCTTGAACATTGAACATGGATGTTTGACATGAGGTATATTATTAAAGTGTCCTCCAAATTGAAAAATAAAGTGATTTTAAATGAAAGCTATTATAATAGAATGTCAATGTCATCGTCCATTTTCTCAAAAACGTTGATAAATGCAAGTTTACAGGTATGAAGTTTACCTGTACATAAAAAAAACAACTGGTGCGCGATCGATCTTCGGAAAATGACGTCATAAGGGGTTGACCAATCACATCTTCCGTACAAACTACCTAATTTACATAATCAATTATGGCGCGTATCTATGTGTAAACAAACCGTTACTCTTGTTGGATGTTGATTTTTCTCATATAGCCCAAGTGTTTTAAACCCTGGAACATTATTAATGTGTTCGTGTCTTCATCATGGTGAAAAGGTGCTCATTAAGCTTTTGTAGAAAAAGTAAGCAGGAAGGCAGTGTAAGTCTACACACATTTCCACGTGGCCGTCATCGAACTAAATGGATTGAACTTATTGTTTTGCAAAACGGTGTGAAATGGAATTTCTCAGAGCAGTCTCGAGTATGTTCGTACCATTTTACTGAGAAAGATTTTGATGACTCTTATGTAACAAAAAAGAGATTACCGGTAGGTATCGAAAACTTAAAACCAATGCTAAAACCTGACCGATTCTGCGATTTGCAGACCCACAGACGGAGACACAGTCACAGGATGAAGACATTGAAGAATCCAATACCATGAGTTTATTTGTATTATTCGTTTATTGTTTTCATTTATACTTCATACGCTCAAAATCAAAGTGGATGGGGTAAACAAAATGTGTTCAACATTTTCCACTTCGCTCGCATTGTTTACTTCGTTTGTGTCCGCCAGTTTGGTTTCTAATGAACCATGGGCAATGCGTGACGTCAACAGGGTTTTTCCATTCGGCTGTTTCCGTGAAACCTCAGTTATGTTTCCGTGACAGGTGTGTATTAGGGGCAAATGTGCCTGTTGGATTCGTGATTTACCGATGAACGAATAGGTTTACGATGTTGACCGAATTATTTTTAGAAACTGCTAATCATTATCTTTGTAATACAAAGGGAAGTTATTTCAATTTGGAGGACCCTTTAATAAATATGGTATCAAGTGGTCATGGAAGTAATAAATGTAGTATACATAGCTCATGGTAGTAATACATGGGGTATTCAGTGGTCATGGTAATAATGAATGGGGTATTCAGTGGTCATGGTAGTAATAAATGTGGTATTTAGTCTTAGTAGTCATGGTAGTACTAAATGTGATATACAGTGGTCATGATAGTAATACTTGCAATATGCAGTGGTCATGGTAGTAGAAAATGAGGTAAAGAGTAGCCATGACAGTTATAGATGTGATGTACTTTGGGCATGTTAGTAATCAATGTAGTATGCAGTGGTCATGATAGTATTACAATACAAGGGTCCTGGTACTTATGCGATGGACTTTGTGAATATCATCAACAAGTAAATGGACGAAGCAGCTTAAGCCACATGCAGTGCCAGGTTACAGACAAAGCCATGGGCTATATGCCAGTGTTAATAAGAATGGTATGGAACATGGTAGTCATTTCCCAGTACAAAACGATCCCTTACCAAACAAAACATCCAATCAATTCATAATTCAGAAGAGCAAAAGCGGGCTCACATAGAAAGTAGACAAGTACAAGCATAACTAAATATTAACACCAGCACATGAAGTTCTATCCACCAAATATGGAAAGATCCATCTTAAACAAAAGAATTGTCAAAAGGACAGTATTCTCCACTATTCAAGGTCAGTTTTAAACAAGGTCACTGACACTTCTGTCTCACCAACCATGGTGCCAGTTCATTCACAAGGTCAAGTCTTAATTGTGGAGGTTAATAGGTGGTGGCGACTGAGGTAGGATGTAGGGGTGCGGGGTGAGGGTGGTCAGTGAACATATATACCAAATATCAAAGCAAGACCTTCAATACCCCAGAAAGAATATGAACTTGAAGAGGGTGGGGAGGGGAAGTGAAGTGTTACTGAATAGGGAAAAAAACACAGAAATAATACAATATTTTCATTGGAGATGGGGGTTGAGAGGAGGGTGTTGGGAAGGGGGTGGAAGAGAACAGGATGGATGCAGCATGGTAACTGAAGAATATAATAAATATTTGTCTATCTGGGGAAGGTGTGGGGTTTATGAGGCTAATGATATATACATGCTTGCCATTGTTATTGGATGTATGCAGTGGTTTCATTGAAATATATGAAGCTGCTTAAAAAACTTTAACTGAAACTCTAAGTTGAAAAAGAAAATATCATCTGGCTAAAATGAAATAAAAAGTTATGAAACATGATTGTGTCTGTAAGTGATGACACTTGTCAAGCTCCTTTGGCTGAGATATATGGCTAGTGGGTTTTGAAATAAATGGACTTGCCAACAAATAAAATAAAAGCAATTCTAAGTCGAAAATTATAGGCTACACATTTTCTAAAATACAATACAGAAAATATTTATCCAGAAAAAGGGCCATAATTTTGCTAAAATGCAATACAGAGTTATGGAACATGTGTATGCTAGCATTCACGCTTTACTGAAGTTGTATTAATAATTAACAATCACCTATTGAAATAAAGGACTTGCCTAAAAACTTTAACCAGCATTTTGAAGTCGAACAAAAAACATAACTTTGCTTAAATGCAATACAGAGTTAATATGGAACATGTGTCTACTAGTGCCCTTGATATTCCAAGCTTTGTAACTGAAGTTTTGTTGATAAATGGACTTTGTCAAAAAAGAACCAGAAATTCAAAGTAATAAAAAAAACATGCTTTTGCTTAAATGCCAAACAGAGTTATGAAACCTGTGTCCTTGATGGTACTGATGACATATTTCAAGTTTCACTGACCAGTGGTTGCTGAAATAACAGGACTTGGCTAACAACTGAAAACCAACCTGACGACGCAGACGTTGAGTAGATCTACAATAGCTCTTCTTATTCTACGAATAGTAAAACTTAAAAAAAAAAATATTCTGGCCCCCAGAGATCAAAATGGTCGGTCCCTTAAAGCATATGAATAGAATACATATTTATACAGCAAAACAATGTATATGGGTTGAAACGCAAACAATATATAACATATAGAGACGCATTCCGTGTGTAAACAAATAGAGGCACCTACCCTGTTTTACCACATATACACTTAGCTTACCGTGTATGCAAACTTACATACGCATACCATGTTTGATTACATATACAATTAGTATACCATGTAAGAAAAACAGAGACGCATACCGCGTATGAAAACATAGAGGCGTATATACCAACCATTTGAACGTGGGCAAAGAAATCCGCACACAACAATAAAGTTTATATCGCACTACTACGACTACTGCTACTACTGCTGCTGCTGCTGCTGCTGCTGCTGCTGCTGCTGCTACCACCACCACTACTACTACTACTTCTAGAATACTACTACTGTTACTACTATTACTATTACTGCTACTACTACTACTATTGCTACTACTACTAGAATACTAGAATACTACTATTTGTATTACTACTACTACTACTACTACTACTACTACTTTAACTACTACTACTACTACTACTACTACCACTACTACTACTACTACCACTACTACCACTACTACTACTACTACTACTACTACTACTACTACTACTACTTGTATTACTACTATTACTACTACTACTACTACTACTACTATTTGTACTACTACTACTACTACTACTTGTATTACTACTATTACTACTACTACTACTACTACTACTATTTGTACTACTACTACTACTGCTACTACTACTACATGTACTACTACTACTTGTACTACTACTACTACTACTACTACTACTACTACTACTTGTACTACTACTACTACTACTACTACTACAACTTGTACTACTACTACTACTGCTACTACTACTACTTGTACTATTACTACTACTACCACTACTACATGTACTACTACTACTAATAATAATATGAACAAAGCCTCAGGACGGGCGAAGCTAACTATTTTAAAATAGATCTAAACGATGTGATACAGGGTTTGCATAATACTGTATTTTTTTAATGCATATTGAGCTGAACGGAAAAGAAAGAACAATCATTCGGCCCGCATTTGCATATTTAGTACACTAGTGCAACATGACAAATATATTTCCCACACAGGAAGTTATGTAATAAGTAAAAATACAGATTTCAAGTCTCTGGATCTCAATTGTCAATTGAACTGAACAGTGATAGCCATACCCATTCAAACTGAATGCAATTACCTTAACAATCAAGTCTGTGTCATGTGCAACTTGCCATCATGTGTATCTAGGTCCAGGCTGTCTTTGTTCCAGAATTTTGACATTGTGTATGATGTTTCATATCTGTCTTTGTTATGAAGGATGTTTTGCTAATGAAAAGGTTAGTGACTATCATGTCACCTGCCTTGCAATATTTTTATTTTTTATTTTTTTTATATTTAATATTAATAATAAATAAAAGGTAATTAGCGACTGCAATGACACCCACCTCCAAATAAGTTATATAATAATATGTTATGTAATAGTTATATTGAATCAATCATTTTCTCACCCAACCATCAAATGAATTTAACTTAGTACCTAAAGTCCTTAAATTCACAAGCTAAAGTAAAGGTTAGCCACCTCCAAAAAATATGTAATCATATTAATTAATTTAAATATAATTAGTGCCAAAAATAAATGAAAGTTTCGCGACTGTCTTGTCACCCACATCCAAATATGTAATGCTATTAATTTGTGGTAGAACATAACTCAATGCCAATCACAAATAGTAATCATGCTGGTCCCACTTTCTGCAAAATGTTTTCAAACTCTAAAATTACCAAAATGTATCACTTGAGACGAACACAAACTACACACATAGTAATGGTGCAATTGCTTCTACGAGTGTTGAAGAATGTGTGAATGGTTAATGCAGAAGGGCAAATCACAGTGGTATGGCAACATCCCCTTTTAAACACTATTTACCTTATATTATATATTAGTAGACAATAAGTGCTTCAACTTGAAACCAATATTCAGGACTTAATTACACTAGTCTTTTCTTCCAAAATGGAATACATAAATCAATCATTAAACCACCAGAAACATCAACACACTCATGAATCACATTTGCCATCCCTTTTCAATCACAAAATAACCGGGAATCTACCGGGGAATAGTATCACCCGAAGTTTGACATCATCACTTTATTCGTTTGTGACCACGTGATGATATTTTGATCACGTGACCCCCATGCGATCAAATTGTATTTGATTTCGATAAATGCTCTCTTTGTTTACAGTAAGTATTTGTATAATGCTATATTTCTGTAATTAAACGTTTCACTTACGCTTAAAATTCAAAATAAAGACCGAAAACAAAAAAACGTACGAAATTGACTGGTCTTCCACTTTGTCTGCCTAAAACTTTGCCCTTCATTTGAAGTCTGCTGTCCAGCCTACGGATTGAAAATGAAACATGACGAAAAATAAATATCGCATAGTATATGGGAAAAAAAAGTAAGTGTTCATACTCGCGTTACTGCAAGAGGGCTTCGCCGGCCGCGGCTTACGGCCGCGTCCGGGCTTCGCCCGTACTACTACTACTACTACTACTACTACTACTACTACTACTACCGGTACTACTACTTTATCTAACTCAGCTACTTACTAATGCCACGTCTACTTCTCTACTATGCGCCATATTGGAATTTGCGCGTTAAAGGACAAATTACTGTTATTGAAAAGGTCATATGCCATTTATTGTATAACATTCTGTTGGTGCAATTTATAACATGACAACGGCAACTTAATTACCGCTTCCTCTGACTGCAAAAAAAATTAATAGAACAAAACGTTCAGTAAATTATACGGTACAATTTGTTTTTTATCAGTATTCGCAACATAAAACGTACTGTTAAGTCTGATGTAAATTGGTTTGTATTAGTTATTAATAGTCATTTTGTAACGACGAATGTGTTGCAGAGGATTGTATTTAAATAGGATTAATAGAGATTGTAACGGTTGCTGGTTGCTGTCCTCTCTTTGTCAATATGTTAGAGGCCATTATATGGCGTAGTAGATTCAACTCGTGTTTCATTAATTTTAAATTTTGTTCCAACTCGTGCAATTTTCACTACGGGAAAAGAAGCAATACTGAATAGTCATCTTGTAAAATAGCATTTGTCTTTTATCAGTATTTATTAGATCACTCAATACAACGTATTTTTAATAAATAACGTACTTGTTATCAAATTGGTGGATTTTATATGCTAACACCGGTAACACTTTATTCAAGGGATGTAACTGTTTCTACCTAATACGTGATTCAATGTTCGAGTTGTTCCCCTTTGATGTTCTTAAACCAGTATTTTATTGTTTTGTTTAAATAAACCGCAGAGATGCACTTAGGTCTTTGAAGATGGTCGGCGGCGGAGGCGGAATTGACCGAATGCTGTTACTGTGTTAGTGTAAACAAGGCTCGTTTTATAAATATTATAATTAATTTTCGACATTAACAAATTACGAAATATTAACAAACGTGATACTATTGTTGTTGTTGACGAAGAAAATACGGTAATTTATGTTAACACTTTGCCATTGGTCAAGCTGACTTTTTGCATGTTTGAAAAACAATACTAGAATAAAAATAATAATGAATCAATAAAGCATATATAATAATAATAATAAAAAAAAAAAAAAAAATAAATAAATATATATAATATATATATATAATATATTATTGTTGATGATCAAACGCTCGCCTTACATTTCAGTTGAAACATGCCTAAACGCCAGGAGTCAGAAGGTATTTTGGTTGGAGAAGATTCCAGAGAAGTTGTCAGAAAGGACACCTGTACCTCCAGTCGTGGACTCTGAGCTGTTCAAGGAAGTGGTACGACAGGTGACGCCGCAGTTTTTGATTCGTTAATGTGCTAAGTAACCCGACACGTCCAGTCTATAGGTCAGATGCTCCAGTTTGGGCTTCGCCAAGGCTCCGATTTAGATATACCAACTCGCGCGCAAACCACAATTAAATCTATTAAAATGAAACCTCTGTGCAGAATTTTGGAGTTTTATCCCGATACAGAATGCAATGATAAATGGTATTGTTAATGGTTTTAGGTGGCATCATTCGGGACGTAGGCAATTTTCAGATTGCCAAAACCTAGTCTCTGTCAAAAATAATGAAACGGAAGCTTTAAGCTTGGTTATCAAAGAAGTTTGTTTAGGTCGTATGGAAGGGCCTTTTGTGGATCCACATTTTTCAAAACATAAGAATATCTTCTAACGGTCTGATCCCGAAAAAAAGACGGTAGTTGTCGGTTAATTCACCATTTGTCATACCCAGTATGGTTTTATAGATACAAATTTATGTATTGTTCAGTATACATCTTTTGACAAGGCCATTGAAATAATCAAGGGCCAGGGGCCAGGGGCTTGGCTAGGAATAGTCGACATAACGTCTGCTTTTAAATTACTGCCAATAAATTATGTTCCATTTCTCGTTCTCGTTTTTGAAAACGATGCAACTGCTCTTGAATGGGTAGTCAAACAACATTCAAAATTCGATAGTGTTATTGATTATTTGGACGACTTTCTTTTTGGCATTAGTAAAGAATACTCAGATTGTGCCTTGCTTATGGCTAATTTTAATTATATGTACATGGACATTGGTGTTCCTACTGCGGGTGACAAGAAAATGTGGCACCCTCATATCTTAATAATTGTAGGCCTTAAAATTGATTCTGAGAAAATGATAGTGCGTATTCCCAGTGACAAATTGATTGAGTTCAGGAGGTTAATAACATTTATTTTGGGGAAGAAGAGGTAACTCGAGTTTCAGCAGTATCTTGCTGACTCATTGACATTTGCGCACGTGCAATTCCAACGGCTCGTGCGTTTTGTAGGCTGAATTGAAAGTTATGGGACAGTTAATGGTTTATTCTCTTGTTGCTCTGGCCTAAAAAGCCACAATGAAGGTACTCAATGACTTGGCAGAAGCCACAGCTACAAGAGAATAAACATTGTGGCTTTTTAGGCCAGAGCAACACGAGAATAAACCATTAAGGGCACGACAGGAAAGATCATAGACAAAGAAATATAAAAAGATCGGACAGGGAAAGTAGCATTCAAGGAGGACAGTCAACCACAAAACACAGAAACAAACATGCAAACAGACAAACAAGAAGGCAAAAGTAACAATAAAAGTAAACGACATCACAAATACAAAAGGGTTGACAATAGGGCTACCGCATTGGAACGGTCAGTGGCAAAGTAGGCCACTGGGGGTTTAAACCGGTTCTAGGGTGCACCAAACCTCACACTTACCCTACTGTCATCCCATTAAAACAGGACAGTGTAAATAAAGAAATCCCCGCCATCAAACAAGGCAGCATCAATAGGCAATATAAGTAAAACACAAATATGCTCGTGTAAATATAACACAAAAAAAGCAATAGCCTAGAAAGCCACAATGAAGGTAGTCAATGACTTGGCAGAAGCCAGATCAATAAGAGAATAAACCATTAAGGGCACGACAAAAAAGATCATAGACAAACATCAAACGCCACCGGTCCAATGGGCTTTAGGTAGGCGTCATCATAGGGTCCACAGCCTGTCCGGTCATCGTACAGTTAAAGAGGAAAGCATAGTGGCGAACTGTAAAAGGGTCCACCACCAAATTTGCAGTACGTTGCAAAATGATAGGGTCATAACCTCTTTTGATAATATTTTTAACAAGTTTAACAAAGATAGTATGAAAGTGATCATGACCAAGAATCTTACGAAGTTTATAAATCACACCACCATAGAAGTCAGGTTGTGATAGTCCTTGTCGCAGAAGAGTCCTTAAATTACTTTTATATTTGGAAAGAAGATCAGGGTTACGATAATAAAACTTAAAGCTTCAATAACATCTGCCTGGGTATCTGGTGAAAGACTCAAAATGAAATCTCTTTTATAGCAAAATAAAAACAAATCTGCGACAAGTGGTACACAGTTGGTACCCATAGGATACCACCAATTTGTCTATAAACGGTGGTACCATACCTGACGAAAATATTATCTAATAGGAAGATGAGTGCTTCACAAACTTCATAGCAAGTCCACATAGTATAATTGTCTAAACTGCCGTTAGTAAAAAACGCTTTAATATTATTACATGCCAAAAATGTAGTATTTTCTCTAGCGAATGTTTTTTGAATAAGTGCAATAAGCTTGTCTTTAATAAGGTGATTTGGTAAGGTTGTATTTAGTGTAGAGAAGTCATAAGTGCTTATTGATGAAACTTGACCTTTCAAGATTTCTAGTTGTATAAATGCCGTTAAACACAAATAGATTGGATGTTGTGTTGCGTGGTAGCATGGCAGGCATATAGGGATCACTTTGTTCATCAACTGGTGTTTACATTTTCCGTATATAGACAAAACGACAATCAATTTTTACGGAAGGGTACAACACATTTCCGTTTGCTCATATTACTTAATACCATGCTTCATACATACACATTTGTTTAATTAAAATTATTGTTTTAAAGATTAAAATGTCTTGTTACTTTATTATTCCCAATTCCATTACATCATAGAAATTATTTTACGCCGCTATGTGATACGTTGTATTACTGCTTTCTAGTTCATATATAAACTTACTTTATTTATTGATTGTGGTGTTGTTTTTACTTTCAGAATGAGCTCAAACTAGCGTTTTTAAAAAGGACCAGGTAATCTTCGCGTAACTTCACTTTAGTACAAATTGGGACTACGTTGTGTCAAAACACTTGAGATTTAAAAAGGAGTTTTGTGGTATATCCTCGAGAAAAATTTGGTTGCTCCACTGATAACAGGGTATACGTTTTTAAATGAAGGTAGAACGTAGTTTCAGGGTTGGGATTGAAAGACATTGAAAGAAAAATAAATCTATTACTGGTTTATATATTCTTTGCAGTGTTAAATTCGGACAGGTGATGATGCTCGGAAATATGGTACATGTGTCACAGGACTAGAAAAATGTGCAGCCAGACCGGGGCTCGAACCCGGGACCTTCGGACTACCGTTCCGATGCTCTACCGACTGAGCTAGCTGGCCAGACAATGCAACATCAATCTTTCTAGTCTGTCCCTTTAGAGCGTTTCTGACCGACTGTATGACTATTTCTTCCGGGTAGAGTTTGGATTTGATGGTACATTCAACATCAAGTTTCCATTCTTCAAAGTCCGTTCCATTAAATGGTGATATTGTTAGTTTCCCATAATAATGTTCTTTTCTTTTCCCCTCTTTGACTTCTGAAGTATCAACATTGCATCGTGCCTGCTTGACTAAGTCTTCATTCTTTCCTGGTTTTAATATTTGTACATTCTTTTCTGGCAAAGTGTGCTGGTTAACATCGTTCTGTGTTTTCTTCTCGTTAATACTTATGTTCAATTTGAGTTCTCTCTCTTTGAGTCGCAGTATTTTTAATCGTTTCTCGTGATGCTCTCCCTCTTCCAGTTTCTTTTCTATTTCCTTCTGCAACTGTTTCCTGTCGTTCCTATGCGTAAGGAGTTCCTGTTCTATAAGCTCTAAACCCTTAATAGTTTTGATCAATTGTTTTTCTTCTTCTCTCTGTACCTTTCTTCTTTGCTCTAGCAATTTATCTTGCGCTGTCAGTTCGTTTATGAGTCTCTTCTCATGGTCTAACTCCCATGCTAATCGTTTGGCTTCTTTGTCCTTATAACCTGTACTCTGAGCCATAGGGGCACTATTTTCTTTTTTTATGAGTCTCTTCTCATGGTCCAACTCCCACTTCAATCGTTTATCTTCTTTGTCCTTATAACCTGTACTCTGAGCCATAGGGGCACTCTGAGCCCCATAGGGGTACTATTCTCTCTACCTCCAGGCATGTATTGCTTTCTGTCGGTTTTCTTCTCTTGCCGTTCTGAAGGCTGTGTATCTGTTTGATACAACCTTTCTCCTAAATCTGCTTTTACACTATTGATCCTATGGTCTGTCATCTCTTGTCTGCTCCCAATCTCACTATCCTTTCCCCGCCTTAACGGATTGTAGTTTGGTATTCCAAATTCTACATTTGGATCCCGTTCTGTAGTCATTCCTCTATTCTCTACCTCCTCTTGATTCAATTCACACAGTGTCCTCTCCAGTTTCTTAATTTCTTTATTGAGTATTTCCTCAGTTAACATCATATCTTCAACCTTATCCGCATACACATGGCTTTCTTCTAGGGTCTGTTGCATATGTGATATATGTTGATCACCTGTTTTGTCTATTGATTAGTAATCTGATTCAATTTCTGAATCAAAACCATAGTCCAAAACTTTCTCGTACGTTAGCATACCATATTTGCTATCGTCGTTGTCTCCTTCGCTTTCACTCTTACTCATAGTAGTCACTACTTCCAAAGTGTTTTTCACCACCTGTTATATTTGGGGGCTCGTCCGGGATCCAGGACCGTGACTGTCATGTCAGCATGAAATAGTATGAAAATAAGTCTGACAGTCGGCCTGGAGTTAACTCCATTAGAAATTCAGGGACGAATTTCAATCTGGTGGGGGTGTATGTAACCGGGTACAGGTATATGGTGAAATATCGATTCTAACCGTGTGTCCTCGATAGCTCAGTGGTTAGAGCCCTGGTTCGAGTCCCGGTTGAGGAACGATTTTTTCACCACCTGTTATATTTGAGGGCTCGTCCGGGATCCAGGACCGTGACTGTCAGCATGAAATAGTATGAAAATAAGTCTGACAGCCGGCCTGGAGGTAACTCTATTAGAAATTCAGGGACAAATTTCAATCTGGTGGGGGTGTATGTAACCGGGTACAGGTATATGGTGAAATATCGATTCTAACCGTGTGTCCTCGATAGCTCAGTGGTTAGAGACCTGGTACGGTAAACCAGAGACCCTGGGTTCGAGTCCCGGTTGAGGAACGATTTGTTCACCACCTGTTATATTTGGGGGCTCGTCCGGGATCCAGGACCGTGACTGTCAGCATGAAATAGTATGAAAATAAGTCTGACAGCCGGCCTGGAGGTAACTCTATTAGAAATTCAGGGACGAATTTCAATCTGGTGGGGGTGTATGTAACCGGGTACAGGTATATGGTGAAATATCGATTCTAACCGTGTGTCCTCGTTAGCTCAGTGGTTAGAGCCCTGGTACGGTAAACCAGAGACCCTGGGTTCGAGTCCCGGTTGAGGAACGATTTTTTCACCATATACCTGTACCCGGTTACACATGTATTCAATGTTCGGCCTAATAAATGATCCTTTATTCGGCAGCGAAGGATTAAAAGAAAATGGCGGAACACCTCGATATACGTTTGTATTACACGTCAAAGAAAACGCCCATGCTAAATTCCTGTAGACAACACTGTGTAATTTATTATTATATGACGCAAGGCTGATACTACACGTTAATAGAAAATCGCAGGGTCATATTTAAAAAATATCTATCATCACTGCAAAAACACTTTACCGATTTCAATAAACTACCACTCATTTTCGTAGTTAAACCTCGGTATCTCAGGCTTAGGCTTTAGAAATACAGAACTATGTCCAATGTGGATTCGCTCTCCGGCGGAGGCAATGTTTAATGGGAAACTCCCTACTACATCTCATCTTCCTTTGAGGTTACTGTCTCAATATTAACTAATAAAAACAAATATGATATGTTAATTACATTAAACCTTCTTCGGGTTCATTAGGATTTCATCTATCTTATTGGATATGAGTGTTTTGCAATTGACTTATCATACATATCACCCAATATCTTAAAGTCGAATAGTATTTAAATTTTATAGAAAACACCAAACCTCACACTTACCCTACTGTCATCCCATTGAACCAGGACAGTGAAAGTCGAATAGTCTTTGAATTTTGAAGAAAACACCTCCATGCAATATTGTTAGTATGATAATAATATCGTTGTTTCAATTATATCACCTATTTGAATACAAGCCAGTCATAGTATTTTGTTAGAAACTGTGATCATACGCCGCTGGACATGAGGGCAGAAAAGATCTCTATGTCCACGCCATATGCATGCAATCTTAGGGACGGTTAGAATTATGTACTATTGAATTTATGAATATGAATTCTGCTCAACCCGGGGCTAGAGGGCGTGAGCGGTAACTAGCATATTTCACTACCGTTCATTAACAGTCTCAATCAAACCGAGACTGCAATATGTCGTATGTGTCGTGTTCGGACTTTTCCAAAGGTCCACTCTCATACCCTTTTACATATAGTCCACAAACAAAATACAATTTATTTACAGTGTTTACAAAGGTGATTAAAACAATGGTACTAAAATACAAAAATGCGTGTAGAAACTTCAAGAGTATTCTAAAATGGAAGTATTTGAGATATTTTGATTAAGATTAATTCCACCTTCGGGTGGTGTGCATACAAAATAAAAAAAAATCTTCAACAATTATATGTTTTATACAATATCTAAATTAATAGAAAACACTGCCAATTAACTGAACCGTACACACATACACGTAAGTCCATTTGTGTTTTCATGCTAAATCAACTAATTTGTTACTGTGGCTTCACCAAAATTCAATAAGGTATGAACAATTTACTAAAAAATGTATGAAATGCCATCCACTCGAGAAATCTTTTAAAATGCAATACACATTCTAAAGAACTAATAAAAGATGTTATAACATTGCATTTGTTCATAAAATCAAGAATAAGTGCGCCTATTTATTACGTGTGGGATTATAGTGGGTCGAAATAGATATATAGGTAATGCGCACAGCTTTTACCTCAGAGTTACACTTAAGCCTGAAAATAAATATAATTCCATTCCACTCTAAGAAAAATTCACATAATCTACAAAGCATTACTCGAGTTGTTCATGTCATCGTATTCGCATTTTTTCGACGTCTACTTGCCACCACGTAGAAACATAATGGATGAGCTTCCAAAGGACCACACGGGGAGAAAGGGCAACACGAAAATACCGATTTCTGCTTTGAACCGCTCAGTCTTAAAAATGTTGTTTATGTTCAATCTATTGAATAATTCGAAATTGAGTTTTTGTTGGTTTATCTCTGATTTGTTTCTTTTGCTGTGAGGATTGTTGTTGGATGCTTTTGAAATAATCAGCTTTACGAAAAGTTAACGAATATTTAATTGCATGATTTCTTTTAAAACATATGTATCTTTTTCTATTTTTCGAATAAGTTAAGAAATACATATGCCACCTTTATTGCCACTGCCATATATAGAAATGAAAGGGTCGTGGAACAAGATATCTTACATTACTCATTATACTAACAACGTGTATCAACCGCACTTTCTAGAGGTCTTGAAGAAAAATGGTGGTAAGTATCCGGATATTTATTAGAAAAACTAGCTAGAGTAATTATATAAAATAAAATAAATAGTGTTCCATGAGTTACATTTGTTACTGCGCAAATCGTTACCGTTAGTTGTGATCAAGACGTGTTGTTTATACCTATCTCCCGTCTAAATGTCACTTACAAAATAGCATCAGCATCCATAGCCATTAGAATAAAAAATGTGTTGTGTTCTATCATTCATGAGAATCAAACAGGCTTTTTACCAGGCAGATTTATGGGTACAGTAAGATATACTTTTTTATGCTTAGAAATATAATATTCCAGGGCTACTGCTCTTGATAGACTTCGCGACAGCTTTTGACACCGTTTCATGGAATTTCATGACAAAAGTTTTACATTTTTTTAATTTTGGCCCTTCAATTATCAGTTGGATAAAAAAGTTCTACCACAATATTGAGTCTTGTGTTATTGTTAATGGATATATGTCAGACTGGTTCTATTTACAAAGAGGCTGTCGTCAAGGAGATTCATTTCCACCCTACATGTTCATTCTTTGTGCCGAAGTACTATCTGTGTTGCTAAGAAACGACCCACATATTAAAGGTATCAATATAGAGGACATTGAATTTTTAGTATCACAATATGCTGATGAGACGAGTTTGACTCTAGATGACTCCAAAGACTCACTTTTACACACAATGATGACAGCGACATATGCATATTGCGTCGCTTCATTGTTTTCCATGCAAATTTAGTGCATTTTAGTATCTAAACTTCACAAAGAGATGTTATAATGTATGTAAATACAAACTAGATAGAGTGTCCTTAGAAACTATATATACGTCCTTCATAAGACCTATTTTAGAATACGGAGATATTCTATTTGATAACTGCACACAATATGAAAAATATGAATTAGACAAAATACAAAATGAGGCTGCTCGGATAGTAACTGGAGCAACGAAACTTCTCTCTATTGACAACCTATACAAAGAAACTGGGTGGGAAACTCTCGGAAATAGGCGCCGTAAGCATAAACTCGTTATGTTTTATAAAATGACAAACCACTTAACTCCCAATTTTCTCTCTGAGCTTGTTCCTCCTTCTGTAGGTAATATATCAAGGTATAACTTACGGAACTCTACAAACATACAAACTCTCAATGCCCATGCCAACTACCACTATGCTTTTTTTCTCCCATCTGTTATTCGCGAATGGAATAACTTAACCGAAGAATCACGGCACGCCGAAACAGTTATTTCCTTCAAAAACACACTTAAACGTAATCAAAATAGAATTCCCAAACACTATCTCTTCGGAGAAAGAAACATACAGATATTGCATACTAGACTGCGTCTAAATTGCAGTTCCCTTAACAATGATCTGTTTTCCAAAAACATGCTAGACTCGCCTATTTGTACATGCGGATGTGTTGAAAACGGTGACCACTTCTTCTTTAAGTGCAATAAATATACTGATATTAGAAATGTATTGGTAAATTCATTACCCCGTCTACCAAATATTACACTGAAAACAGTTCTATTTGGAGATAAAAATGTATCGTACGATACAAACATTCTTATATTCGGTGCGGTACACAATTATGTTAAAAACTCAAAACGTTTTAACTAGTAGATCGATTATTTTCTTTTGTTGAATTCCCAAATCAACTACACCCCCATTCCCTGTGTCGCCCCAAACCCAAAAAATTGATTTACAATGGAGATTTATAAATAAATATTAATAACAGTTAAATGTATTTGCAGAATCTATTCATTTAATTTTTTGTCTGTTTGAATTTCGTATTTTTCAAGTTACTTTCTATTTTTTCTTTTTGTTACTTTTTTTTTATTTCAATTATATCAAAGCATTATTTTAGAATATATATATATATACCAAGAACCTACAAACATATTTTTGTTTTTTTTGCACTAAGTAATTTAAGTTCTCATACTTCCAGAATGTATATTGTGAAAATATCTAATTATTGCTGTTTACTATGCCATCAATTGTGTACAATTAATATCATACCTAGGAGAAGAACATCATAAGTATCTTACTTTCGTTCTAATCATTTTTCTTCTATTGTGTACAATTAATATGTTGTAAAAAGCTTGTGAAATAAAATATGTTTAAACCGATGATGACATTAGAATTCTATGCACAAATCTCCGGCCTTAAGATAAATGCTGACAAGACTAAGGTTATCTGGTTCGGATCAAAAAAAGGAAGTGCCACACAGTTATGTCCAGAATACAACTTATATTGAGAAAAGGGTATTTTCACTGTACTAGGAGTAGGGTTCTCAGCAAATCTGATTCCAATGATAAATATAAACTATGATCTTAAAATAGAAGAAATAAAAAAACTACTTACAATTTTGTCAAAATGAATACTTACGCCTTTAGGGAAGATTGTGGTTCTAAAACGTCTAGCACTTTCGAAACTTAATCATTTAATAACAGAAATTCCCAATCCAACAATAAATAAATTAAACTTATCCAGAATATGTTTTATAAATTTCTTTGGAACAATTCAAAAGATAAAATAAAAAGAACCATTATGATACAGGATCACAAATTTGGAGGACTAAGAACGATTAATATTGTACACTTTATTACAGCTTTAAAAAGAACTGGATCCGCAGAATATTCGAGAGAGACAATAAATATACTAGTGAAAACAACATGTTAAATTTTCACAGGCTTAATTAACATTGGAAGTGACTGTAAAAAACAGAACTTAAACAGAGTACACAATCCATTTTGGAAAGACGTACTTTCCGGTTATACAATATTTACTGAACAAATAAAACCAGTTTCCTGTCATCAATTTCATTCAGTTAAGGTATAATTTCTTAGAATATAAAGGTCTTATTACTGCTATAAGAAACTACTTGGCTAAATTAAATTTGCTCACCTACCCAGCAATGGCCCAAACACTTTACGCCCTCTTACCATATCACTAATCCAAAAGCACAGTAAAGGATTTAGACTCATTTATGATGTGTTAATTACAAAAAAACATTTACCCCAAGTCATTAATAAAATGGAAATATGAAGTAAGTTATAACTGTTCATAATTATGAATTTGAATCAATATACATGATATATGCAATACCATTCAAAATAACGAAAACCCTAAACTACTTTGGTTACAACATAGAATCAACCACAGAATTCTGGGAACTATTTATTGACTAAAAGGAATATTTTAGATAACAATGTTTGCAACTTTTGCAATAGTTTACCTTAAACCATTCATCACCTATTTTGGGATTGTGAAGGTGTAAAACAGTTTTGGTTAGACCTTGCAGAATACATCAGGCATACATGTAATACAACACTGACACTTTGGTCAGAAATAGATAATAAATGTGATATCATTTTGAACAAAATACTCCTGTAGGCCATATTTTTCATTTATCAACAAAAAAAAATTGCAAAAACAAATCCCATGGTTAAATGTTTTTAAAAGACATATTACATGAAATTAAGCCGATACATGTATATAAAAGAAATATATAATAACGCATATTTGATAATATATTGCTGAAGGTCTATATAAAATACATATATGGTGCATATTTGATATTGATGCATATCTATACATAAAATATCTAATGGTACATAAAAAATAAGTTTAGCAAGTACATTGCATGGCAAATTCATTTGCGCATACTCTAGGCCGTGCGTGGCAGAGGTCATTAATTAACATAAGCAGATATATGCAGGGCATTGTGTTTGAAACGATATCTGCGGAAAAATCATAATATGTTTTAATCTATCTGCTTCACAGATAGTATAATGTCGCTCTTATTTCAATGTAAAGGGAGGTAATTTCAATTTCTTAAGACTTTGGTGCATATATAATGACACGGTTAGTATCCATTGATTCTTTGTTTATACCTTGAAACCCAGAACTGTTATTTCGTGACGTTTTACCATGTTCCTTATCATATTAAAATATGTTATTTTAACAAATGGGAGATAACTCAGATACTTACATTGGATCACAACTAATTAGTAAAAGAGAAGATCACCCTCTGGCATGAACATGTTGTATTATACTGCATATTATAAAATAGCATTCAATTTCTTTCAGCTAAATATACATAAGTGTTTGCTAAACTCATTTATTTTAATTTGTTCAATATATATGCATAGTTGAAAATATACAAATGCATATCTTTTACATAAAATACATGAATACATAATTTAACATTTCCTTTCTCCAGTAATCTGTTTGCAGAGTAACATCATATTATTATTGTTATATTTATAGATAAACTAAGATACTTGACACAATAAGAAAAAAATGAATATACACATCTTGCATGATATGGGTTAATAAAATCAATATTTGAAAATTGATATATATATATATATATATATGTTTTGTATGAATATGTTATGGAAGCTTCAGAAAAAAAAAAAAAGACAAAAAAATATAGTGTTTATTAAGCATTGAAAAAAAAAAGACTTGAAATGGAACCGGCATTTTCTTTTTAACCATCGTCATATTATCTTGATTACATGTTAGGATTTCGATTGTAACATTTTAACAATCAAATATCGGCAATGATCGGGTATCTCCGGTCGAAAATCATCGGAGATAAAGAAGTGTTTTCGGCAACCAATCAGGCTGAAGATAGCCAAGAAACATTTGAACTGACCAATCAGCGACCTGCTCAAACCTATGTTCTTAAAGTGCGCCGCAAAATAGTTAGCAGTACTAGAAAATCTACAAGTTTGTTTGTTTGTTTGATTGTATGGTGTTTTACGTCAATTTCAAAACACGCAAGGTTATATATGACGGTCGATTTTTTGTGATGGAGGCAGATCACCCGTTTTTCCTGGGTAGAACCAGTACTGTAGACCTCACGCCATCCGTAAGAATCGACACTTCTTCATTTACAAGTCGAGCTCCCAGTGGGATATAACATTGTTTAAAACATGTAATAAAAAGACCCGTTGATACAAACAAGAGTAGATTGAAACTGTTCAGGATTTACAGGATAGTGTGAGTATATGGCTTTTACATAAAGCCATTTGATACTCATGTGAACATTTATACATGAAAAATCGTATGAACGAAGTGTATATTGATTTCATATGGAACCAATTTAATTAAAAGCCATTTTTATTGGAATATCAAAGAACATATAACATATGTTTACATCCCGATGAAATAAAATATATTTTTTCACTCAAAAACAACAGCTATTCTCTATTAATTCATGAACTATGTTTCAAACAATTAAGAAATAACATATTGTTGTAATTTCTCTGCTACACATACACATAATGGTAATCGCAAGTTTTTATCAGACACTGAAATTACCGCTTTGATTTACTACTCAGTTGTCATATTTACTTTAATCCTACTAGGCTAAGCATATATTCATTGAAAACGATAATGTATTACATACTTTAAATCTTCCCTCTTAACAAAATCCACCATGCTTCTTAAATACGCCGACCAATTTATATAAGCTTTCATAAGCTTATTTTCAGATCCATAATATTCATGAGTTGTAAACACTGTCTTTGTGATCATTACTAACTAACTAGTGTTTAACCCAAATACACTAAGTAAACGTTATATCAGTATAATCACTAATAAATTACATTACATTATATGCAAAGTAATATTATCAATCCTAACATATACATATTTTAGGCTAATACCTAATTAGGACTAAGTTCATTTACGATAACAGTAAATACTCAAGCCAGAGTATATGATGATGTCATTTTATTAAATGACGTAAGGATATTATACTATATTCACTAAATGCATGTATATCTAGAACTAAATAAAGTTTTATGTTTTTTTTCTATCAAGTTGATTAACTATAGAAACATAGGAATATATAATTCGATGGTAAGAGAAGGGTTAGTTCCCGGATACCTATACACCATACCTCCCTCTCTCTTTCTCTATCTCTCTCTCTCTCTTTCTCTCTCTCTCTCTTTCTCTCGTGGCTCTAGTCGATGAACCATTAAGCAGAAGTTCAAATCCATTGTGTTAGTGGAAACCGCCTTCTACAATACAATGTAAGGGAGGTCACCCATATCGGCTGAAGTGATACCGATATTCTGTGGTTATGCGAAATTGTGATATCATAGATCTGTATTATCGGATTGGGAGCTCACCATCTGAAAACCCTGTGATTAAACAAATAATTGAACTGTTGCATAACAGGGTATAAGCACACTGATTAAGTATTGTTTAGGTTATTTTGAGTCACATCAAAAAAGGGGAAAGATACTTAGGAATCCTGGAACCGTGCATTTCTTCATATATTGAATCTCCCGATTACTAAGGTTCTTAACGTATTCTGAGGGTAGATTCCGGTACACGTATAAGCCTGGTTCACGACCCAGTCCAACACACGAGGCTAAGGGAAGACATACTAATTAAAACAATGGTAAAACAATGGCTCCAGCGAGGCATGAAGGTTCATAGTCGACAGCCTTGCTTGTTAGAGAATATAATCTGGCGGTGATATCTCGTTTTACTGGACTTGCACTAGTGTAAGAGTGAGGTTTGGTGCACCCTAAAACATGGTTTTAACACCATTTAACTATTTTGCTACTGACCGTTCCAATGCGGTAGCCATATTGTCAACCATTTTATGTCTGTGATGTCATGTCTTGCCTTTCTTTCCTCTTTTTAATTATTGTTCGTTTTTGTGCGTGTTTTCTGTTGACTGTGGTCCTTGAATGCTATACTTCCTGTTCGACATTTATATATACTTTTCTTAGCCTCGTTCGTCGGATTGGGGCGTAAACCGGGCTTGCACGTGTATCAGAGACAATCCCCCGAATACGTTATTAATCACCTTATTAATCTATAAATTCAATATATGGATTAGGGCACGGTTCCGGGATTCCTATTTATCATGCAGATATGCACTTTTCTGCCTAATAAAGTGGTGACATAATAAATTTTGCTTTATAAGGCAAGTTGACCAATAGAGCAAATCAATGCGGAATCCCTCGGCGTTTATTGTACGTAATGTTATCTGACGTCATGCACGTAACGTTGCCTGACGTCATAAAACAACAAAAAAACAACAACATGGCGGCGTCCTCGATAAGCGTATCATTCTAAGAAATAGGTAATAATAATAATTCATACAAAAAATGTGGATAATCTACATGATAAATAGAATATTATGTCAGTACCTTTTACTATCAAGTTTATTAGGCTCGGCACGAAAACGAAAAATGGCTCGGCAGAGCCACGACATTATTCGTTTTCTAAGCCTCGCCTAATAAACTTGATAGTAAAAGGCACTGACATAATATTCTCTATGTATTCTTCCGCTTTCATTAGTGTTGCACAAAATAACCTCAACATTACCTAAACAATGCGCTTATACGCTGTTATACAACAATTTAATTATGTTTTATCACAGAGTTTTCAGAGATGTTGAGCTCCCAATACGATAATACTGACCTACGATATCACAAGTTTGCATAACCGCCGAATACCGACATCGCTGCAGCCTATATGAGTGACCTCCCTTGCGTTTTATTGTAGAAGGCGGGTTCGGTATGTAGCTAATTGCAAATGAAATCTGCCGTGTTTATATAATGATTATGCACACAACTAACACAATGTAATAGAACGTTTGCCTAATGGTTCATCGACATACTATCCTAAGTTATTTAAAGCCACGAGAGAGAGAGAGAGAGAGAAAGAGAGAGAGAGAGAGAGGGGGGGGGGGGGAGAGAGAATGAATGAATGAATGAATGTTTTTTTACGGCACATCGACACATCAATAGATCATAACTGATGAAAGATGAATGAATGAATGGTGTTTTATGGCACGTCGACACATAAATAGGTCATATTGTGTGCAAAAAACCGATGAATCATAAAAGAATGAAGTAGTAATTAAAAATAATGTAAACCTATAAAGATAAAACTATCACAAATAAGGGATGATATGGTAGCAATATAAAAAGATGAAGAAATAAAGTAGTAATTAAAAATTAATATAAATATATAAAGATAAAACTATTTACAAAAAAGGGATGTTATGGTAGTAATATAAACTGTATAATATTTATGTAAATCAGCAAATGCCCGTCAACGTGTATATAAATAAGTAAATATATATAAGAACATATTATAATGATTTATATCGCCTGATTTCTTTCAGGAAATGTAAAACAAGACTATAATCTATAGTTTCATATAACTCTTTCATAGTATTAAAATTGTAGTACCTTTGACGAATAGGATCAAAGTCTACACATTCCAACAAGATGTGTTTGACCGTTAACGGTGCAAAGCAGGATATACATTCTGGTAATTGCTCACCTTGTTATAAATATGAATGAGTATAACATGTATGCCCTAGCATGCACCGGGCTAGGACAACTTCTTCTCGACGAAGAACGCCATTTTCCGAGTAACGGTTTAATTGAACGGAGTTTATTGTTAACTGACAAATCCCAAGCGGCTTGCCAAGAGTTACGAATATATGTGTTAATACATCTTTTAAAATCAGTATAAGGTAATTTGGTATTAGATATATGTAAACCTAATGCTGCTTTATCAGTTCTATCATTTCCACGTATTCCTACATGGCTTGGAAACCAGCAGAAAATAATAACATTATCAACTATAAGAGAACTGTACTTTTGTAAAAGTTGAAGCATAACTGGGTTATCATGTTTCATATTACCCGGGGCTTGAAGAGATGGAAGGGAATCAGAAAATATTACAAAATGGTCACCATCAGATTCCTGAATATAGTTTAAGACAAGTTCAGTTGCCTTAAGTTCAGTTGAAAAGATAGGCAGACGGCTCTTTATGCTGTGCTTGTGAACAACAGCTGAGGCAGCTACCCTATCTCCATCTTAAAAACCAACTGTGTATATATGTTGAAAGTTACTGTATTTCGATTTAATTTCATTAAATTTGTTTTGAAATACAGTTGGGTCTGTACTGGAGTTGTTACTGAGAGAGAGAGAGAGAGAGAGAGAGGTATGGTGAATAGGTATCCGGGAACCACACTCTCTTCTTACCATCGAATATATTCCTATGTTTGTATAGTTAATCAAATTATAGAAAAAAGTATAAAACATTATTTGGTTCTAGCCGTACATGCATTTAGTGAATCGAGTATAATATCTTTACGTCATTTAATAAAACGACATTCTCTGGTTTGTGTATTTACTATTATCGTAAATGAACTTCGTCCTAATTAGGTATTAGCCCAAAATATGTATATCTTAGGATTGATAATATTACTTCGCATATAATGTAATGTATTAATAGCGTTAGTGTATTTGGGTTCAACACTAGTTAGTTAGTAATGATCACATAGATAGTGTTTGCAACTTATAAATAGGATGGATCTTAAAATAAGCTTATGAAAGCTTATATAAATTGGTTAGTGTATTTATGAAGCATGGTAGATATTGTTAATTAAGAGGGACGTTTTAAGGTATGTAATACATTATCGTTTTAATGAATATATGCTAGCAGGATTAAAGGTAAAAATGACACTTGAGTAGTAAATCGAAGTCTGATACAAAATTACAATTGCCATCATGTGTATGTGTAGTAATATGTTATGTTTTAACTGTGTGAAACATTGTACATGAATTAATAGAGAATAGTTGATGTTTTGGATTGAAAAAACATATTTTATTTCATCGAGTTATATTTTCACCAATGCTTCTTCGCATTTCGAGACAAAAAGCGCATTTGGCTATTATATTGAATGTATGTGGTTTTCGTATAAAAGGAGTTTCATGTGATATTAAAATAAAAAAGGCATTGATTTAAATTGGTTCCATATGAAATCAATATACACTTCGTTCATATGTTTTTTCATGTATATGGTTTCACATGAGTATCAAATGGCTTTTATATAAAAGTCATATACTCATAACTATCCTATAAATCCTGAACAGTTTCAATGTATCAACGGTGGTTTTATTATATGTTTTAGACAATGTTATACTTGTAGCAATTTTAGTACTGCTAACTTTTTCGCGGCACACCTTGGGAACATAGGCTTAAGCAGGTCGCTGATTGGTCAGTCCAAATGTTTCTTGGCTATCTTCAGCCTGTTTGGTTGCCGAACGCACTTATTATCTCCGATGATTTCCGAACGGAGATACCCGATCATTGCCGATATTTGATTGTTAAAACGTTACATTCGAAATACTCGTAACTTCACCTCATTGTCTTTCCTGACATGTAATTACGATATGACGATTGTTAAAAAGAAAATGCCGGTTCTACATCACGTGTTGACTCAGACAAATTGTTGGTATCCCTATGGGTACGAACTGTGCACCACTTGTCGCAGATTTGTTTTTATTTTGCTATGAAAGAGATTTCATGTTGAGTCTTTCACCAGATACCCAGGCAGATGTTATTGAAGCATTTAATGACACCTCTCGGTATCTGGATGACATATTGAACATTGACAACCATATCTTTCCAACTACGGCTAATAATATTTATCCTAAAGAACTACAGCTTAACAAAGCTAATATATCTGATAATAACGCTTCTTTTCCTGATTTAGATCTCTCGATTGAAAATGGTGAAATAATTAGCAAAATCTATGACAAGAGAGATGATTTTAATTTTGACATTGTTAATTATCCCCACTTGGATGGGGATGTACCCCGAGCAACTTCTTAATTTGGTTTATGTGTCTCAACTTATTCGTTTTTCAAGAGCTTGTACTCGAGTTGAGAACTTCAATATTCGTAATCTTTGTATAACTAAAAAGTTACTCAATCAGGGTTACCGTTACCATAAACTTCGTAAAACCTTTGCAAAAAATTATTATCGTAACCCTGATCTCTTTCCAAATCTAAAAGTAATTTAAGGACTCTTCTGCGACAAGGACTATCAAAAACTGACTTCTATGGTGATTTGATTTATAAACTTCATAAGATTCTTTGTCATGATCACTTTCATACTATCTTCGTTAAACTTGTTAAAAAGTTTATCAAAAGAAGTTATGACCCTATCATTTTGCAAAGTACTGCATGCTTGGTGGTGGACCCTTTTACAGTTCGCCACTATGCTTTCCTCTTCAACTGTACGATGACCGGACAGGCTGTGGACCCTATGATGACGCCTACCAAAGCCCGTTGGGACGGTGGCGTTTGATGTTTGTCTATGATCTTTCTTGTCGTGCCCTTAATGATGGTTTATTCTCTTGTTGCTCTAGCTTCTGCCAAGTCACTGAGTACCTTCATTGTGGTTTTCTAGGCTATTGTTTTTTTTGGATTATATTTACACGAGCATATTTGTGTTTTACTTATATTGCCTATTGATGCTGCCTTGTTAGTTAGAGATTAGATCATGGCGGGAATTTCTTTATTTACACTGTCTTGTTTAATGGGATGACAGTAGGGTAAGTGTGAGGTTTGGTTCACCCTAGAACCGGTTTAAGCCCCCAATGGCCTACTTCTACCGTTCCAAGGCGGTAGCCCTATTGTCAACCCTTTTGTGTTTGTGATGTTTTCATTTATTATTACTTTTGCCTTCTTGTTTGTCTGTTTGCGTGTTTGTTTCTGTGTTTTGTGGTTGACTGTCCTTCTTGAATGCTACTTTCCCTGCCCGATCTTTTTATATTTCTTTGCATTTTACAAATACCTCCACGTGCTTCCGTCTCGAAAGCCAACCGCTTGGTGACTGGAGATTTTGTTGGGGTTAAAT
The DNA here is from genome assembly GCA_037043455.1 of Cyrtodaria siliqua. Taxonomy (NCBI): domain Eukaryota; kingdom Metazoa; phylum Mollusca; class Bivalvia; order Adapedonta; family Hiatellidae; genus Cyrtodaria; species Cyrtodaria siliqua. Next base: position 73,699 of record JAWPHD010000569.1, read on the forward strand.
TTGCACTATGTCTTCGTTTAACTGACTTCAGTGAATCGTTTGGTGACTTGTGAAGATTCGGTGAGATTCCATGACATGTAAATGAACTGCTGGCCAGAATAAGGTTTTTCACTGACTGACTGAAATTGTTCGCAAGTTGTTTTTAATGGACTTCCTCAATTCTCTCTTTTCTCGTTCTTTTTTTCTGTTTAAATTTAGGTAGGATTTTTTTCTTCTCATGGTGAATATCTAAAAATATAAATATATCAAGTAATTATTTGCATTAAATTAACATTAAATTAACGAACTTACTGACGTTTATCCCATTTTCTGCTTTTATGGGTTTGTGTGACCGTGCTATCTGTTTAAATGCGCTTTTCTCTTGTGTGTACGTGCTATCTTTCAAATTCTCACTTCGTGCTATCATGTCTAATTTTTCCTCTTAACGTCTTCAAACAAGGCAATACTGACATGGAACATTGCATATGTAAAACGGCTTGGAGTAACAAATCTGCGGCTCTGCTTCTTTTTACTTAAAACAGTTCAAATAAGACCAAACTTTACACGTTTTCAAATGTCAAGTGTTTGTGTGAACGCACTATGAGAATCAAAATTGACTTCGTCGCATTTTCAGGACTTAACCGTTAATGTTTTTGGAAATTCACATGCGTTTACATATATGACTTAACCCGGATACAGAGTCATGTCTTTTAAATGTGGAAAAATGTAGTAAGAGTCGGGTTTCTTGCACCCTAAAAGTTGGTTTACCCCACCCCCACATCACCACCCCTATCCTCTAGGCCCTACTCCACAAACCTCAAACTGACCGTTCCAAGGCGGTACACCTGTTGTGATATTTTATGTTTGTGTCGCCATCTTTGTTTCTGGTTGATTAAGTATCTAGGTATTGGTTGTTTGTTTTGAGAAAGTGGGGAAATGTTTTGGATTGCCTGCTTTCTGTGAATGTTACCTTCTATTTCATGATCAATTTCTCTTGAAAACAATGACAGTCGTTTATGGTTTAGTTCGAAGTAGATATAAAAATTGAACAGGAAAAGTAGCATTCAAGGACGACAGTCAACAAAAAACTAGATCAATGAATGTCATACAATTCCTGTGGGATGAAAATAACGATATTGACTGGATGTACGGGGATACATTCTACGGTAGGCACACGGCACAAACCCTTAATATGTGTGTGTAAGTTTGACGATTCTAGCTAGAAACGGAACTCACCGTAACATTTAACCAGAAACAATGACGTATAAATCTGTGTTATGTTTGAAAATGGTGACCTACTTCTAGTAAAATTATTCATATAACTGAATCGATGTATCGTGCTCAAGTATGTATGTATGTATGTATGTATGTATGAATGTACGTGTGTGTGTGTGTGTGTGTGCGTGTGTGCGTGCGTGCGTGCGTGCTGCGTGCCTGCGTGTGCGCGTATGCATTTATGTATGGGGTCAAACGCCGCATATAAAAAGTTTAGTGTCTACTTGTGGCAGTGATCTCAATGCTGATTTGTATTGTGATGTCACACTGAAATACCATCGAATTTAAGAGGTTATGACCCTATCATTAGTGAAATACCACGCCGTAGTAGTATGACATAACACCCCACCCAGTCACATTATACTGACACTGGGCCGACCGTGCTAGGAGTGTCTCCTTTATATGCTGAACGTCAAGCCAGGGATTTACTAGTACCAATTGTATGAACTTTTGGAATGAACTGGTCGGGTTGAAAGAACGAGGCGGGATGTATGCAGTACTGGTTTTACCCAGAATAAATGGGGGATTGGCCTGCCTCTGCCACTCAAACATCCACCGTCATATATGGCCTAACACGCTCTTAAAATGGCGTAAAACATCACTTAAAGAAACAAATAAAAATTGAGCGCACGACCTCTCGCATGCGATGCGAACGGTCTACCCGTTAACTACGCCGTGTTTATATATAATACCAGACAAAACACAGTAAGATCAAGTCAGCTATTTCCGTAGTGTCGGGTTTTATTACAAAATATTGTCAAACATGCTTAGGTCATAATGACAAATCCTTTAAAATACCCTGTTCTGTGTGGCTGAAACGTTGCTGAAAAACAAATATTTGAAAATAAAGCAATTTACTGCTGTTTTATTAAATAGCACGTTTTTTTCCCCATTAAATCTATCGGAAATATTCAGTTTCTGATAGTGTACTAAAACCATGTTAGCATTTGAAATGGTTTACTGTGATATATAAAGAGGCATTTCATTTGATGGATGCTACACGCACACGTACAAACACGCACACACACACACACGTATATATATATATATTATATATATATATATATATATATAAATAATAATAACAATAATAATTAATAATAATAATAATAAAATAAAAAATATGGGGATGCATGGTTATTATATTTATTGTCTGATAAGTATATATATGCTGTGTTTGTCAAAGGTGATAATAAGGTACATAATAATAATATCTTTGTTGAAGAGGATAACATATTTTGTTACAGTCAGTCTAACATATGGTCCTCAGAAAAAAAAGAATATATTTACAGTTTATACAAACATGATTAAAACAATGGAAAAAAAGAATAAAATGATCAAAATATGTTCAGAAATTAAATGATTTTTCTAAAAAGGTGGTATTTGAGATACATTGATTAAGACGGATTCAAACATGAGTTTATACCTTCGCGCCGGTTTCCTCCTAATAGCAACCTGCGTGGTGCGAACAACCGGATCCTCGCCATCTAGATCGGTAGCAATAATAATTCTATCCGATGTATCTTTAATCGGCAGCGGTATTACACATTCCAATTTCTCTAGAACCGTTGGGACATATTGTCGAGTGTGCGGGCCTACCTAAAATGTATAGACATGTTGAGTGTTCCTTTGTACAAGGCAGCAACACAAGGATTCAATAACTTCTTTTGATACATTATAAACACAATGTATACGCCATATACTGCAATATAAGTGATACAAAATAAGATTTGTAATTTCATTTTACTTCTTGAAATATGGCTTGTTATCGGCGATAACTTGTCAGCTTTGTTGCTTGCCCAATGTACATATCGAAAACTTAATGACTGAAGCTTTACAGATTCGTTTTCCTTCTGTTTTTTCCTATGAACAGCTTTTTAAGTGTTCGTGTATAGCTATAATTATCTATTTCTATCCCATCACCTTTATGAATAATTGGTCGTGGACTTATGAGATACCTTAAGGTAAGTATATGACCCATTGTACAATTATGGCTAATTGCCTACACTATTTGTACAACTTAATTCATGAAAAAGCTAAGAAAGTTAATCAAATCAATTGTATTCAAACTCAATTCAGTTGATTCTATTCTATGTACATATAAAGAAAACATAGGACGCATGCCGATATATAGTAGAATATGAGATTTGCTGCCTCAGAGAGCCTCTGGTGAAAAATACAGTTTTTTTGGGAGAAAACAGGCCGGTCGATATGTATATCAGTTAAACACAAGACTTTAACATACCATTAACTATTCTTGATGTCAGTGTTTCAATAGTTACTTTGGTTTGAAGCTAGTTAAGATACAACACAATTTAACGGTTTGCGATTTGTGTACACAATCGTTCTTAGATACTAATAGTTATGCACAAACAATATGGCATGACAACAAAAGAAAATGTCCTTGGGTATTTAATATTATATTCAGTAAAATTACTATGTTGTTTATTATTTTTACAATATTGATGTGAATGGGAATCATGTTTTGATAGATACAAAGTGGATATGTTTGCGTATTTCTGATTATTTCTGATTATTACATACCTTGCGGTTAAGAAGTGTTATAATGTCATGACACACATATCATTATACGTTATAATAATAAATATGCAAATGAAGGTCGAATCATCGTTTGGTTTATTCCATTCTGCTTGTTGTGTAATCGTAATTGCCCCGTCGATTACATTAACCGTTAAGGACCGTATTACGAAATCGAAGAGTCAATCCCGTTGCTCAGCGTGGTAGGAAGAAGACAGAACCAACATACGACGGCATTATGGCAGATACATCAATAAATGTACGTTATGTCGCATGTGTGGAGGTAGGATAAATAGGAGAATCTCACATGCGTGCCTATTAAATATTGAATTTATTGAACTCATTGGATCATTGATACGCTGCTCTCACAGTCAGGTATCATATAACCTTATCCATCTTGTTAAATAACTTCAACTTTAAAACAGGCACTCATATAAGCAAAAGATTCAATTGAATTGAATTGGGGTTTTAAGGCGCACCAACACATGAAAGGTTATATGGCGCCTTATAGAAATGAACATCGAGATAAAATTTGGAGAACGGGCCTAGAACCTTCTCACCCTGAACTGCAGAGTTGCTGCAAATTCTACTGTAGACACTCCATTTACGCTGGAGCCACGTTATAGTTTTTCTGCCACTGCTCTAGTGATATGAGCGAGATGGCACCTGAAACAATGCAGGAGTCATGATGAAGACCTTTAATGTGCATGAACAAAAAATGATAAAATAAAAATGAATTTGGCGGGTTCTACACCTCTGCCTTTCCCTCTACCGGGATCTGCAGTGGCCTTATTCGTTGCCCCGTAACCAAACGGGGACCCCGGAACCACACGGGGCTTATGCGCAAAAGATAAAAGCAAGAGACTCGGTTTTATTGAGTCTGTTCATGAGAGGTAATGTAAAGTGTCTCCTAGCACCAGCTTGAGCGATATTCTACATTAAAGCCACAAAGATTGTGCTTGATGATCATACTTACTCATTGTCGATGTCTATAAATGCATAATAAAGCTTTTTGGCTTTTGTATTGACAACCTTCGCGATTATTGAAAAATATATATAACGATACTATCTACTGCAGATTTAGATTTTTGAAATCCAAATTTGTTTTTTTATGCGGTTTAATTAAACATGTGAATATTTTTTGGCCAGCATATTTATAAGTGTTTACCCTCCCCTCTATAATTGTTTGTAGAGTCAATATCTCCCTTATTTTTAATAGAGGGTATAATCATTCCTTCACTCCATGATTTCGGGTACTCTCCATTCAAACATATTTTGTTAAACTGTTTAACAATAAACATGATAAATGATAAAATAATAGTTTTTGATAATTTAAAGACTTAGCTAAAACATTGTCATTCCCAGCTGATTTTTAATTCTTCCAAGAAGTATCTATTACAAACGTATTTCAACGTACGTTATTTCCCCGTCTAGGTTTGAGTTTATAAAGTCCGACTGATTTTCGTTTGTTTTATTAACGAAGTCCGGAAGGTTTTTTCCAAATTGAAAATATGGCTTTAAATATGGCCATAAACTTCGTAAAACCTTTGCAAAATTTTATTATCGTAACCATGATCTTCTTTCCAAATATAAAAGTAATTTAGGGATCCTTCTGCGACAAGGACTATCACAACCTGACTTCTATGGTGATGTGATTTATAAACTTCGTAAGATTCTTGGTCATGATCACTTTCATACTATCTTTGTTAAACTTGTTAAAAAGTTTGTCAAAAGAGGTTATGACCGTATCATTTTGCATCGTACTGCATGCTTGGTGGTGGACCCTTTTACAGTTCGCCACTATGCTTTCCTCTTTAACTGTACGATGACCGGACAGGCTGTGGACCATATGATGACGCCTACCTAAAGCCCATTGGGACGGTGGCGTTTGATGTTTGTCTATGATCGTTCTTGTTGTGCCCTTAATGGTTTATTCTCTTGTTGCTGTGGCTTCTGCCAAGTCAATGAGTACCTTCATTGTGGCATTCTAGGCTATTGTTTTTTTGTATTATATTTACGAGCATATTTGTGTTTTACTTATATTGCCTATTGATGCTGCCTTGTTTGTTAGAGATTAGATCATGGCGGGGATTTCTTTATTTACACTGTCCTGTTTTAATGGGATGACAGTAGGGTAAGTGTGAGGTTTGGTGCACCCTAGAACTGGTTTAAACCCCCAGTGGCCTTTGTTGCCACTGACCGTTCCAAGGCGGTAGCCCTATTGTCAACCCTTTTGTGTTTGTGATGTCGTTTGCATTTTTTATTACTTTTGCCTTCTCGTTTGTCTGTTTGCGTATTTGTTTTTGTGTTTTGTGGTTGACAGTCGTCCTTGAATGCTGTTTTCCCTTTCCGATATTTGTGTCTTTCTTTAAAATGAGAATAAAAATTGGGCTTGATGATCCCAATAGACAAGAAACTACTAACACTACTGATTTGAGTTGTAGTCGGAACAACATTTTACGGCCGCCACAAAGCACTAAACAACGCTAGTGTGAATGATAATAAAGTTACACATAGGTCATGAACGAATGAAATTTGGCAGGTCTAAGTATAATATTGGATTCGAAATTAGCATGTATATATGCTAGTCAAAATTCCAAAGTACACACCAAGGCATATGTCAATAATATTCTCATTGCTTTGTGTATTTCTTGATAAACTTTGTATTTCTGGAGAATATCACAGCACGAAATAAATCATCTGCTCTGATACCATGAACTCATTTCAAAGTGTTTTCTTAGAAATAAATAAAACAACGTTACAACAAGGTACTTAGAAATGTAGTTAAGTATACATTATTTCCGAATACTTTAAAATACCATATAACCATTACGTATTTATATTACTTTCCTAAGACTTTTAATCACCATCTAACCATTTCCTATACATTCTTTTCGGAAGACTTTGAAATACCATATAATCATTACCTATATAATATTTTACGAAGAATCTAAAAACCATGAACCATTACCAATTTATATTATTTTCCGAAGACTCTAAAATACCATCTATTACCTATACATTATTTCCCGAAGATTCGAAAACACCATCTAACCATTCCTTATACATCTTTTCCCGAAAACTCTAAAACACCATCTAACCATTCCCTATATATCATTTCCCGAATACTTTAAACACCATCTAACTATTATCTATAGATTATTTTCCGAAGACTTTAACATAACATCTAATCACTACCTATACATTATTTTCCGAAGATTCTAAAACACCATATAACCATTACCTATACATCATTTCCCGAAGACTCTAAAATACCATCTAACCATTACATATTTACAATATTTTCCTAAGACTTTAAAATACCATCAAACCATTACATGTTTACATTATTTTCCAAAGACATTACACAAATACCATTTAACCATTAACTATACATTAATCTCCTACGACTCTCTGAAATACCATCTAACCATTACCTATACATGATTTTCCTACGACTCTCTGAAATACCATCTAACTATTACCTACACATCATTTCCCCAAAACTTTAAAATACCATTATATTTACAATGAATGTCATGTTGCACAGTAATATATGCTATCCTAGGTGGCGAACGGGGGTTAATACAAGCATGTCCGATTTCAGACAACATATGTGGTGACATACATTACGTGTTCCGAGTATTAACTTTCATACCACATCCAAGATGCGAAAACGGGGTTAGCAGGGTTTGAAATAAAACCTTTATTTCGGCTTAAAAAGTTTGCATATTATAAAATTAAAACATTTAATAGGTATTTTTAAACAGGTTATCACATTTTTTTCAAAAAAATATGTTTTAAACGTGTTTTATTGTCAAGATATTCGTTATAAACTCCTGCTAATATAAGCTTTCCCATTGCTCAATGGGATTAAGGTGCGACCACGTAATGTTTAGACTTTAACATCAAGGAGCTAACACCACATTTCGATTGAAATGGCTTTGGAACATTTTTAAAATGTTAAATTAAGTATTTTTGGTATTCGGCGCTTAATGAAATTAACTTTTTTAATTTAAGATGAGCGAGTTTTATTTAAAGTGAACCTTGTGTTGTTTTAGACGATGTTTGTAAGTTTACAGAATATTATACATTATACCCGATACTGTCAGTGAACACACAACCAACAACAAGAAAACTATTCGCAGATTCGCCATGGTTATTACGGTACTGGTTAAAAAGTGGATGAAAAAAACGTAATTAACAGTTTGTTTTTATAGGAGACTTTCTAACCGCAAAAATGCTGTTCTTGCAAAACAACGCACTTCATAAGCAATTAATTAAATGAACGACTTCAATCGAGATATAAAAATGAATCGTGAACAATACTATATTTATAAACACCATGAAACAAGATATATCTTATCTCATTAGTGAAGACAAATGTCAACTTAAGATACATTAATGAATTAATTAAGTAGTTAATTATCGCATTTGAAATGCTATATGTTGATTTAAACAATATTTATTTCATAATGTTCACATATACACACATTATTATAGTAATGATCTGAAAACAAGCTTATCAAAGCTTATATAAATTCATCTCCTTTCAGAGAAGTCACATTTTGATATGGCTAAGTAACATAAATATTTTAATCATGAAAAGTAAGAAAATAAAGCAGCATAAATAATCAAGGATAGGGAATCAGAATGGTAGCTGAGTATAGCTGAGCACACAAATGAGAACGTTAAGCAGCTACATATTCAAGGCTGCTATTTTAAGAAAGTTGTTACGAGGAAAACGAGGAGAAAATAAATGGTAAGAAGAAGAGAACAAGAAAAACTGATGTAAATACATGTGCATACAATCCAACACCGGTATACCATAACAGCCCCCACTGCACTGACTGGCCTCTTATTTTAAAATTAGGATGCACATCTGCGGGTGGAAATTATATAGTTCTGTACACTCTTAAATAAATCGGCGTTTAATTGATAAGAAAGTTCTGAAGAACCAAAAAAATAAATGCTTTATGTTATTATATTCCCATTATATTTTTCCCCCACAGATCCAGTTTGATAATAGCTTTGTCTACACAGCTCCAACTTTCAGCGAAGACCACCGACTCCGAGATCATCATCAGCGACCAGCGGCGGGGCAGCGTGACGAAGTATACACAGTGAGAAGACCAGAAGACAGGTTATAGAAGACCACGGCGGGCCTCTTCGTACCCGTCATATCGTGTAAACCTGGAAGACATTACGGGAACTTTGTATTGTGCACTCAGCGGAGAGGACAGGAGGCCTTGCTTGGTTGTAACTTGTTACCAGCAGGCTGCCGTTAGGCGGGGGTGAGGGGGGTGCGAAGAAGGCCGCCCTTGATTGTCAAACCCACGTAGCGGATGTAGGTCCCACCTCACCTAGTGGATGTAGGAACCAGCTGTAACAACGCCAGCAACACTCACCGCCCCAGCGACAACGGTACAGAGCGGAAGTGACACAACACAACATATCTACAGAGACATCTCTATACACCACAACTAGAACAAGATTCATTTGAAATGAGACTCTTGAAAGGGTATTGTTAAAATGAATAGTTATAGATATGGAATTTGCTTTTGTTGGAAAAGGACCAGCAATATTATTTCTCGCAAACCGAAGTTTTCAGGATGGGGGTGCATCGTCCATCCGCCTATCCTTCCATTACGTTTTTCAATTCCGGAGCTTCCTGGCCATACAATAAGAGTGTCATCGTGTCTGGAGTAAATTTCATAAACCTTATATATCTTCATGAAACATGCCGACTTTGCAGACTTGTTTTCACTTTGTTGCCATGGCTACCACATTTTGACGAAATAAACAAATGTGTGCATCATCTCTATATTGTCACAGATGCATATATAACATTTTGTTTCGATATGACAAATAGTCGTCACGCAATCGCAGGATCTCGTTATTGTGGACGGACTGAGTATTTGCCTTTTTCTGAATTGCTTTCAGGCATTTCAAGTGGTAATACTAACTAATGTATGCGACAGGGTATGTATGCGTTCGCGTGCTTGCGTGCGCGCGTGTCTGGGTGGGTGCTTTGGCCTTGCTTGTGTACGTGCTTTAATCTATATGTTTGCTGACATTTAAATCCGATGAATCTGAAAGCCATTTTAATACTACTTCTTCATAAAATAAAAAAATGCCGTCTTCATTAAAATGTTTTAAAAAAAAATGATTTGGCGCGGTATTGAACAAGTCCGGAACGGGGAAAACATATTTAATAAAATGCGCTATCCGACTACGCGACGGAGGCGGATTAGCATTATTTGCCATAATTAAGCCTGTTTTACATAAACGTGCTCAATCGCACAGAACCCTGTGCTAATATAAAAATTTGCTTTTCAACTTATTGCTTTTCATTTAACATTACTTTACAAACCAATTAATTAGATTAAAGAAAATTAAAAATTTAAATAAGTAAAGTTAAGAAAAGTTAATCATTTGAAGTTTAGTAATTATAATACAACTTTGTTTTAAGTTAACACTTACCCTGTCGTACATGTACCTAATTCCGTAGCGGAAGTTGACATTTTTCTTACATAAGACGCCATGAAGTGTATACAACGATAACCAACTATTTAGTTTTGCTCTCATCGTTGATGTATTCATTAAATAGTTAGCAGTTCAGCTGGAAGAATCTTTGCTTTCACCGCTTGAATAAAATATTTTCTGTTGATTTTAAAATCAAATCGATTAGAATTTTAATGTTCAGGTTCATACGTTTTTTTTGTTGAAATCATTTTTTCGTAAAAAAATAAATATTGGGGAGGGTGGGGGCATACCCGTGGATTTGGGGCCCTCTGGATCCTACGCCTATGTGTATAAGACTTAGTCTAGTATAGTTATAGTGTAATTATTGAACTAACATTTGTTTTCCTGTCAGAAAACGCTTGATAGCATGTTTTCTCGCCCCCTCTCTACCTCTTGTTTTTTCTTTCTCTCTCTATCTTTCTCTCTTTCTTTCTCTCTCTCTTTCTCTCTCTCTTTCTCCCCTCTATCTCTCTGTTACTCTCCCTTTCTTGCTCTCTCTTTCTCTTTTTTCTTTTCCCTCTGTCTGTCTGTCTATCGCCCTCTCTTCACTCATTTTTCAATATTTCAATTCATGCCTACATTAAGAGCAATTTATTAAAAATATATTGATTTATAATCTGCTAATATGTGTAAACCATGCATGCATAACTTCAAATACTACATCTCCATCTCCATCTTTACCATCCGATATGACCCTTGGTTGTGGCCAATTCTACCAATATTCAAATGTCGATAAACAATGTCTCCCTTGTGTTTTGAGTCAATATACACTACACACACACACATAAAAACTGAGGATTATTTGTTTGTATAACAGCAACAGAATAATCGGAAAGGGTATTTTTTAAAAGGCCGCTACATTGAATTATAGCTATTGTTTCGGATTTTAAATATTGACTTTTAAGGTTGTTTTCAGTAAGCACATCTTTAGCTTCCTTTTCAATTGCTGATGACTTGCATTTCCTATCATGTCTTTCTATAGAATATTGGTCTCATCAGTAGGCTGGTCAAATGTCGTCAGCTAAAATCCGCTTTTATACCCGATGTAAGACCAGTGGTCGATTCACAGAGTACCTGAAGCGTCTCATACAGTACCGCCTTATCTCATTAATATTCAGTGAATTTAGGTAGTGCGCATGTTGTATATATGAACCCACACGTATACAGTAATCACTTGATACAAAATGCATAATAAACGTTTATTTGTTCAGTACTAGCGTGTATTTTTCCCTGTAATACTTCAATAGTATATAAAGTCATCATATGAACATTATCAAACATTGATATGGACCTAGACCACCATTAGTTTTACATAGGCCTGTTAATAGATACCTACACGCAAATATCCAATCCTAACTATGCTGGCCATAATAACACACACAATGTAGTATCAGTCCGGCCCAGTGCAACACAAAAATGAGCCTTAGATGATGGCGTGACCTGCTTTTTTTCCAAAATATTTTCCAAACTGGAAGTAACCAGTATGTCCCACCTTCTTTTTGAATTCTGAGGTCAAAATGACCAAAGTACACTTCAAACTGTGCTTCACAAAAAGCAATGCAGCATGTCCATCGTACCTTAAATGTTGATGTGGTTTTCACTAGAAGCATGTTAAATGTTTCAGAAATAAAGGAAACATTCAATTCATACCAGCACTGTGTCTTTCACCACTCCTACGCTTCACAGTGACTTACTCAATAGTTTACCTATGACTACGTTTGCTTTCCACCAGATTAACCTCATGGTACCCGGTCTATCTCCATATTAGTAGGGAATAGTGCATTTAATATTATGACGGCATGATGTCATCCGACATGGCTGACAGTGAAATACACATGGTTGTATGTGTGTTATACATATATTCCTAGTAATGCTTGTTTGTTAGAGAATATAGCCTGACCGGGATTTATTTATTTATACCTTACCGTTTTACTGGGACGACAATAGGATAAGAACGATGTTTTATTGCGCGCGGGCGTGTGGTAAAATGTCGGTACGTATTGTCGACTTTTGCAGTTATCTCAATGCTCATTTGTATTGTGCTGTCACACTGAAATACCACGCCGTAGTAAGATGACATAATACCCCACCCAGTCACATTATACTGACACCGGGACGACCGTGCTACAAGTGCTTTAGATATGCTGAACGTCAAACGAGGGAGTTACTAGTACAAATTGTATGAACCTTTTGGAATGAACTGGTCGGGGTTGAAAGCACGATGCGGGATGTATGCAGTACTGGTTTTACCCAAGACAAATGGGTGGGGGGGGGGGGGGGGGGTGGTGAGTGTGTGGTCTGCCACTGCCACTCAAACATCCACCGTCGTATATGCTCTTAAAATGACCTAAAGCACCATTCAGACATACACAAAAACGCCTACGACCTCCCGCATGCGATGCGAACGGTTGGAGACTATGCACACTAATTTATAATAAACACATGCGCGTGATATGATATTGTTAGTTCGAGATCGAGTCCTGGAGATCCGTCATAAGAAATGTAAGACTAAACAATATAGGTCAACATTTTTCAAATAACATTCTCAAAATGGCAAGTTTAAAAATTACAATTTTCTTAACATAAAATTAATAACCCATTTAAAAACTACTGCAAGCAATAGTTCAATATGTATCATTTTGTCGACATGACTGTTATTTACTCAAAAATCTGTCATTTTTTCACAAAATGAAGTGGGGTTATATAGGAATCACGCTGTCCGTAACGTCGCGTCCCGTCTTGTAACACATGTTTGTCCCGTCGCGTCGCGTAACACCTTTTTGCACTGTACCGCGTAACACCTTTTTGTTACTAGCATTTCTCAAACGGTGTTGAATGGGTTGTTCCCAAACTTTATATACTCAAAACAACTGATGACCTTGTGCATCACCCATATGCCGCTCTACATCAGTTACCCATATGTGGTTGCTGGGGTAGAATACAACTACTGCTATCTCACAAATACACGTGCAGAGGGGTAGGAACCCGCCCCCATTCATATTCATTTTGTCATTTTATCATGCTCATTCAATGTCTTTATCATGACACCGCGTATGCAAACGTTGGAAACGTGGCTCCACCGTAAAAAGGGTGTTTACTATATAATTGGCTGCAACTCTGCAGTTCTGAGGGTAAGATGGTTCTAGGCCCATATTTATAGGTTATTAGATGTGTATTTGGATATATGCACGAATTCTTCAGCGTAACAATATTGCGCGACATTAGGAGCGTAATATGTATACGCTGAAGAACGAGTTCATATATCCCAATACTAATATAATAACCTTTTTATTACATACGTATTTTTAATATAACAACGAATGATTACTTAGTTTAGAGATAAAAACGAATAATTACATCAAAAAGAAGATGATGTACGTACGTTACACGTATATTATATAAATATATAAACACGTCAATATGAGTTCTAAATATAGTATCACGTCAATACGGTAGGATTTTGAAATGTGTATGCACTAATGCTCCATATTTTATCTTAATGTAACTTGAGCCTGTCATGTTCATTCCTGTAAGGCACTATATAAACTTTCAAGTGTAGGTGCGCCTTAAAACCCAGTTCATTCAGTTCTACATTCCCAATGATTGATTGTCTAATTTATTGCAGAATTATGGCCATGTGTTGCGGGGGTATTCATCACCTTCAGTGATAGTTCTGGTTAATATAAATGTTTAAACAAATGCAATTTATGTAGTAAAACTGACGGGACGCTGCGTGTTTTACAAAAATCAAGATTGCCATGTGTTCCTTTTAATTGGAATTTGTTTTTATGTGTTTTATATGTTCATATCAGGCTCAAAGTATGAGATTCACAAATATAGCTTATGCGCATTTTCAGAACGTTCATATTTTACAAAATATAATTATTGGTTATGTTAATGAAAAATGTGCTAGGCTCGTATTCATAAAGCGACGTAATTGGACAATATTACTTAAGTCAAAACTTAAGATTTTTACATATTTTTAAATATTTTTATTAACCTCCGCTCAGGAACACTACAAACAATCGATTTAAGATAACTAGTTAGCTCTAGGTGTTCTTTATTGATATTGATAAGAAGCTTTATGAATACAGATATATACACTACATGTTAAGTATCATGTGTTTTTTGTTGTTGTTTAGCGCACCTCGTAAACACTATAAGCCGGTTTCGAGATGTCCGTTTATTTATACTGTCATGTACACAGTCACTATTTAAAACATACTATAAGTGTGCAGTGTAATAATAAAAAAAAAGTAAAGAGAACATAGACAGTGTAAAGAGAACACAGACTGTTGTATAGCTGTTAACACAAATGTCGTTGTTTGAAGGGTCAGTAAATGAACACTTTAAAATGTACCTGTTTAGTTAAATAAGTGAAGGCTTACGAGGCGGTTTTCAACTGTTACGTTCATATGTTTATATATATTTATAAATGATATATTACAGGGACTGAAGGCTTAGTATCAACGATTGGACAAGTTCGTTCTGTTTACTTACATTTTATTTCATGTGGGACTTGTAGACATATGACATTCCAACTATCGTTATCAAAGTGTTTCATTTGTTCGTCACAAAACAAATCAGTATTTGAAATATATGACAACAATAAATCGCTGAGTCGTCGAGTTTTCATACTAAACATTTTCATCAACAACAATAAAATCAGAAGGAAGTAGAGTCCCCAATAGTGCACCGTAGTTTTTATACGAAACTGGAACACATGATCTTATTTTGTTTGTAGATGTATAAAATGTATACCAATAATTATAATTATAGATTGCCTTCAATCCCTTTAAAAATGTTATTTGAGAGATATTTCAATTCAAATTGTTTACTTTTTAAAACAGCAAGTAGCTACTAGATGAAAAATTGTGTTTTTGTTCACGTATTTTACAATATAAGCATTTAGTGTTATTAGTGGTGGTTTTATGAGCTATGTTTTTAGTTTGTGTTAACATAGTCGAGCTGAAAGAATAATACTTTATGTTTTATATTAGTGTTGATATTAAAGAATGAAAAAACTGTTTGATTGTGTCTTCATATATTGTGTTTCACATTCCACTCCAAAATTCAACGAATGGCACAGCTTGCTTGCACATGAGTTAGACATTTTGTATAACACTTACTTACCCTAATATAAAAATATCATAAACAACTCACGTATACACAAGGGTTACTTTTAAAACGAATAGTATAACACGTAGAATACTGAATTGTTTCAAAATTAAATGATTTCTGTTTAAAATGTACAATTAAATCGAACACAAATGATTTAACATTAAATCCTGATATACTAAATACTAGGTCAATCGTTTTATTTTGTTTAATTATTGATAATTTCGTTCCTACACTAGAAATTCGTACCTGAATTTCCAATATTATATGGGAACCACTGCTGTGTTTCTCTGGATGATCCCGGATGAGCCCCCAACTATAACAATAACTACAGGTGGTGAACAAATCGTAAAGTCAAGGCCGGCTGTCAGACTTATTTTCATACGGTTTCAGACACGGTCCTGAATCCCGAACGAGCCTCCAAATATAACAGGTGGTGAAAAAAATCGTTCCTCAACCGGGACTCGAACCCGAACTCGAACAAAGTCAATAACACGCCATCGCATGTAGCCGCTTTTTGACCTCAAAGAGGCCTAGGCTGGTGAAAGATATACTATTATACACATTGTTCAAAATGTTCATCTCAAACCTATTCTGTTAGTACACAGGAGTAAGAGAATCGTATGCGTTCATAATCGTTTTCCCAACCATACAGACCGCAGGACATTTTCACTTGTATATGCCCATGTACACCTCCTGAATGTACGAAGTTTCATTTAAAGTAACATACGTCACTAGGTGTTAATAATATATAATAAGTAAATACGTTCAATGAAAAGCGTACGCTTAATATCATACATCACAATTAAACAGTCACAAACTGCATGTACTTGTATATTAACATCGATTGCGAAACAAGCTAAACAGCTTAAACAATGGCGTGGATGACATCTTTAAGTTGGCGTGGTCTTGATGTAGAAGGAATCCGGGGGAAGCCACGTATCCCAAAGGGTGGGCGGCCACATCGCACTCTGTCAATACTCCGAGACAGTTCGTAAGTGAATCAAGTGCCACAATAACTAAAAGGAGCCTGTTTACTCAATTTTCATTAAAACTTCACATGTTGAAAAAAGTTGTTACCTTTAGCGTCGGTAGTTGTTACATTTAGCGTTGACATAAAAAGTTGTTACCTTTAGCGTTAGCGTTGTTACATTTAGCGGAAGAGGTCAGTGTTACCTTTAGCGGAGGTTGTTACCTTTAGCGTTGAAATTGTTACCTTTAGCTGCGGTTGTTACCTTTAGCTATCTTTAGCGTTGTTACACAGTAGTCAATGCAAAAGGTGCGATTACTCAAAATATTTGCACAGTTTTAGAATGATTATTACTTATTATATGCAGGATAGTCGTGGTGTATGTATCATTTCCGAATTTTGTCTCACAATGCAACGCGATCTTTCTAGCTTCTTTGGAACCCCTGTTAACAGGAAACAGCCAGAGACCGAGTCACAGACTCCAATATGCATTAACTTACATTAAATTAAATACAATTTTAATTTTTAATTATAAGCACTTAATAAGCAGAATGCAGCATGCATATGATATGGAAATATTGATACCTACAGGTTAATATTAAAGCATACTCTTTTAACTTACTTATGATGTGTACGCAAACGCGAGGTTTTAGCGCCTTCAATTAAAGTTCCAAAATATCTCGGGTAAAGTCTGGCTAAACACATTCTAATCTGGCTAAAGAATTTTTTAGGGCTTTAGCCAGATTTGGCTAAAGGGTTTAAAATCCTAGTACTAGCCTAGATATGTACACCGTTTCTTAACCTACTGACGACGAGGTATATATAATTTACCTATTTTGAGAATCCAAACTCTATAGACACAATATAAACCACTTTAACCAGCCGCACCAAAGCCCAAAACTGGAGCGTCGAATTAAGTTACCAACTCATAATTCATTTTAAGCATATTCAATGACGGATATTTGTACTTTTAATCGGCACAGATACATTATAATATGACCTGAACAACTGGCTAGAGTTTTGATAAACGGTTTTGTATTGCAATTTTGCCGATATTTGGAGTATTATGTTCTTTAAAGTTTAAAATTAAAATTACCGACATATAAACGGCGTACAGACATGCGCCTTATAGACGGCAATAATAGATGCCGACAATACAAGCCTATGATTACTACAATGGGATTTATGTATTACTCCAAATGCATTATCAATGCTCTTTGTATGAGTATGTTCTTCAAACTGTTCCGTGAAAATGCATAAGACGTGGGTTTACCTTTGACACATACATACTTTTCCATCGGGATTTTGGTGGGCGGGGTAATTCAACATGCATTTTTGTCAAAACAATAATTTTTAAATGACATTCGTGTACATTCTTTGTTCAAAGTGACACTTATTATGATAAATAAAGGCATTTTAAATTAAATCACTAATCACACCTGTCTAATTTCTAATATATAGTGTCACTATAAGTAAACTTTAATCTAGAATGATTATACGAAAAGTGCACAATTCAAATGCAATATTTTAATCGAAGGAGTTGTCTAATTTTGTCTAATTTTCAGTATGTTAAAGCTAAATTTCTAGGCTTTCATATGTACAAAAACATCATTTTCTGTTGCAATTAGTCCGCAGCTCAACATGTTTTCAATTTTATTCAAGAGGCATAATCAGTAATCTAAAACAGTGAGGTTGTGAAGCTCACATATGAAATAGTGTGCCAAAATTAACTGTATCAAGTTCGGAATATTGAAGAAAAGTTATACAATAAATATCACGGTATAGGATATTTACATATTAGGACTTACTTCTATCAAAAGAGGTTATGACCCTATCATTTTCCAACGTACTGCATTCTTGGTGGTGGACCCTTTTACAGTTCGCCACTATGCTTTCCTCTTTAATTGTACGATGACCGGACAGGCTGTGGACCTATGATGACACCTACCTAAAGCCCATTGGGACGGTGGTGTTTGATGTTTGTCCATGATCTTTCTTGTCGTGCCCTTAATGGTTTATTCTCTTGTTGCTCTGGCTTCTGCCAAGTCATTGAGTACCTTCATTGTGGCTTTCTAGGCTATTGTTTTTTTGTATTATATTTACACGAGCATATTTGTGTTTTACTTATATTGCCTATTGATGCTGCCTTGTTGGTTAGAGATTAGATATAGCGGGGATTTCTTTATTTACACTGTTCTGTTTTAATGGGATGACAGTAGGGTAAGTGTGAGGTTTGGTGCACCCTAGAACCGGTTTAAACCTCCAGTGGCCTTTGTTGCCACTGACCGTTCCAAGGCGGTAGCCCTATTGTCAACCCTTTTGTGTTTGTGATGTCGTTTGCATTTTATATTACTATTGCCTTCTCGTTTGTCTGTTTGCGTGTTTGATTTAGTGTTTTGTGGTTGACTGTTGTCCTTGAATGCTGCTTTCCCTGTCCGATATTTTTATCTTTCTTTATAGAAAAACACACACAACACAACATGCGCCGTTTAATCGTAAATTCTAGCACACTAATGCGCTACTTAATGCATGCTACAGCTGTTTAAAACAATACATCAACAAAAAAAGAACTACAATTTATTTCAATGTATCAGCTGTCTTTATGATTAGTTGTGCTTAGCTATTCAAGAAAAAGATACGCATGACTGTCCTTAAAGATCCTAGGCCAAGTTGGCATATACTTGACATATTACTATTGTAAATGTTTATTAAAAATGGTTTCCGAACGATTCCAACTTGTGATATATATAAAATTGTTAAAAAACATGCTTTTAATGACTTTTTTTACTTCGGACATTTTCGTCCCCATTCGGTAGTTTCCGAGAGCACCTGGCGTGTGACGTCACACCTACCATTGACCTTCGCGACATGTCAGTCACTAATGCGCTGATATTTCCCGCGGATACATCATTTTGTGAAATCTTCGTGTTTAGTGTATTTTATTTCGTGAGATCAGGATATATTTATTATTTGAAATGGTGCACTGTGTTGCATTTGGATGTAGTAATACAAGTGACAAAGGAAAAGGATTTTTTATCTTTCCGAAAGACCCGGTCTACCGGAAGAAATGGGTGGAGGCTGTTGGTTCCAACCGCCTTATTGATGGAAAAATTGTGCCGTTTTCGCCGTCATCAGCATCACGATTATGTGTTAGACATTTCGGGGACGACAGTTTTGTACACCCGCCGTCGGTTATGAACTCAGTCGGCGTTCTGTTCAAGCTGTCACTTGTCAAGAACGCTGTGCCAACAAAGTTTCCGGAGACAGAGGTTTTTCGAAAGACTCCCGATTTCACTGAAACATTCGGTCCTCCAAAAACGAAAAGGAAGACGCATGGTGCATATGAGAAAAGAAATAGAAAGCAAGTAAGTAACTAGACGATGTACATCTACGGTGCATTATGTAGAACTCTAATTTACCATAAACACTGGCATGTCGAACGCTGAGTTACCCCACCCACTTCTTTTTTTTCCAACTCCTAGTATGTAAATAACTCTTCTCGTTTCGAAAACTTATTTATGTTGAAGTCACTCATCACATCAGTCATCTATCTGTGATGACAATATCATTAGATGTATGGGTGTCGAGGAAGTACTTCTAGAATTCATGAAAATCTCAGGTTGTGAACAGGGGGACGGGGTAGCAGGCATACAGAGGGGAATAAAATTGTTCAAATTGAATTCAATCCCTAGTGCTAGCCATGAGAATCATAGCTCTTATGGTATTTACCTAACATAGCTGTAAGAGATATGATTCTCATGGCTACCCTAGAACCAAAATAACTGGGTACCATAAAAGCGAGCATTATAATTTATAATATTGAGTGCCTGTCAATCGCCAACTGTGTGTCCTCGATAGCGCAGAGGTTAGAGCACTGAAGAGCTAAGCCAGTCAGAGATCCTGAATTTGAGCACCGGTTGAGGTGCGATTGTGTTAACGTTGTGCAGCTCTGCACAGCTCGCCCTTGATTTGGTCAAGTCAGCCCCCAATGTAGAATTATATAGTTAAATTGGCCCACTAACTTGTCCACACTTTATATATTGTTTATATGTTACTTAAAATAAAACATATGATATGTAAATTGGTTTGCATTACATGAAATTTATCTGTAATATCCTGATGATATCCTTTGAATAAAGAATTAAAAAAACTCTTCTGGTCAATCAACAATTAATTATGGTTAATGTAACAGTTTCAATACTTGTTGGAAAAAAACAAATGTTTTTCAAACGTATGTCTTGAATATTTAAAAAAAAAAAATGTAAATACATCGGTTATTTGATTGTATCGTATCATTCAATACAGTTAAACATGTATCTTATATTTGACTGATTATTTGTAATTCTCCCATGGATGCTGTTGCTATGCATACCATAATGCACACCATGTAATATAGAGCTCCTGGTGGTTTATCTGGCTGATTGACTTATAAGGTCATAAATTACCATTCCATAGTGCCTGTTACTGTGTATACCATAAAGCATATTTCACACTATGTAGCTCCTTTGAACTGGAGTGGCTTATCTGGCTAATTGCATAATATGGTCATAAAACCCCACCCCATAGTGCCTGTTACTGTGTATACCATAAAGCACATGCCACCCTAATTAGCTCCTTTGAACTGGAGTGGCTTATCCGGCTAATTGCATAATAAGGTCATAAAACCCCATCCCATAGTGCCTGTTACTGTGTACACCATAAGCACATGTCACCCTAATTAGCTTCTTTGAACTGGGGGTGGCTTATCTGGCTTATTGCATAATAAGGTCATAAAACCCCATTCCATAGTGCCTAGCTGTTACTGAGTACATTGCATAATGAGGTCATAAAATCTCAGTTGCTACTGTGTACCCACCATAAAGCACACAACACTATACAGGCATTTATACAACACTATACAGGCATTTATAAATCATAAAACTGCAGATGATACTAACTTTTTGCATCAAATATTTATATAATATACCATAATGCCAATATAATGAAATTATTTGTATTTTTGTAATATACTTCATACATATTTAAATGTATTTTTTTTATTTGTTTTAATATTCTATTCATCACAGTTGTAAGTAAACATGGTTCATTATTCCATTTCCATTAACTGGTTTAGTGCTTGCATTTTTTTTCACCCAGTTTTTCTAGGATTTTAGTTTATAGATGGTAGCCCCACTAACCGGACCCCTTCATATAAAATACTCTAAAATGTAAATTACTGATTTTTATAACTGCTTCATCAATAGCGGTCTAATTATAATGTATACCTAAAACGCTATAATTACAGTGCTCTGGAAAATATTTTTAACAGACAGGCTCTGAATTAATATTGACAGGCCCTGAATTAATTAAGAAAGTTCGGATGCGAGTAATTAAATCACTCGTGCTAACGCACTCGTGATTTAATTACTACGCATCCAATCTCCTAACTGTATTTTATTCACCGATAAAACACAGGTACGTATTTATTATTTCGATTCTAACACAACGTTTACGCTATTGTTGGGGCACTATATATTATCTCGGAGGTCAAGGTAATCAGTCTGCTATGTTTACACTCTGTTCCATTGGGCGCCCCCGTATGCAGAGCTCTGCGTTTCAATACACTACTAGTCACGTGACAAACAATTAGGTCATTGCTTACGTCATATAGCTTGCGCTGTATGACGTCAAACATCAGCTTGTTCAAGATGCTTATTAATGTTATATGTATTGATGCATATGATGGGTTTATATCCGGGGTGTGCACGGTTTGTGAGTATGGCAAGTTTGTTGTAATTAACATTTCAATAAAATTACTGTTGAGTTTGTCTTTGCGACGTATATTTAACAAGTGACGTCATGTAACGCGGCGCTTCCAACGGATGAAATATACGCGGGGAATTAATGGAACAGCTGTATTTTATCATAGAATAACCTACAGCTGTCTCTCTTCTTTGTGTATATGAAAGATTGCGGAGGTCGTGTTAGAATTATATAAATAATAATAATAAAACATTAAAGAGGCGCTACCTATATCTTTTTGTCCACCACTTGATATAAACTTTACTTAATTATAAAGAGGACTATGAAAAAGGTAAATGGCAATAATTTCACCCATTGTAATATGCGTTTTGCTGGGGAAAAACAGGATTGAAAAGATAGGATTTTTGAAATTGTATCCGTAATTGTTTTAGACAAGCCGATTAAGGAGATTTTCCGATCTTATTCGTTTACAATCGGAACTACTTCGTCTGATTAGCGAAGAGTTCCGATCGATTCGTTTGCTATCGGAACTGCGCCTAATAGTTTGTAATCGCATTGCGCATGTCCGAGAAAATCGTAAAACCTCGTAGTTCTCCGGCAGGAATAAACGGCTGGGCAGCATTTTATTCAATATATTGTTTTGATCATAATTAATAATTTACAGAACTGGAATACGAACAATGTTTCTTCTTAGAATACTCACAAAATAGCTTTGTATACATATAAATGCAGTAATATTGAGTATTTAATATTTTACATTAAAAATCGCGTAGATATAGGTAGTGCCTCTTTAAGAAATAGAACATCTTTTACTGTGAATTATCGTTTAATATATCACGGTTTGGAGTTCAATTGTAAACAATAATTTCCAGAGCCCGAAGAGCGAGTGAAATTATTGTTTACAATTGAACGACAAACCGTGATATATTATAGATAATTCACCGTAAACGATGTTCTATTTCTATTCTAATACCCCTAAAATGTGAAAATAACGCAAACATCTGAAATCTTTCGCATTGTTTTGCTTGCTCTCCTAACGTTGCATACGTAACAATGCTCAATGCTTATTCTCCTAACGTTTCAAACACTACAGTGATATATCGTTCAATATAACGAGATATTTTAAACTAGGCTATATAGTGCGGGTGTATTATAATAACAAATAACAATATATTTGTCTCTCATTTTCTTTACAACATTAAACAAATCTGCTGATTGTTTTCAGTGAGGGGAATCCGTGTCCCATGTGTACATTTCCAGTTTTATTGTGCTTTCAGGTAGTTGACAAGCTGATAGAGGAACAAAACATTCTTGAAGCCCAGAAAGCTGCTGCAGAACAACGGAAGTCAGACGAACTACAACAGCTTCAAGAATTGGAAGTCCATTACCAGGAAACAAGAACACAGACACCTCCACCTTATGATATAAGTGCCATTGTCATCAACCCAGTTTCAACTCGAGTGTCCAGAGGATCTCAGACCATCGAGGTATAATAGTTGATAATCTGTTTCCATACTAAGGCGTAGAAACAGGCCCTCCACCTTTAAGGCTGTTCCTATGCCTATGCAAACTGACCATACACACGCAAACATGCAGTTGTGTACACAGTCAGGAAGATATAATATTACAACAAATGTGATCCCCAATAAGATATAAACATATACAATCTGCACAATAACTCGACAATTACAACATCCGTGCTCATGAAATAACACATCACTTTTTTGTCATTAAAGGAACACGGCAATCTTGATTTTTAAAAAAACTCGCAGTGTCCCGTTAGTTTTTCTACATAACTTGCATTTGTTCAATCATTATTATTAATTATAAGAATAGCATAAAGCAAATTGTATTTGCATATTATTAACTCTTGATTAAATTGCACCACTAATATATTTAAGCGTATGGTAGAATAAGACGAACAAATGAAAACTCAACATTTTATGTAAGGATATATGCAAGCAGGTTTAGTCAAAATGATGCTGTATAAATAAATGGAGGCGCTAATTTCAGTGCTCGATCAACATTTCAAGATTGCTATGTGTCCCTTTAAGTCAAAAGTCAAGGTCGCTGTAACCCAATAATGCATATTTCCACTCTGAAAAATGAAAGATTTAATCTACATGTACAATCTTGAAAATACTAAAGAACTGAGTTCTGTAGGTCAATGGTCAACTTCAGTCACCTAGGACATGTTTAAAGAAAAAAAAAAAAAACATTTAAAGGGCCAGTAAATAGCCAGTAATGTAGTGCTCTTATCACAGTCATTGATTTTGTCAGTATTTAAAATTATTATTAGGTAGTCTGTTTCGCAACAGTAAAATGATAACTTGACATCTGTAACATTTTTGTAAATATTTCGAAATGTTAATCTTGTGTTTATTTACAGACAATGTTGAAGAAGCCAACAGCAGACAAGTCGTCACAAGCTAGGCCCACGACAATAGACACGGGAATGACGGCGATACCACAAACAATATGTACTCTTGCTGGCCCCGATTCAACCATGCCTGAACCAGTAGAGAAAGGCAACCAATTTCCAGACCCAGACAACAGACCATCAGCGTGTGATGAAGATGACCTGGAGTATAAGGATGATTTCGACCTGGATCCAGATTGGGAACCAGACGAACACGACACCACAGACAGTGAGGAAGATGTCCCAGTTGAGGATGATTTTTGGTAAGATGATCGTGATTTCAAGGCCCTATATCTGCATTATTATGTCGCCTGCATAGCACGGCAGACACTTAGGGATCACTTTGTCGTCCGTCACACTTTAACTTGCAACCTAACCATAACTTGAAAAGAATTTGACCTATGTTCATAAAACATCTTCATTTCACCTCAAGGAATGCTGTTAAATGTCCAAAATATTCTAGTTGATATTTTTTTTTTTTTTTTTAAAAATCTTGAATATTTTCACAGAAGGCAGACTTCTGCTGCAGGGGACGAAATATATTTTACTGTATACTCGTCTTGTAGGACGAGTGGCATTGACATGTTACTCGTCCTTATAGGATGTTTACTAGTCCTGCTCTGATTGTAAAAGTTCATAAGCAAAGTAGTCAGATACCATCATTTAACACTATTATATATAAGTTAAACAAAGGGAAACATCATAATGAGTGTTTTTTCCATCATAATGTGTTTGTTTTTCTTTATATAAATCAATGAAATTTATGAAACTTTGACCAGTAGTATAGATTACTATATTCATATTCTATAGTTCACTACAGTCTGATCATGGCCATTACAGTTACTCTGGCATGGTATATATTTCCCTCTTTTCCTGTGAAAAATTCCCCTTAAAAAAACAATATTTATTTTTTAGAAAATGTTAACTCCAATACAGGAAAACAGCATACATTTTAAAGTGTTATTACAAATACTGTAACGTTTGCGCTCCGTGAAATTAGAACGGGAGCCGCATCTTAGAATGTCCCAAAACGGAAATACGTCAATTTCCCAATATCCGGTTGACTTAAACTGCCTTTTATCGCTGAATAAACAGAGTTGCAACTATTTACTGCATTTAATCGCTTAATAAACTATGTAAGAGTTATTTTCTTAGTTGTTTTTTTCCTACTGAAATGTCACTCGTCCTCTCGGACGACCGATTCATGGGTTTCACTCGTCCGGATTCGAATTTCACTCGTCAATACGAGCGGACGAGTGGAATTTTCGTGCCCTGTGCTGGTTTTAATTAGAATGTATAGAGGCAAAAAACAAAGTTTTATCATACTTCTAACGTCAACAAGACTGCTTTGTTATCATATGCGGCATATGCATATAAATATATTTTCAGGTTTTAGATTGCAAAAGGATTATGAATATTATATGTATATGACAGCTTTTAAATTGGTTTATGCGTATTGTATGTGTATGATAGCTTTTAAATTGCCAAATGGCGGCCTTGTATGTACAGGTCTGTTCACATTATTGCATGTATGTTTTGTAATCAAAATACACTCGCTATATATATATGACCTTATCTATAGCATCAGTTAATGTTAATGGGCTGAGGGACAGCAAAAAACGGAGACTTATTTTTCATTGGTTAGACAAGAAAAACTTTGACATTATTTTAATTCAGGAAACCCACTGTAAAGATGATTTTGAGTCGAAGCTCTGGGGAAATCAATGGGGAGGGACACATTTCTGGAACAATGGCAACGGCTCATCGAGAGGTGTCGCAATTCTAATTAAAAAGAAATTAAAATTGACAACTGCGGACATTATAGAAGATGACAACGGTAGATTTTTATCGTTATGTGTTGGATTGGATAATGACTGCGCTTATAGAATCACAAATATATATGCACCTAACAATGGGAAAGCTAGGAAATGTTTTTACCGTTATATAAAGAATACAATAGGCCAACATAGCCTTCCGAACTTAATTGGAGGGGATTTTAACTGCGCGCCGAATCGATTGATTGACAGAAAATCGCGAACAAATACAATTGGTCAAGATGAGGGATTAACGGAATTAAGCGATATGATAACTAATTTAGATTTGGAAGATGTTTGGCGCAGACGTTACCCCAATAAGCGAGAATATACCTTTGCGCATGCGCAATCCAAGTCCCGAATAGATTTTTTTCTATGTAATAAATCGATCGACTGCGAAATTGATCAGATCAAAATAAGACATTTTCAGTACTCTGATCATGATGTCATCTCATTAAGACTTAATACAGAAATAGTCGAACGCGGCCCGGGAATATGGAAAATGAACGCTAGCATATTAGCTAATGCTGATTATAAAGAAATTATTGAAACATTTTGGGCATCTTGGAAAAATGAAATCGGTAACTATAAATCAAAAAGGGAATGGTGGGACATGACGAAACACAAAATCAAAATAATTTCAATAGATTATAGCAAACTAACTGCGCGAAAGTACACGAAAATTAAAGAGATGGAAGACAAATTACATTTGCTTAAAATAATAATGACGTCACAAACGAGGCGGAAATCGATTTCCTGTCAAAACATATTAATGAATATTATGAAATGCAATCAAACGCCGCTAAGATAAGGTCAAAAGCTAACTTAATAGAAAAGAATGAAAAATCTACCAAATATTTTTTTAATCTAGAGAAAAAAAGAGGGAAACAAAAATTGTGGACAAAAATTAGGTGCGAAAATGGAGAAATAAAACATGATATAGAAAGTATTTTAAGAGAGCAGACTAAATTTTACAAAAATCTATTTTCATCAGAAGGCATCGACACTGAGTCGGCAAACAATTTAGCATCACAAATCGAAAATACACTAAAACCGGAAGACGCCGAAAGTCTCGATTCTAAATTAAGCTCCGATGAAGTGAAGGCAGCGATTTTTAAATTTAAATCAGGCAAGTCCCCGGGCGAAGATGGCATTTTAAGTGAATGGTATCAAACATTCTGGTACTTGATAAAAGAAGAATTTGAGAGTGTCATCAATGAAATATTAGATGAATACTTACTATCAGATTCACAATACAAAGGACTACTATCACTCATATATAAAAACGGGGAACGAGAAGACTTAAAGAACTGGCGACCTCTAACACTTCTCAATGTCGACTACAAAATAATTGCCAAATGCTTTTCTATTCGTCTTAAACCAATTCTGCCTTACTTAATCCATCTCGATCAAAAGGGTTATGTAAAGGGACGATATTTAAGTCAAGCGAACCGTTTTATTCAAGATTTGATAGAATACACGGACTCTGAGGATATTGAAGGACTAATCATTTTTCTTGACCAAATTAAAGCATTCGACAGAGTCGAATGGCAATGGATACAAATATGTTTGGAAAAGTTTGGATTTGGTAACAAATTTATTAACTGGACCTACATGTTGCTGAAATTCTCAAAAACCGCCATACAAACAAACGGCTTCGTTACTGAGTATTTTAATATTACAAGATCGATAAAACAAGGGTGTCCGGTCGCCCCGATACTGTACATTCTTCAGGCCGAAGCAGTGGCATGCGCAATTCGAAATGACCGAACTATTAAAGGGATTACTTTACCGCCACATGACGGGGTCCACATGGAAGCAAAATTAAATCAATATGTAGATGACACGCAATTGTTCATTAACAATGAAAGCTCGTTGCCTAAATTATTTCAACACTTAAATACCTATGGAAAGGCTTCCGGCGCAAAAATAAATAAACAAAAAACAACGGGTCATTTTATTGGAAGGAATAAAAACAAAAATCCAACATTCCACGAGATAAGTTGGACAAAAACATATGTTAAAACACTAGGAGTCTGCCATGGTTATAATATTGATAACGATGCGATCTGGCTAGATAAAATTAACAAAATAAAAAACTGTATACAGGTTTGGAAATCCAGAGATCTAACTCTTCAAGGGAAAATACTCATCCTTAAAACATTTGCTCTGTCAACGATAAATTTCGAGATAGAAACGAGGGGAATCCCAAAAAAATTTGCAAATATTTTACAAAAAACGTTTTTGGATTTTGTTTGGAATGGGAAAAAACCACTTGTCGCTAAAACTACAATATACAAAAATAAAAGCCAAGGAGGTCTCGACATGATAGACATCGAAAATGTTATATTAAGCATGCAAATCAAAACTACATATAGCATTATAAATTCTGACTTAGATAACTGGAATGCAATAGGGAAACATTATCTCCTACAATTAGATTGCGAATACTCGCAAAATAATTTCCTGTGCAACTGCTCTTCTATCGAAGGATTAACAAATCAATTACAATTAACAGAGTTTTATCGGAATGCAATTTCGGCGTGGATATCATTTAGGAAATTCGAAACACCAAATACATTAGATCAAGTTCGCAGTCTTCGACTGTTTGGGAATCATGAAGTCACATTTAATAACAAACCACTATTCTTTAAATCCTTTTTAAAGAGTGATATACACTATCTTAAAGATATTTGGGATGAACAAAGGAACTATTTTATTCAAGAACAAGATCTTTTCCGTAAACTCAAATTCCGGCATAACTGGATATCGGAATGGGCTCAAATTAGGAAAGCAATACCAAGTAAATACCTAAACGCTATGATATCAGGAGAATTCTCTCCAGGAAAGCGGTCACCATTGAATATGGAAAAGATACATGTCTTAAATTATAAAAATAATATACTATTACCAGGCCAGCTGAAAAATAAACAGATAAAAAAGGTTTTAAATTCAAAAACAGATTCAAAACTAAAAACGGAAATCAACTGGGAGCAAAAATTAGCACTAAATCAAACACAATGGGAAATTGTCTGGATGAATATCCACTATTCTTTTGCATCCAGGAAAGCTAAACAATTTCAATGGAAATTTTTACACAACACAATATTTACAGAGCATAAACTTAACATTATGAATTTATCTAATGGATTATGTAATATATGCAAAAGGGAAAGAGAAACGCTCATCCACTTATTTTTTAACTGTGACATAATAAAACAAGTATGGAATTATATAGAATCTATTCTCCAAGATATATTTGAATTACTGGATCTTGATTTAGAAATCATAAACTTCAAAAACGTGGTTCTTGGTTTTTATCAAATTCCATTCAAATATAATATTGTCAATACCATAATTTATGAAGCCAAATGGCAAATATGGAAATTTAGGAACATTCACAAGTTCGAGAATAAATCTCCTAGCTCTGACTTCCTACTGCTACACATAAAGCAGTCAATAAAAGACCTTTTTATATGGCAAAACACGAAGCGTGAAAACACAACAGCAATTGATTATATAAAAAAGTTATAGCACGGTCAGGCTTCGTAGCAGACATATTCGGTAAATAAAAAAATAGATTCTAAATAATTGTTTGTTTTTTAATGACTAAAGATTGTCAAAAATATGTACATTTGATGATTGAAAATGATAAATGATTGGCATGCTATTTTTTCTTCTTGAATTTCGTTTCGTCAAGAGGATGGTACTGGCATAAGGATGATATATAATATCCAATGACTGACATGCTGTTTTTTCTTCTTGAATTTCGTTTCCTCAAGAGGATGGTACTGGCATAAGCATGATACATAGAATTTGGAAAATAAATCTGAGTTGTTAACTTACCACTTGCATTATGATTTAATCAAGTTAAACATCAAATAGTTCTACATGTTAATATCCTGAATTGTGTATGTATATATTGAATATATGTTTATTGTACGGTGTGACTGGGGGATGGCTCCCCGACCCCCACACACCTATGACGGGGAATTAAACGGGTTTCCTGACAGAAACTCAAAAAAAAAAAAAAAGACTGCTTTGTTATAGCATAATTTCACATTATATTAAAATCTTGAATTTTGTAAAACTTGCAGCGTCATATCAGTTTTGCATAAAACTTTTTCATTTCTCCATCAAACTTTCAAAAATTAAACTTCATGAATTGAATTGAATTGGGTTTTAAGGCGCACCAACACATGAAAAGGTTATATGGCGCCTAACAGGCATGAACTTGCCATGCTCATCTTCCATGTACATCGAGATAAAATATGGAAAATGGGCCTAGAACCTTCTCACCCTGAACTGCAGAGTTGCTGCAAATTCTATCGTAGAAACTCCATTTACGCTGGAGCCACGTTTATTGTTTTTCTGCCACTGCTCTTTTGATGCGAGCGAGATAGCACCTGAAACAATGCAGGGATCATGATGAAGACCTTTAATGAACATAAACAACAAATGATAAACATGATAAAATGAACATGAATTACAATACCAAAATTTGTAAAGGTCAAAAGTCACGGATCAAAGGTCATTTACATTTTAACTTGCAACCTAACCTTGTCCATAACTTGAAAAGCATCATATTTAGTGTAACTTTTTTTTTTAAAAAATGATTTATTTCAACAACACTGTACGATTTGACTTTTTATACTACTGCTAAATCATGTTTTTTTATCAATCATTGCTTGCAGGGACAGACAAGTGGGCGGTGACGAGCCAGATGTAATCAATGAAAGGAAGTACGTCGTGTTTGACAGTTGTTTGAGAAGCCTTTTTCTGTTTTGTACAATATGTGCTGGTGTTTGCAGCAGCGTAAAGCGAAAAGTGATAGGGTCAATGCTGAGTGTTGAGACAGTTTGTGAAGCTGGTCACAGGAGACTATGGAATAGCCAGCCAGTAGTAAGCAACACCCCACTTGGTAACCTGCTCGTGTCGGGGGCAATTATGTTTAGTGGTGCCTCACCTACAAAAGCGCTCAATATGTTTAAATTTTTGAATGTGTTAATGATAGCCCCAAGGACTTATTCAAGATTTCAGCGGTCATTCATTTTACCAGCCATCGCAAACGTGTGGGACAGGACCCAGAAGCAGATTCTTAAAGATTGTAAAGACAGACCAGTGAAGGTTGCAGGAGATGCCCGCTGCTGCTCTCCAGGTCACACTGCCAAGTATGGAAGCTACACTCTGATGGATGCAGAGTCGGGACTTATACTGGCCGTGGAACTTGTGCAGGTACAATAATATTTGTTTATTAACATTCTATGCTTTCTTAAGGGACACACGAGTCTTTGCATTTTTTTTAAACTCACGGCATTCCATTATTTTTCCTACATACCGACGGTCCGTGCATAATTGCAAATCAGTTTTAGTAATTATTTTAATTGTTAAAAGCAAATTGTTGATGCGTATTACTAATTATTGGTTACACTGCACCAATAATTTAAACTTATGGCAGAAAAACACGAAAAGAAAAATGAAAACTTCATTTTTAGTAATTTATATTGTATTACAAGTGAGCAGGTTTAATGATAGGTGTTTTTTTTTGTAATGATTGATAATTGGGAGCTCGACCTGTAAGTGAGGAATTGTCGATTCTTACGGTGGCGGGAGGCGTACAGTACTGGTTCTACCCAGGTGATCTGCCACAAAAAATCAACCGTTTTATATAGCCTTACATGTGTTGAAAATGACGTAAAACCCCATACAAAAACTTCATGATTGCCGTGTGCCCTTTTAATGTATGCAAGGTATAATATATTCTTACAGTTGAATGATTGTAAATTGTTAATATAAAAAGTCTTTATGGAGTGAAGACAGAGTATTGTCAGCATTAGTTTGTGTATACTGTAATTGAAAATGCAAAATGGTAATATTAAATAGATTATTTAACTGCTGGGATCGATTATAGGGAAATCCTTCACCATATGGTAGTCGTGTGGTTCTTTTCCCAAACGAGTGTATGGGAGTGAGTGCGAGTGAAAAAACAAAACATGTCTACCATCGAGTGAAGGACTTTTCTATTATTGAACACGGCAGTTAAATAATCTGTTTATTACATTTTAAATCAGTTATTATTATAAGCTCAATATTATCTTCATCATAGACAATGTATTACTGATTTCTATTACAGAGTAATGAGGTGAAAAACTCGAATGCCATGGAGTTGGAGGGCTTAAAGCGGGCATTTAAAAAGGTGGAAGAGAATAAAGTGGCCATCACCGACATCACCACTGACAGACATGGTCAGGTTAAGAAGTACCTGAGAGAAGAAACAAAGGTCAACCACTGGTTTGACGGCTGGCATCTTTCAAAGAGTGAGTGACATATATGCCCTGTTATTTCTCTACATGTAAAATATGTGTGATTGCCTACGTATTTAGAATGTTATTGTTTGACTCTGTTTATTTAGAGCTGCCCCACAGAGATGGGAAGGACACAGAATCTGGGAATCTGCCCATTTTTTACTAACGAATAGTTTTCCAAATCTCTTAACCACGGTAGTGGCTTAGTGGTAGAGTCCAATACATGCTGGAGGTCATGGTGTCCAACCAGACTATATGAAAAACCTGATCAAATCATAGTGATTGCGCCCCCTCGACCAACACATTTCTTAAAGAGTACCATAAATGTTTTATTAAATTATTGTGCAAATTACTGTCACAGTTATTATTTCAAGGTTTAGCAATAAAAGTGTGTTATTTTCAGATATCAAGAAAAAACTGTTGGGACTGAGCAAGAAGAAGGACTGTGAGGTTGTAGGTCAGTGGGTGCAGTCCATCTCCAACCACCTGTACTTTTGTGCAGCAACTAGTGCAGGAAATGGAGACGAGGTGGAACAGAAATGGATGTCGATTCTAAACCACATCACCAACAAGCATGATGGCCATGGTGACCTCTTTCCACACTGTCTTCATGGTCCTATTGAAAGGAATTGGATATTAGCAGGTAGGTAGAAACAGTGTGTAATGTTGTACCTTGTATTGTGTTTTGACAAGTGAAAACAATTGATAACGAGTATTTCACAGGTCTAAGGAAATCCAAATACGGTGTAATTATGAATCGTTATGAATTTTCCCTTCGACATGGAACTGATGACAAATAAAAATAGAATACAGGATTATGTTCAAAGTTCCGAAGTAAAATCTTGCAGTTATTCAATTACATTTATTTCAATCAGCAACTACATATTGATATTTAATACTGTCGATAGGTGATGTTTAATTACAACATTATAATATCCATCCAGTTTTATGGGCTATAAAAGTTGACTTATTTGATATTTTATTCCAGGTTCTAAGGCGCACAAAGAACTGAAGCTTCTTCTGGGGAACAAACGACTTCTGACAGATATACGGAAACTGTCCCCAGCAGAACAGACATCACAACTCGAGTCGCAGCACAAGGTCGTCTGTCAGTTTGCCCCCAAGTTTGTGAGCTTCTCCTACCCAGGAATGAAACAAAGGTCAGTGATGTTCATGTTTTGTGTAATGTACTGGTTCACATTTATATTATGTAAACCAATGTTTGACAGACATTACATTAATTTATAATCCAGCTTTGTGTGCAGTTTTTATTTGCACTATTGCAATATCATGTTAGCTGAATCCAACATTTCTTCTTATTGCTTGGAAATTGTTTAGGCCCAGAGATTTAGAATCCAGTACAAGTACAGAAACAACAACTGACTGTTTGAAATACTTACTTTCATATGAACAATGAAAATAGTAATGCAAGGGGCAGCTTACTAGGTTGTGTATTAACAACAATCTAATGTTATTACAGGTTGAATCTAGCAGCCCTCCATACATGCTGCAATGCCTACAGAGCCAAGGCAGTGAAAAAGGATGGAACACTGATGTTTAAGCTGTCTTACCCGAAGTACAAAGCTGGACACCATGTGCTGAAGGTTGTGAAAGAAAGCTGTTCATATGGTAAGACTATGTTATTTAAAGGCAGTTACACTTCTAATACTGTAAAACTAATGGACATAACTAGAAGTGTGTTCCATGGAACAACACTTGTGTTGCCCGCCTTGTATGTGTGGCCTTGACCTACTTATAGTTCATATATTGTTTCAAGATAAAGGCAGTATGTGAGGAAGTGTCGATTCTTACGGATGGCGGGAGGTGTACAGTACTGGTTCTACCCAGGAAAAGTGGGTGGTCAGCCTCCACTACAAAAATCGACCGTCATATATAACCTTGCATGTGTGTTGAAAATGACGTAAAACATCATACAAACAAAACAAGATATGGGGAAGGTTAGGTTGCATGTTAAAGACGACGGACAAAGTAAATACTTCTCAAATTATGCATAAGGTTGGGTAGCTTAGATGACAATGGACAAAGTGATCCCCAAGTGTCTGCCATTCTAAACAGGTGACATTAAAATGAATTGTCTCATGATACTAAACTAATTGTTTGGCAATTCTACCACTTTTCAGCATGTAGCTTATTTGTCTGCTTTCAATAAGAATATTTTCAAACCATATATTTTTTATAATTTAGAATGAAGTCGTTTCAAAGTTTGAAAAATACAACAAAATTGCCATGTGTCCCTTTAAAACATTTGGATGATCGAATGCTTTCAACATAATGTGTGTTCCAATAGTTTAGCAATGATTTATCCTTTGCTGACAATGGAAAACAAACTACTACAAGCAAATCAAACTCATCTCTTTATAAATGTATTTTTTTTAATAATAAATATAAGATGTATTATTACAGATAATATATATGAACACTTTTTTTATTTTTCAGAGTATGTCGATGCCCTACTGGACGAGATGCTGTCACTTCGAAAACAACACAAATCGCACAAAGCCGCACAGGAATCGGCCAGATACCACCTTCAAGCACCCCCACCAGTATGCAGTATGGCTATCAGAGTGTCCAAGGAAGATGCAATTAGAAGGCACATTTCGCGGTTTGGTCATAAGGCGTCCCGATCTGCATACTTAAATCCTGTATAGACTCCATTTTCTGCTGGAAATTTTTCGCGAATAACACTTACAGCACATGCTGGTAAAACACGCCTGTCGAGCTTCGCCAGTCCTTTCCAAACCCACCTAGCCATTCGACGGTATGCTATGTATCTGTATACCCTGCAAATAGAAAAAAACATACGGTCAAGAGAGAAAAATAAAAAACAGTTACGGAATACTAGTGTATAGAGTACTTTGATGTTGAGGATACCAGAAGCCTGAGAACTAATAGAATGTGTATGCTTTTGGTAAGAGAAAGAAAACGGACATAACATGGTAAAATATTATTTTAAACGCTGATAGCTAGATGGATTAAGACGCCAAACTAAAATAACGAAGGTGTTATTTAAATTTGCAGTTTAAGGAAAATATTCATTTTTCAAGTTCAGTTATTGGATATTGATCATGTTGAAATTGTGGTTCGTTTAGTACAAAGGAATGGAATTTCGAGAGAACCTATCTATATAGGAGGATCTTAAAGAGACTGGAGGTGATTAAAGTGTTGTTTTATGACGCGTATAAAACGTATTCTTGTTTATTGACCAAATACTGGCACAAGCAACCATTGTGTCCGAGTCAAGGTTTATGAAAAACTAGCTTGTTAATATTTTGATAGACATCCTCAGTTCGGCCAGATTGACCCTTTAAACAAATCTGAAATGGTAGTGGTTTTGTAAACTTTAACAGCATGAGCAATTTACTCCTGGGATATAATATAAAAATACAATACTATGGTGAGAAAATATGTTATCCCTAATAAATAGTTGTACTGGTTTGTTTCAGTTTCTCTGAATGGTATTGATCTTTATAACCACACATGTGATTAGAGAGAAAAGCAGACGGCTATAACATATTGTGAAGAAAAAAACATGCATGATATGTATCTGGTATACACTTAGCAAATCATTCCATTGTGCCTGCATTATTGATTGTTATCATGTATATTTGTTATCATGTATATTTATTCTGTATTGTTCAATTAATTTTTAGAGTAAAGCTGCATAAAATATTTATATATCGTTTGTTGGACATTTTATTAAAAAAAACATGCGAGGTTCAATTTGCGATGTGTTCATACCCTTTTTTTTTTCTGGTGCTTATTTTCGTAATTTTACTGCATTTTTTAAAGTACAAATAGAACATTTGCTGTTTTGATATAAATAATTCAAAAAAATAATTTTAATAAAAGATGTTGAGGAAATAATTGCTTCACTTGTACTACACACTCATGAAAATGTTGTCACTCGGTCTCGGTCAGAAAATGTTATTCACTATATACCAAAAACTCTTCTATTATTCTTTTAATACAAAGTATGTAATTGTTATTTCAAAACGTGTTGTGTGGAAATGGAAACATATTTATAAAAAAAAACATAAAACGTAATAGAACCTCGCATTTTTTGGCTGACAGACAGCAGTTCCAAATAAAAAATAAAAAACAATGACAGATATTCTTTTATTTGTTTCACCTCCTTTATAAACAGATAACTGCATGGCCTACCACTTGTTAAATGGACAGTCGACAATTGTATTGTAGAAGGTAAAGTACAGGACAATTGTACTGACATATGACCAGTGCGAGAATGGTACTCTTATTTGCCCATTGTCCATATATTTTATCTTGATGTACATGCCTGTTAGGCGCCATACAACCTTTCATGTGTTGGTGCGCCTTAAAACCCAATTCAATTCTTAGTTGCCAGGACAATGAAACCTCAAAACAAATGTTTTCGCTGTAGAAAAAAATACGATATCATAATTCAAAGTTTGGTAAAGAAAGATATGACAGAACAATTTCAACAAGATTAATGTTCTTCCTTCACAAATTTCAAATATTTTGTGACTAAAACCTCGGCTTTGAAAAATGTTCCACAGTATACAAAATGTGAAAATCATAATTTTTTCTCTCCATAAATACCCTCTTAGATTGCCTACTGTCCCTTTAATCATAAAAAAGACGTCATTGTCTATAATAATCAGATAACCTACTGGTGCATTGGTTCCTCATCGCCAATTGGCCCCATGTCACGAAGAAATTCGTAAAATGACACCTCGATGACTTCTTCATTCAGACAGTTCCCATCAAAACCTCGATGCTGTGTTACGCATTGTGGCACCACCTGAAGCCGTTCTCTAACTCGTTGTACTCCTGGCAACACTTTGACTCTCTTTCAGTTGGCATTGGCCGACAGTGACCACATCTGCACCTGAAATATATTTTAAATGTGGAAACTACTGGGAACATCAACTATAGAACTTTCTCAAAAGAATAAAAATTAGTCTCCATATTCTTTGCAAAGCAAACACTCTGATCAAGTTTTCATCATGCTTAAGCTAAAGGGGTTTAATGGTTGCAGACAAATACAAAACTGAACCTCTATTCGGCAGGCAACATATACAATTGTTTCAGAGAATGTGGAAGGCAAGACATTTTTTTTTTTTTTTTTTTTTTTCAATCTTTTCCAAAAAACGGGAAGGTTTTGCAAGACTAAAGAATATGCTTATTATTACGAAACGGGTTAAACAAAAACATTACATATACCGATCTAGATCACACAAATACCAACAACGGTGTATTTGCTACTCGAAAGCGCCGATACATATACCGGTAGGAACACTGCATTGCCCAACGGGGACGGTGGGTGGGGTACGCATACATTTTACGAGCAACAAGTATTGAATGACGCAATTTAATGCTTTTGTTTGAAGTGTCAATGTAAAATTCGTTTCAATTAGGGTAAAACGGCATATTAGTGCACGTATGTTATGGAAAATCTCATTATAATGGGAGTAATTACCAATCGACGTTTCCGAAACGTTCTCCATCGTTCCCAAAGCCGTTGTCTGAATCGCCGTCTGTATCACTTTCCGAGTTGCTGTTGTTATTGTCACTAGTATTATCTGGCAGAGGTTCAAACATGTAAGGTTGAACAACGAAATCGTTTTCAATAACCTCGTCTAAAAATTCACGATCCATTGTTGATTTATTGCTAAATAATTGAATGTTAATCAGATAAAAATCGCCTTATGTAATCCAGCCATTGTTTAGACCGCATTGTTTATCGGGAGAGTAGGTGTGACGTCATCACAGCGAGGCGCCGTCTGTAGGCGAAATTTTCCATGAAAGGGAAGCAACACCAGCCTTGCAATTTTGTCGATCAAATATCTCTTTCTTCAAAAAGTTTTTTTATTTGCTTTATTTCACCAATAATAATTTTATTAAATGTTTTTTAATATTTTTTGGAAGAAAATGGATATTTAAGGGGTGGCGCTGGATCTTTAACAAACGACATTATTTTATTTTTACATATATAAGTACAAAGATAACACTTATGGTGGCCCAATGAACTTATTTCTAATGTAAGGCTATGAACTTATTAGAAATGTATTATCATGAACTTATTACGGATGTAAGGCCATGAACTTATTACGAACATAAGGCTATGAACTTATTACGAATGTAATACCATGCAATTATTGCGAATGTAAGGCCATGAACTTATTACTAATGTAAGGCTATAAACGTATTACGAATGTAATAACATGCACTTATTACGAATGTAAGGCTATGAACTTATTACGAATGTAAGGCCATGAACTTATTACGAATGTAAGGCCATGAACGTATTACAAACAAATATATGGGACACTCCACAGTTTAATGTCCAATTCTCAACAATCAATCCCATGACAAGCCCTTAGCCTGAATCCTTGAGCAAAATAAATCACACCATCATTGTATTATACATTTATTTGAAGACCATTTAATTACCCATGTTTTCATCAAATGAAAGTACCAATAAGCATTTCCTTTACAAGTTTTGCCACATTTGTTTAAGACTACACCCCACTCCCCACACCCGCACCCTAAACCCCTCTCAAAGCAAGCTTAAAAGTAAAATTTACCAATATTTCAAATGTCTATAAATAACAATGAAAACATTCCTCAGCATACAGGGTCATTTCTGCACTCGTCATGCTTAGGAAATGCTAAATTTTACATACTTTCACCAGATTGTTGGCTTGCACCTTCAAAAGTGATAATTAGCCACTTAAGTAATTCGGTCATTTCTCTTAATTTCATATTTATCTTCATAAATAAAGAGATGCCATTTTATAACACGAATATGATCGATCATCCAATTTAGTGTTTATGACGGGCGTTGTTTTGCAATAGCAGAGTTTTTTTGCGGTTAGGAAGATTCCTATAAAAGACAAACTATGAATTGCTTTTCATCCACCGCTTAACCAGTACCGGAATAAACATGGCGAATCTGCGAATAGTTTTATTGTTGTTGGTTTTGTGTTCACTGACAGTATCGGGTAAGTGATAATACAATTTATAATATTCTGTTAACTTACAAACATCGTCTTGAACAATTCACTTTAAATAATCTCATTTTACATTAAAACAGTGTTAATTTCATTCAGGACAAAATACCAAGACAAATGCGCGGCTTAAGGAAAGTAATAGACGTTTGAATAGAAGCTGAAATATCAACATATTTTTCATGAATCTAGACTAGCAATCCCGGTGATGCCGATCTTGTGTCAGACAAACAACAGCGACATTGAAGAAAAACAAGAAACGTTAACAACAAGTGTGATATCGAAGATGAATATCATTTCATTAAAATCTACCCTGCTTTTAATGACATAATAAAAAGTTTCTTAGTGAACAAAAGTTCTAAACGTTCGATCATTTTAAAATTTTGTGAATTAATGAAAATAAAAAAGAACTAGCTAAATATACCAAAAGAACATTTGACTTGCTTTTATTAAACAATCCTGTTTAAGGTTCATTCTATACAATATTTACATATATATTGTTTATTACATAATCACTTCTCAGCATGTTATGAAGCATTGTGTTTTTTTTTTTTTTTTTATGTTTCAATATTGTTAATATTCTAGCCATAAATTGTATATTAACTGAATTATACTGTTCATTAAAAATCATGTAGTTTGAAACATAACGTTGACCAACGAGCGAATATGCGTAGCTACATGAATATATATGAGCCGAAACACGCGAAAATAACCCTTCAGACAATTTTTTTACATTTTATGATTTTTGATGTTTATGAAACACGGTGATTTTCTCTTTAAAAATCTCTTTATTTTATGTTGATATCTTAATTAAAAATCATTTTATCTCAATTTGAAAACTAAATTTGTACTCACCATTTATTTTGACGTCAATGTCTGCGTATTGGACGGCGTCGTTGATTAAGTAACAACAAAAACATAAACAATTACCATTTTCTATAGCATCAACTATTTATATTAAGAAACATATTCCCTATGACATAATAATTAGGTAAAACACGGAAGTGACGAGAAATGTGATACGTAATTAATTGATTACCGGCCGACGTCATCAATTGTTACTTTTATGACGTCGTCTAAACGTCCGAAGGGACGTTTTCGTGTGTTGCGGCTCATATATATATATATCAAATATATATCAATAATTTAACAACAAAAATACATAAATCGAAGTACATTTGGGTTCCGCATTGGAACGGTCGGTGGCAAAAAGAAGAAAAAGGACGCTTCTAGAATAAAACAAAAAGGTGTCATTATAAAAAAATAGGTATTGCATCACTTTTTAGGTAAACCATAGACCTATTAAAGCTGTGTATATATATGTATATTTGTGTTCATTTTCTATTTATTATTAGCTTGTTTGTATGGTTATATATACATCTATGTTTTCTCTCAAATTGGGAGAAAAATAAAAAATCCATACTTCAAACGTACACTCTCAGATTGTATCTATCATAACATGATGAGCATTCACATATATAAATGTAGTTAAAACAATAAACTAAATAGTAAGTTTACTACATTTAATATCACATAATTAAAAACACTTCCCTTGTTGTTTATGCCATTTCTTTTCGCGCATAACAGCCTAAGAGCGGCTTTGTAAAAAAAATAAAATCACAAACGTTTTCAAATTTGAAGTATTTAAGTACCTTTTATGTGAACCCATAACTGTCTGTATGGTAAAAAGAATGCTGATATACTGATATCACGAATCGTTTTTTATATATTAAAGACCATGAAGTGTCGCAGCTATAATAATATCATATAATTGTTTGTTAACATCCCCCAATTCTGTCTTTTTTCCGAGTCTCTCTAGGATTATTCCTTATAACTCGTCTTTTGTTTTTATATACACAGGGTTGACGTATATTGAGGAGTCAAAATAAAGTTAATGGTAATGAATTTGATGTTTGGTTTACATAAAATTGCTTGGTCTTAGCATGAATTAAGTTGTACTAAAATTATAGACAATTTGCCAAAACTAGAAAATAAGTTATATTCTTACCTTAAAATATCTCTATTAGCATGATTAGGAAGCCCGCGACCAATTATTAATAAAAGTGAAATATATTTAGAATATAAATAGGCAGTTCTAGCTTTGTGCGACATTTTAAAAAAATCTATTCATAGGAAAAGAAATGAAAGAAATGTTCTTAAACTGGTCGAATTTGTACAACATTAGCTATACCATTTTCCGCATGTAGCAGTAATCGTTATTAAATCCATGTATAGGAGAGCTTGCACAAACAATGATACACACATAATAAAATTCAACTAATAATTATATAACCAAAATATCTAGTGCATAAATAAAGATATTTACATAATGCATACATCAATCATATTTACACAGTCAATCACTTGCACATAACATAACTTGGAGCGGCGAACATAATGAATAATACTACAGGGTTGTATTATATACTATCTTATCACAAATGTACTGACTAAAGACAGCTCTTACTTGTCTTGCCCTTAATGCTTTATTCTCGTGTTGCTATGGCTTCTGCCAAGTCATTGAGTACCTTCATTGTGGCTTTCTAGGCTATTGCTATTTTGTATTATATTTACACGAGCATATTTGTGTTTTACTTATATTGACTATTGATGCTGCCTTGTTGGTTAGAGATTAGATCATGGCGGGGATTTCTTTATTTACACTGTTCTGTTTTAATGGGATGAAGTACGGTAAGTGTGAGGTTTGGTGCACCCTAGAACCGGTTTAAACCCCAAGTGGCCTACTTTTCCACTGACCGTTCCAAGGCGGTATCCCTATTGTCAACCATTTTGTGTTTGTGATGTCGCTTGCATTTATTATTACTTTTGCCTTCTTGTTTGTCTGTTTGCCTGTCTGTTTCTGTGTTTTGTGGTTGACTGTCCTCCTTGAATGCTACTTTCCCTGTCCGATCTTTTTATATTTCTTTTGTATTTTAACCTCGCCAATATTATTTAATTACAACTATATTTTGCGGCACTAATCTGATTATGTATTATTACAAATACTGTTAACAGTTTTTACAATAATTTCAAACAAGTTGTCGTGTTCAGTTTCAATTGTTGACAAGTATTTGAATCCTGATAATAACATGCATAGCTCAGGACCATTAAGGATGAACTCATTATATAGTTTTCTCCAAGTATTGATACTGAAGTATAACTTTGTTTCTATAAATCCGGTCTTTCCTGCCTAATTTTCAAATATCACATGGTAAAGACTTGTAAAATATACATTCACATGGTATATGATTGAATGTAAAAATGAGATATAGGGTCCTATAGAAACCACAGCGTCCGAGCGCAAACAAGGACTTGAAAATACAATCAAAGAGACAAAAACAACAGAAAGGGTGGTGAAGACAGAGTTACCGACTTGGAACGGTCAGTAGGCAATAAGGCCCACTGGCTAGCTTGAATCGATTTTGTTCTTAATGTATGACTCATGTTTTTATAAGCTTTCTCTTGAAAGCCGTTGGTTTGATTCCAGATCGTACGCAGTGTTCTTTTTTTTTCATGATTACTTTGACGGAATATTAGTCGTTGCTACAACAGTCTCTATTAAATAATACATATTATAATGTTTAAGCTGTCTGTGTATAGTTGGAATAAAACGTAACACTTGGTTGTCATTATTAAC
Source organism: Cyrtodaria siliqua (assembly GCA_037043455.1). Classification (NCBI taxonomy): domain Eukaryota; kingdom Metazoa; phylum Mollusca; class Bivalvia; order Adapedonta; family Hiatellidae; genus Cyrtodaria; species Cyrtodaria siliqua. The sequence continues at coordinate 117,031 of JAWPHD010000569.1, forward strand.
ACAACTCATGAGCCTATTTATAAATATCTGTTTCGCGGGGTATTTATTTGGGGGTCTACACAAATGGTCAAAGAATTATTATTTTTAAAAATCAATGTCGGTTTCAATTGGCAGAATTCCAAGAGCAATTAAAGATATATCACTTGTAAATTTAGGCATGTTTTGAATATATTTGTCACGGAATCTGTGTGACCTCTCCAATTCTAAATGGCACACATCGCTTTAGACAACACGATTGTGCTGTAAATTGTCACGAATGTTAAAAGGCTGAACCCATGCGGCTGAATGCCGCTATTTATGAGACTTAAGAGGTATTTCCTAATTTAGTATTACATTCTTGAATATATTCGCTTATGTCCAGATATTTATCTATACGAATACCAAAAACATAGTATGAAAGGAGAAATGTGGAAACCGCCGAACACGATAAATACAAAAATACAAAAAATAGTGCAGTTTCAGTTTGATTGAGACTATTCATGAACAGTAGTGAAAAGTACTTGCTACCGTTCATGCACTCTAGCCCCGCTTTGAACAGAACTCAATATTTAAAATCCCAAGATGAGTATAGACTTAGACTTTATTTATTATTTGGTTAGCGCCAACATTCCATTGCATTGAGTTTTGAGCAACTTCAGCCTGCGTTTCATTAAAACAAACCTATTACTGCACACATGTTAACACTATATTCAAAGAGCCATTTCAAAGCATATGTATTGCATCTATCAAACATCTCTTTTAAACCATTTTTAGATAATGATATCAGGACCATATGATCAGCATCAGTAGGGGAAACTGCATTTAAGTTACATATACTGAACACAATTCCTAATTACTCACTTTTGTATTTTCTACCTCGATGATTAGCTCATCTATGAAGAGAATGTACAGAATTGGAGAAATGTTCCCCCTTGTCTGGCGACTTGATTAAAAAAACACACACAAAATAAACGAAAAACCAAAAGCGAAAAACAAGAGCCAAAAAAAGAAAAAAAAGCGCCAAATGCAGCCATAGTATTTTATACAACTTTGAATAATTATTGCGATACATATTAACAAAATCTAAACAGATGTCGTCTATTGCGGTCCTAAAGAATATATGGAGATGTCTGTTGTGACAAAACGATCAAACGCTTGTCGGGCGCCCATGATATCAATAAATACTCGTGTTTACTTTGACATATATAATACATTCATTAAAGAAAACAAAACCTTGCAGTGGACTTAATCTTGGTAAAAGGTTAGAATTGGAGCGGCAAAACAATACGTCTTCACATATTTTCAAAGTTTTTCGCTTTCTCCCACCTTAATGTAATACGGTTATAATCCCCTTATTCATATCAGAGGGAATGTAACTGAGGCATAACATAGCTGAATATAGATTAGATAAAACGTTATCCAAGACTATCCCGCTATATATGTAATGTATATAATAAATATTGTTTATGCCACGGGCTTTACCACTGTTGAACAGTCTTAACGACGTATTTACATCTTCTATAGTTACGTTAATAACGTCATGCGTGTGAGTAGAGTAGATGCCAACTTGTCGTTTCAACATATTTTTTCCATTTATCATTATACATCGCGTTTGAGCACGGAGTATATCATTCGTTGCAGTACTTTTTTCATTACTCCGTTATATTATTTATGCCTCGTTACACCACTCCAATAACTTTAATTTTAGATCCCTATTTCCAATTTGAGAGTTTCTAAAGACCTTCAGATACATTTACGTATACTTTGTACCACTTATATTGCAGCATTTGTCGTGAAATGATGTCTGTAACTATTCACCTGCAGTTATTAAATCGATGTTTTCTATTGAATGTTCAATAATGTATGTGCCTTTTAGGAAAACTTTGCGCCGACGGAACAAGAGGAGCTAAACGTTGTACTACTCCAGCCACTTGTCAAGCAGTCGGTCGGGATTATTATTGCTATCAATATGGTCTGCGAAAAACTTGTTGTCATATTAGTACATGGAGGTATGTTTATCAGTCGTTTAAGTCATACTTTTAGTTTTAATTTGATAATTTAATTTATCAAATGCCCTACAACTTGTCCAATACACTTTATATATCTACATATATATCCCCTTAAATGTATATACCTACACATATAAACGTATATATCTACATATATATCCCACTCTAACGTATATACCTACACATATAAATGTATATACCTACACATATAAACGTATATATCTACTTATATATCCCCCTCTAACGTATATACCTACGTATATACCCCCTTAAATGTATATACCTACACATATAAACGTATATATCTACATATATATCCCCCTCTAACGTATATACCTACATATATACCCCCTTAAATGTATATACCTACACATATAAACGTATATATCTACATATATATCCCCCTCTAACGTATATACCTTCATATATACCCCCTTAAATGTATATACCTACACATATAAACGTATATATCTACATATATATTCCCCTTAAACATATGTACCTACATATATATCCCCCTCTAACGTATATACCTACATATATCCCCCTTAAACGTATATATCTACATATATCCCCACTCTAATGTATACACCTACATATCACCCCTGACACCGTATAAATATATCAATGCACACTGCAAAATGTTGTTTTAACTATGGAGCATTAATTCACATGCAACTATTCGTACACATGGTTATAATTATTTTTTTTAAATCCCAATTCACGTTAAAGCGTTGATGCTATTCCTGTTTAAGTAACCTGATAAATATATGAATATGTCGATAATACAATTAACCTATTTGCTAAGTTCCTGTGCAGAACTGCCCTATGGACCATACCGACCATCACATGACCATGCTTGCTATAATTCACACGGTTCGGTACCATACGGAATCACAACACTAGTTAGGTCAAACTGAAAATATGTATAATAAATTTAAATATTACATACATGTAGTTGGTTGTTTAAGTTCTCCGGCCATGTTTTGTTCCATGAACATGTTTATGTTTATTTAAATCGAAATCAATACGCAACACTCTATATTTACAAATCACGAATTGCAATATCTGTGAAAAATGAGAATAAGGTTTTATTTGATGACGTAGAAAAGTTTGAATAGGTAATTCAGTCCACAGGTAAATGTATTTCTTAATTATCTGGCAATAGTTGTGCAGCTATATAATTCAGATTTTTCTCATTTCCCCGTGCAGTCACGCAGTGGTAAAAGTAGTATCTACGTCATGCAAAAAATACTTATTAAATATATGTTTCTCTCATGGACTATCAAGAAATGTTCATATGATGTTTAAGAGTTCAATTTGTTAATTGATAATACTACAAAAAGGGTGGCCATTCATCTTTAACTCGACTATTGGAAGAAGATGAGATGTTTTGCAAAGCCGTCGACGTTGCAGACAGCGTCTACGTCCAGTTATATTTACTCCAAATTTATTTCTTGTTATTACATCATACTGTAAGAGGCTTGAACATCTAAATCTCCATCAAATGAAACGACCTTGTTATATAACACATTAAACCCTTTCAAACGCTATCTTTGTTTTAGTATACCTTCAGAAATTGACTATATCATCTATGTACAGTGGGGGAAATACCTTTATTAAGTAAAACAGCAGTGAATTGTTTCACTTTTAAATATTTGTTTTTCAGGTACGTCTCAACGAATAGAGGAGGGCTTTCAAAGTATTTGCCATTATAACTTAATACTGTTCGACAATATGTTGTAATAAAACCCGACACGTCTGAAATATCTGACTTGATCTTGTTTTATGTTCTTTTCATATATGTAATGGTTAATATAGGGATGACTTTACCTGTCGGCCATCTTGCATCGTAATAAAATGACTTAAAACGTAATGGAACGACATCTACACACCGCACACATATTAAAAAGAGATTAAAATAAAGGCTGAAGGTTGCTTAAACTAAATACATATAAAAAAATGCGTAGATTTGAACTTGTTATGCCCGCACCACTATCTTGTGATCTTGTGGATTGGGCTTATAGTATTAATCGAAAAATGTTCAATGAAAAGGTAGAGATAATTTCAAAATTACAAAATATGGAACGTTTTTGTTTGTGAACATATGTTAGCGTTTTTTAAACAAGGACAGAATGAACAATTCTTGTCATTGCCAAACATTACATTTGTTCAAAGGAATACCTTTGTATAAAGATGTAAGCAATACGTTTGTAAATATTTAATTCATTTGAATTATATGGAAGGTAATTCTGATACTTCGCTTTAGAAAATAATAAAACACTGTCTTTTTGAAAATCTCATTCTTACATATAATTTATAAAAGCTACAGACAATTAACGAATGTTCAGATGATTAACTTATGTCCTGAAAAGTCGTTATTGTGTTTAGTATATATATATATATGTACACTGAACATCAGTTATTAAAGCTTATCAAAAGAGGTTATGACCCTATAATTTTCCAACGTACTGCCTGATTAGCGGTTGATCCATTTAAATTTCGCCACTATGCTTTTTTCTATGATTGTGCTATGACAGAAACATATGATGACGTCTAGCTAAATCCTCAAAGGACGGTAGCGTCTGATGCTTGTCTTATATTTTGTCGTGTTGTACCCTTTGTTACATTAATGAGGAGCTAGGCCTCTTTCTACACTTTGACAAATTGTATTACATTCTGTTTAGGTCTCACTACACAGTGCATTTTTACTCTGTTGGCCAATATAAATACAGTTTACAAGGCCATTTCGAACAGGAAGTTTCCAAGCTAAAAGTTACCTTTTTATGTAACCAAGTCATTTGCCTATAAAAAACGAAATCGTTGACCTTTTTTTTTAAAATTTTAGTGGTGACTTCCAATGCACTGTTTGAAGCTTTAACTCCAGAGTTTGGACCAGAATTCCTACTCTTCCTCAACACCCATAAAACTGCCATATATTGGTGACAGTGTCATCTACAGTAGGAACGCCACGGACCTATAACATACCAGTTCTGTTAGCATTTTAACTCCGCGTATATGGACTATTTCTTTGTATTTTACGGACTATTTTACGAATTTTCAACTAAAACAGACGCCATTTTTTTACACCCGAAATTGGGCGCGCTACGTCGGCGAGCACTACGGGTACCTATGGAGTCTAACAACACGCGTACAGTGTTTCATACCGTAGATTGTGTAAAAACTAATACCTTACCGGACGAAATAACGTCCCATTATGTGTCAACACGATGCAGTGTTGGTGACTGACAGGTCACGGTGACATCACTTGACACGTGAAATTGACATGTTGGTCAAATTGGATTTGGGATTACTGTCTGCTGCTAGAGGTCCATGATCAAGGTATTTGTTTTATCACTAAAATGTGTTTGTTAATAAACAGTACACACCACTTTTAGATCGTACATATTTAGACATAAGCCAAATATAGTGCCTAAAAAAGTGGCGTATACTGTATAATAGAAAGTTTATATTTTTCGTGTACTCCGATCTTTCCAGTAACTGGATGTACTGTAAACTGTAGAACGTTTCGTGGATTAAAACAATTACTAGTAGAAATGCTATCAATGTCCCCCGCACCCCCGCCCACCCAAGTACGGTTGATGTGGGGAGGATGGGGGTGGGTAGATGGAGCTTGAATATCGAAAACAAGTAGGGGGTAAGGAAACTAGAAACCCTCTCCACCCCCACCCCCACCCCTCAGATTCATGAATGTAAATTGTTAGCGTTGTCTCTTTATCGTTATATTAACCCCATTTTCTCGCACATTCGTGAATACATACTCGATACAACTACCATCGAAATAATGTAAACAGCCATTGACATGTCATTAATATTTATGTACAGTAACATAGATCTACGTACACATATGTGTACATATATATCCTTGACAGTTAGTAGAGTTTTGAGTTTTCCTTTATAAATATGTTACATTATGTATAACAAAGGATACACTCTGTCTGTTTGATCATTGACATTGGATTGATGTTGTTTTTCAGAGAGGCCTCAAATGTGAATCGTGCCCTTGAGCAGCTCTAAGTGAATTGATACTGACGACTTCAGAATGTCAAGCCGAGTTAAATGCCATTGGATCATTTTGAGGTGGGAGCCCTTTTAAAAAATGTTAACACTTGTGTAGTTCTTTAAATGGAGCTGGTGTTATGCTTGCACGGTGCTGTTCAAAGTTACAGTAAAAAATGTTTTCGGTGATAATGCAGCGTGATTGTCATATGAGCTCGTGTAAACTACATGTACTGGATACATGCGAAAATAAGTTGTGTTAAAGGGACACTAGGCAATCTTTTGTTTTTAAACTTCTGGAGTTTCGGTCAATTTTTCTGCATAATTTGCATTAGGGATCATATCATTAATAGTATTTATTAGAATAGTTTAGAACTGTTGATAACAGTGCACCTATAATATAGTTAGGTATTTGATAGAATAACGAAGACAAAATGAAACACTTTTATTTTTAATGCAAGCAGGTTTAAATTTAAAATGTTACCAGGTTAACAAATGGAGATGCTAATGTTAATGCTTGATAAATACTTCAAGAGTGCCGTGTGTCCCTTTAACATGAACAAATTATAATATTATTATGGTCTATGTGATGGGTCCCCAATTTATTAAAGGGACACAGAGCAAATGTTCAATCTTGTGTCTGTTTTACACATTTTCACATCAGAACAGACCACACATCTACAAAAGTGTCTTCTCAACTGCCCTATTTAATCGTGTTTTATTACTAAAACTAGCGGCATCACCAGGTTTTGAGATAGAAAATAAATAGTTGTATATTAATGTTTTCTCCCCATGTAAAATGACCTTACTAAGTCATTAAAGTAAAATATTCTATCAACAAAACGTGTAAAATTTAACAATTTTAGATTTTTGGCAAGAGTTGTATTTTATTCCCCTTCTAGTAAAAATGGCTCTTAGAGCATTGCACCATCTGTCAGATTTAACTTTCCTTATAATAGATTCTTGCTGTAGTACTGTTGGGTGAAAAATACATTAAAATTGTTCTGTAATCATGTCAGGTCAATCATATACTCGTATAATACACAATATAATATGTATTGACCCTTTATTTGATGTGCCATTTACTCAGTTTTGGTCAAGGGACGTTTATAGCATATCGGCTTTGAATCCAGTGAACACGGATTCAAGTCTTACTGGCGCTACTGGTTTACTTCGATGTATCCTGCTAGCCCATTGTGTCAAACTGTCCCATTCCCCTTAACATGCCCTAGCTCCCCCTAGCAACACCTGATTCAAATTGAATACTGTACGCAACTTATTTTTACTTTTTATTTTCTTTCAGACTGCACGTCATGTGGAAGAAGACTCCATGTACACCACTGGCCAGAGTCAATGCTGAAGTTTATGTTCGCTTAATTATTTGCTTAATAAAGTATACATATGAACTAAAATATTGTCTTTATAAATATGTCTTCCACCACAAAGTGATAGGTGAGACAGATTATATTTGGCTTTTCCGTTCGTCCGTCACAAATCTTGTCTGCGCTATTTGTTGGATTTTTACGAAACTTTGTAAGAAGCATCAGTATGTGCATATCAAATATTGAAGGTCAAGGGTGCCGTGACCCAATAATGATCATGAAAACCCTTGTCTGCACTGTGCACTTCCCCAGAAGCAAATCTCATCAAAATGCATGGTTTGAGTGCATTTGGTGAGAGAATGATGCCTTTTGATTTTGATGTCATTAGGTCAAAGATCATTGTCACCGTAACATGATAATGTAAAATGTTATAAACTGTAAGTCAAATATCATGAACTTAATGGATGGATTGCTTCTGGCGAGAGGGTGATCCTTTTGATTGTGAGTGGGTCAACGGTCAAGGTCACAGACCGGATAATGTCCGTAATGAAACTCGTTTTTACTTTCTCTAAAGCTAATTTCATAAAACGTCATACTTTGACTGCCTTTGGTGAATAATCCATGTTTATTTTGAAGTCAGTAGTTGAAAGGTCCGTTACCATGACCGGAAAATGAAATGTCTTGTCCACACAGTTTTTCCTTTTACCTAAAGCAAATTTCATAAAACTTCATTGGTGGACAGTGGAAAGAGGATGATCCTTTGATTTTTAGGTCAAAAGTCAAGTTCCTGCTGACATCCATTATCAAACATTTATAAACAAGGATAAGCATATGGTACAACACACATGTTATAATATAACTATATATGCCCTATAAAGATAACAGACCCGCACTTTTCGGATTCACGCGTACAGTGTTTCACAACACCACACACCATTGACACAATTTCATGTCCACATATTTATGTTATGCAATCTTCGAGTTTACTTCTTCCGTGTATTGAAATTCAACATATATACAGAGGAGAGATGTATCTATATGGTTTTGTTTTTATTCTCGCTTCTAAAATGACGAAATAAATCGATTTAAATAAAAGGCGCATTCTCAGCAATACACAACGTACTGTGTGCTTTGGTGGGGAAGCCGACGGGGTAATGGAGGGATACAGTCATACTACCGTAATGTTGCTCTCATAAATACTGTGAACATACTACATCAATAATATAACAACTACTGAACAATGCTGAAATCGATTTATCTTTATATATGAATTCATAATTCCACAATTTTATTCCGTGCGAACATCGATTTGGAACGTGGAATCGGCGTATTTAAGCGAGTACGGTGTACTTCGTAAATTTTCGGGGTGGGGGGGTGGGGGGGGGGTGGGGTGAACTTGCCTCCGTTTTTTTTTATATTTTACATATCTACAGAGGAAAAATGTATTTACGCGTACATGCTTTTTTCTGTTCTAAAATGATGAAATAAATCGAATTTGATTAAAACTGCGCATTCGCAGCTATATACAACTTAATCAATACGATATAGAGGGTGGTGGGGATGGCATGAAGGGCGGGGTTGCAGGGATACTACCGTAATGGTGTCCTTGAAAAAAACTGCGAACATTCTACTCTAATAATTCATTAAATACAGAACAATGTTGAAATCAATATATCTCTTAAAAAGGATTTCACAATTTCATGGTTTTATATCCCGCTTGTACATTAACTTCGAAAGGCGATTGTTTATATTTTAGCAAACACGGTGTACTTTGTTACTTTTGGGAAAAAAAAAGTACTTTTTTCTGATTGACTTTAAATTTTGGTTTTTAATAGTAGACATGTCAATGAACACTTTCAAGAAAAAAAATTCATTCTCGTTGTTAAAACTTCATTTTTTGCAATTTTTTCGGATTCAGAAAATTAGCACTGCAATATATATTTTTACCATCCTCATTTCCTTTCCCGACATACCGTTGCAATTTGGTTTGTTAAAACCTATTCCGAGCACTCCGGCATAAACCAAAAGCATGTATAGATCAGAAATTTAATCTGGAATGCATGGATACATACATTTGAAATATATGTATTGAAATAATGGAATTATTTCATTTTTTGTGTACCCAGTCGCGTCTGTAAATGTATATGCGTTATGCCGTCTTTGAGTCCGTGGGTCGTGTTAGTTAATTTTGGGAAAAAAAAGTACTTGTCTCCGATTTCATTAAAATTTTGAATATGGACAGAGGAAAGATTTATCTACGCGTACATGCATTTGTTTTTATTCTCGCTTCTAAAATGACGAAATAAATTGATTTTGATTTAAAAGCGCATTGTTGGCAATTTAAACCTAAAAACAACCTAAATTCATCCCTTTGAAAAATACCTTTAACTATTAATGGGAATTACACGAAGTGTACACCAATTATGTTCGACCAATGTAGTTTGTGAATATTATTACTTTAACAACGATCTGTGATTGTGTTTTGTCATAATCACAGTTTATAGATAAGAGGTGTATAAATCTGACCAGTGAAAATTTTCCCAATAATGTCATTTTGTTATCGATTTTATCACGTGACCTTGTTTGATAAATATTCATACGCCATAGGGCTGGCGTTCCTACTGCTAATAGCTGCACATCCAATTTCAGACTCTGTTCATCTCACCTGCAACAAAAATAAACATATCTGTCAGCATTTATTAAAAATATTTAAAACCGAAGAACACACTACTACTTTTTAAGGCATCTTACAAATTTTCCACAATTATTCCACAATTACTCCACAATTCATTGATGCATTTTTCTGAGGAGTTATGCCCTTTATTTTAACTAAAGACAACTGTAGCTCACTATTAAGGGTTATCCGGTGGCATTCGCCAGACTCTCTGACAGTGTTCCTGTTTTTTATTATTTTAATACACCTGACTATGCATCCAGTCATGCAGAAAGATAACTGTAGATATTTATACACATATACCGGAATAATGTAGAATTGAAGCAGTAGTCTCCGGTGCAATATACAGCTGTAAACTAGAATTATAATATATTTTGAGCAAGGTGTTTTTTTAGGATTATTCAGAGAATGTTACACAAGTAATATCATGTTTCGCAGATGAGCGTAAAGAATCCAATAATACATTGATGAACAAGAATATGCATTTATATAAATTTATGTAACACATGTGACCCCTGGGACGGTGCCATATTTGAATCGAGGATAACCATTTGAACAAACTTGGTAGAGGACAGTAAGCTTATAATAGTGAAGGCTAAAACATTAAACGTATGACTTGTAGTCTCAAAGAGGAAGATTCCCCCTATATACGTCTATGTTAAACTGTGAGCTCCAAGGCCAGATTTTACCAGAGAGTCACCATTTGAACAAACTTGGTAGACGACAATTAACCGATGCTACATGTAATATATGAGAGTCTTGGGCATTGTGGTTTCAGAGATGTCGAATTTCTTTTGGACTTTCGTATGTGTCGTGCTCGGCCGTTTCCAAAGGTCCATTATCATACTTTTGTTAAAAAGTTTATCAAAAGAGGTAATGACCCTATCATTTTGCAACGTACTGCATGCTTGGTGGTGGACCATTTTACAGTTCGCCACTAAGTTTCCTCTTTAATTGTACGATGACCGGACAGGCTGTGGACCCTATGATGACGCCTACCTAAGCCCATCGGTTAGTTCACCATTTATCATACCCATTATGACTTTATTGATCCAAATTTGTGTAAATGTTCAATATGAATCTTTTGACAAGACCATTGAAATGATCAAGGGCCTGGGGCCAGGGGCTTGGCTAAGAAAAGTGGACATAACGTCTGCTTTTAGAATTATATTGAAATGAATGTTGTTTAACGACTCATCAACACAGTATAGGTTATTTAATAGCCGCCCCAGATAGAGGGGAAAGATACATAGGAATCCGGTAGCCGTGCCCTACTCTTATTATACTAATAGATTCCTATGGTTCTTTAACGTGCTCGGAGGATACACGGAACCGCCCATTTTACGTCCTCATCCGACGGACGAGGCTAGGGGAAAGTGTCCTGTCCGAGAACACACCGACGAAACTGAGTGGAAAATTCGCCGCGCTACCCTTGAGTGGGTAGTCAAACAACATTCAAAATTAGATATTGTATTCATTATATGGACGGCTTTTTATTTGGCGTTAGGAAAGAATACTCAGATTGTGCCTTGCTTATGGCTAATTTTAATCATTTGTGCATGGAAATTGGTGTTCCTAGTGCGTATGACAAGACAGTGTGGCATACTCATATCTTAATATTTTTAGGCCTTGAAATTGATTCTGAGAAAATGATAGTGCGTATACCCAGTGACAAATTGATTGAGTTCAGGAGCTTAATAACATTTATTTTGGGGACGAAGAAGGTCACTCGAGTCTCAGCAGTCTCTTGCTGGCTCATTGATAATTGCGCACGTGCAATTCCAACGACTCGTGCGTTGTGTAGTATTTTTTATGACGCAATGTTGGTTGCAGCACAACAACATCACTTCATTAGAGTGTGAACACCAATGAAAGAAGATGTAAGAAAGTCAGTAATATTTCTCGTTTGCCTTAAATATGAAAGCTGAGTGGTTGTCAGATTATTGTAAGATTTGGAAAGGACAGTTTAATTTAGGATCTAGTAAAGCTAACAAAAAATCTTGTTACAACACTAAAGGATAAAAAGAAATATGTTGTGCATTATAGAAATTTGAAACTGTATGAAAAGTTGGATTAAAGGTAACAAAAATACATAGAATAATACAGTTCGATGAATCCGAGTGGTTAAAAGTACACATAGACTTGAACACTGCTAAAAGAACGGTCGGTAAGAATGCTTTTAAAAAGGATTTCTTTAAACTAATGAACAATTCAGTTTTTGGTAAGTCTATGGAAAATTTGAGAAAGAGAGTTAATGTCAAATTGACTCATGATGATGATGTCCCTTTAACATATGCAGTAAGCCCTTCGTTTATTACTTGTAAAATGTTAAATGAAAATTAACAGAACAAAAGAAAAATACTTGTCAAAATATTGGATGTATGATTTCCATTAAAACTACTTTAAAAATAATTATGGTAAAAGACAGCTAAATTGTTGTTTACTGATGTTGACTCGTTGTGTCATGAAATTAAAAGAAATATGTGTATGCAGATTTTTATAAGGATAAATAACGTTTTGATAACACTGATTATGATCCAAAAAACAATTTCATTTTAAAAATCAACAAAAAAAGTTATTGGTAAAATGAAAGATGAAACTTGTGGACTACCTATTGTTGAATTTGTTGGGCTTCGAGGTAAACTATATTCATACACATTAGATAATGAGACTGATACAAAGATATGCAAGAGTATTACAAGATGTGTTGTTAAGAAAAATATAATGCATTATAACTTTAAGAAAGTTTAATTTACACCAACAGAAAGTTGCCATGAAATGAAAGTTATAAGGTCAAAATAACATGAACTAAACAGCTATAGAATAACCCAAAAAATGTTTATCAGAATTTGATGACAAGAGGTATATACTACTATTTGTAGAGAGTTTCAAGATCATCTGTATACGTTTTGAAATTAATAATCCTAAGCACTGTAATACGAATGCAAGATAACACTAATTTTCTCAATCCAAACCTTTTAAAATATACTGTCTCCCTTTTCCCAATAATTAGGTCTGTAGGAAACAGTTCAGTCACAGTAATTGTACTCATAACAGAACAGATACCGAACGCAAACGGCGGTTGACAGTATGGACAGAGAGGATGTTATCAATTAAACCGTAATTAACTAACTGTGCTTAAATTAATGTGTGATTAAGGTTACTTTAGATAAGTTTAATCGGTACATGTACGTCTTCATGGAAATGAAGATTTCTTTATACTAAGTAAATCAAATATGCGCTTTACATTACACAAAATATCGGATGTTCATACTTGTATAATTATGCAATATGTATATATTTAAAGTGGGAGATTATCTCGATAACGAGTTTACATTTTGTCAACAATCATCAGGATTTTCCAATAATTCAATAGGACGCAATTATATCATATGCAACAATTGCAGTACGGATATTAACTTTGGTATGGTATAATTTGGCATAGTGGATGATAATACTAAATCAAAAATGATAATTATAGTTCCCGTTTCTGAATGAACAGTATATAAGAGTATATATAGTATAATTGATCGTGTTTCTGTGAGTGCCCGATTGGCCTGGTAAAAATAAAACCTATTTGCTAGTCAGGAATTATGCCGTTTAGTAGATTGTGTCTGTGTAATTCCGTTACTGGCAAAAGTTAGGTTGCAGCTGCTTAAAAAAGTATTTCCTAAGATGTGATAGTAAGATAACTTACCAAATCCAGGTATATCTATGCGTTTCATTTCGGAAGAGATATGCCAAAATGGAGTTCTGGTGACGTTTGCGGAGTGAGCCAGGGCCATTAAACAGTTAAATGGATTTCAAGATGCGCACAAACGCAGATTTCCTAATTGAAACCAGGCTAGTCATGTAACGGCTGTGCGCAGCAGCGTAAAAATAATTCGGGCAACCGCTAATGTAAAAGGCATGAGCATGGTTCGGGGCTTTTGCAAAAATATGTGATGATTTTAAATGTTTTTAGTTATTAGTTATTTACAATGGGAAACTGGATGAGGAGACCCCGTCAAGATTTGTAGTTGCATAAATATCGTTAAACACTAATCGATTGCATGTTCTGTTGCATGGTAGCATGGCAGGCATATAGGGATCACTTTGTTCATCTACTGGTGTTTACACTTTCTGTATATAGACAAAAAGACAATCCATTTTTACGGAATGGTATAAAACATTTCCGTTTTCTCGTATTTCTTAATACCATGCTTCATACCTACACATTTGCTTCATTAAAATTGTTGTTCTAAACGTTAAAATGTCTTGTTACTTCATTATTCCCAATTCCATTACATCATAGAAATTATGTTTACGCCGCTGTGTGATACGCTGTATCACAGTTTTCTTGTTCATATATAAACTTACTTTAGTTATTGAGTGTGGTGTTGTTTTTACTTTTAGAATGAGCTCAAATTAGCGTTTTAAAAAGGACCCTGTAATATCCGCGTAACTTCACTTTAGTACAAATAGGGTCCACGTTGTGTCAAAACACTTGACATTTAAAAAGGAGTTTTGTGGTATATCCTCGAGAAAAACTTTGGCTGCTATCCAACTGATGACAGAGTTTTTAAATGAAGGTAGAACGTAGTTTCAGTGTTGGGATTGAAAGGCATTGAAAGGAAAGTAAATATATAACTGTTCTATATATTCTTTACAGTGTTACAGAAATATAAAAAAGATCGGACAGGGAAAGTAGCATTCAACATGTTCAAGGAGGACAGTCAACCACAAAACACAGAAACAAACACGCAAACAGGCAAACCAAGAAGGCAAAAGTAATAATAAATGCAAAAGACATCACAAACACAAAGGGTTGACAATAGGGCTACCGCCTTGGAACGGTCAGTGGCAAAGAAGGCCACTGGGGGTTTAAACCGGTTCTAGTGTGCACCAAACCTCACACTTACCCTACTTCATCCCATTAAAACAGGACAGTGTAATTAAAAAAAATCCCCGCCATGATCTAATCTCTAACCAATAAGGCAGCATCAATAGGCAATATAAGTAAAACACAAATATGCTCGTGTAAATATAATACAACAAAACAATAGCCTAGAAAGCCACTATGAAGGTACTCAATGACTTCCTTTTAGCAGTACAGTGCGGACCGACGATGCCATTGAGTTCGGACGATGTGGTTTCTTTAAGACCCTATATATCGTTTGGCAGAAGCCAGAGCAACACAAAAATATACCATTAAGGTCACGACAAGAAAGATCATAGACAAACATCAAACGCCTACGTCCCAATGGGCTTTAGGTAGGCGTCATCATAGGGTCCACAGCCTGTCCGGTCATCGTACAATTAAAGAGGAAAGCATAGTGGCGAACTGTAAAAGGGTCCACCACCAAGCATGCAGTACGTTGCAAAATGATAGGGTCATTACCTATTTTGATAAACTTTTTAACAAGTTTAACAAATATAGTATGAAAGTGATCATGACCAAGCATCTTACGAAGTTGATAAATCACATCACCATAGAAGTCGGGTTGTGATAGTTCTTGTCGCAGAAGAGTCCTTAAATTACTTTTATATTTGGAAAGAAGATCAGGATTACGATAATAACATTTTGCAAAGGTTTACAAAGTTTATGGTAATGGTAACCCTGATTGAGTAGCTTTTTAGTTATACAAAGATTACGAATATTAAAGTCCTCAGCTCGAGTACAAGCTCTTGAAAACGAATAAGTTGAGACACATACACCCCATACGATGTTGCTTGGATTACATCCCCATCCAAGTGGGGATAATAAACAATGTCAAAAGGGTTGTCAATGTTCAATATGTCATCCAGATACCGAGAGGTGTCATTAAAGGCTTCAATAACATCTGCCTGGGTATCTGGTGAAAGACTCAACATGAAATCCCTTTCAAAGCAAAATAAAAATAAATCTGCGACAAGTGGTACACAGTTCGTACCCAAAGTGATACCAACAATTTTTCTATAAACGGTGGTTCCATACATGACGAAAATATTATCTAATAGAAAGATGAGTGATTCATAGCAAGTCCACATAGTATAATTGTCTAAACTGCCGTTAGTAAAAAAACGCTTTAATATTATTACATCCCAAAATTGTAGTATTTTCTCTAGCGAATGTTTTTTGAATCAGAGAAATAAGCTTGTCTTTAATAAGGTGATGTGGTAAGGTTGTATATAGCGTAGAGAAGTCATAAGAGTTAATGATGAAACTTGACCTTTATTGAAAATTTTATCAAGAACGTCTCCAGAAATGTTTATAGACCAAAATAAATTAATCCCAGAGTTTTCATAAGTTTTATCTCAATATAGTTTAACGTGATCTTTAACGACAGTAAGACAAGAAGTTAAACGTTTGGAGATGTTTGTTGTGGTGCAGGCACTAGAATTTGAAATAAAGCGAGCCTTATACGGATTTTTATGTAATTTAGGAATCCAGTTCATAGTAGGCAGTTTATTTTGCTTATCGTTTACACCAGCCTTAAAAGTAGTGCACCGAGTGATATGAGCGGAAACAACAGCATCCTCAGTAGAATTAACTGGAGTCAGGTGATGACGCTGGGAAATATGGTACATGTATGCAATTTTCGGACCAATAAATGATCATTATTTCGGCACCGAAGGATTATTAGAATATGGCGGAACACCTCGATATGAATTTGTATTACACGTCATATAAAACGCCCATGCCCTGTAGACAATCTTTTGAAATTAATTATTATCTGACGCGAGGGTGATACTACACGTGAATTGAAAATTTCAGGGTTATAGTAAAAAATTTTTTTTTTTTTAATTAATCCTGACTTCAAACGTACCATACCGATTTCAATAAACTACCACTCATTTTCGTAGATATGTCCAATCCAATGACTGAAACAAAATGTTACCGGCAAACTAAAATCTGCACTGAAAACAATGAATATTATTTTGTCTGCAGGGGATCTCGGTATAATAAAGCGACATCCTCTTACCGAAAGTGAAACAGCCACAACTTCTAATCAACATAGAACAGCAGAAAAAAATGCCCTATTTCATAAAATAATTTGTAAACAAGTGATAAAACCGTCATCATTATATCGACTAAACATGGACGGTCACAAATACTATAATAAAGAAACGGACATGTAGTTCCGGTTTCAAATTATTTTCTGCATAAAGGGTCAATACATACTCATAAGGGAGATTATTTGAAAGCAACAAACACAACCAAGAGAAAAAAGTAGCAGTTCCGGTTTTATTTAGTCTGTTCAAGAGAGGTAATGTAAGAAGCAACACCTCTAACGCCCCCTAGCACCTGCTTAAGCGTTATCCTACGCCAAAACCACCTATATTTGGCTCGTTGATCCCAAAGGACTAGTTAACAAAAAGATACTTATTTGAAGCACGGGAGACATTTTACAGCAGCAACATTTGTATTTAAAATCAAAAGGAGAAGGAGCAAGATAAGGCTGATTGTTTAAAGGATAGAACTAGTAAAGCATCAAGAAGATGACGATAAAGAGAATACCGTAAAATGTACTACTCTTAAAGAATACCGTATAATGTACTACTCTTAACTTGCACCTCGGTCAGTATACTAGTAGACACAGTGCTCAAAACAAGTTGTATTATGTGTAATGTGTCTTTGGTGGAATCAAATACTTTATACGGCTTAAGTCTGTGGTTATTTGCGAGGGTATTGAGACATTTACCATGGAGTTTGTTTATGGAACAATATATCCACAATTTCTTCTTTTTTTTTTGACAATCAGGACTACGCAATGTTTTGGGTATCAGAGACAATGCTTGTCAAGCTAATTTATGAAGGAAATCTGCGTCAAAAAAAGAAATCGTGTTTGGTACATTTACTGCTTTTATCAATTAGTGTGTGTGTGTGTGTGTGTGTGTGGGTGGGTGTGGGTGTGTGTGTTTGTGTGGGTGTGTGTGTTTCAGTTGTTCCCTGACTTTCCTTGATGAATAATTCCTACTGCATTTTCAACTTCTTCGTCGATTTATTTTAACCGGTGTAATGACGCAGTTCGGATTGTATGTGTTCTAACAAGCGTGTATCAGAACCTGACCGAATAAATATGGGCTGTAGAATAAAAAAAATATTTTCCTCAATTGACACTAATTATATGAAATGACAGTTGCTTAACTCTCCATTTCAATTATAGTACAGGTTTTACTTGAATGTGTGATAATTTGTTGTTAAATATGAGAAAAACACATTAAATTCTAGTGCGTCTCATTGAAGTGTTCATTTTAAATTGCGTGCCGTTTGTTTTGTTTTGTCTGATAATTCCTGTCCCTCGCATTGAATCTGTGCACACGGTCGTTTCGTATACGTCAATTAGCCTCGGTATCTCAGGCCTGGGCAGCCTTGGAATCTCAGTCACGGACTTTAGAACTATAGAACTATGTCCAATGTGGATTCGCTCTCCGGCGGAGGCAATGTCTGATGGGAAACTACATACTACATCTCATATTCCTTTGAGGCTGCTGTCTCAATATTTACAAATAAAAACAAATATCATATGTTAATTACATTAAACCTTCTTCCGGTTCATTAGGGTTTCATCTGATTGGATATGAGTGTTTTTGCAATTGACTTATCATACATATCACCCAGTATCTTAAAGAAAGATAAAAATATCAGACAGGGAAAGCAGCATTTAAGGACGACAGTCAACCACAAACACGCCAACAGACAAACGAGAAGGCAAAAATAATTTAAAAAAAATGCAAACGACATTACAAACACAAAAGGGTTGACAATAGGGCTACCACCTTGGAACGGTCTCTGGCAACAAAGGCCACTGGGGGTTTAAATCGGTTCTTGGGTGCACCAAACCTCACATTTACCCATTGAATCAGGACGGTGAAAGTCGAATAGTCTTTGAATTTTGAAGAAAACACCTCCATGCAATATTGTTAGTATGATAATAATATCGTTGTTTCAATTAGATTACCTATTTGTATACAAGCCAGTAATAGTATTTTCTTGGATACTGGGACCATATGTCGCTGGACATGGGGGAAGAAAATATCTCTATGTCCACCGCCATATGCATACCATCTTCGAGATGGTTAAAATTATGTACTATTGAATTTATGAATATTGTGTTCTGCTCAACCCGGGACTAGGGAGCGTGAGCGGTTACTAGCATATTTCACAACCGTTCATGAGCAGTCTCAATCAAACCGAGACTGCAATATATCGTATGTGTCGTGTTCGGACTTTTCCAAAGATCTCTCATACTCTTTTACATATGGTCCTCAAACAAAATTTATTTACAGTGTTTACAAAGTGATTAAAACAATGGTACCAAAATAAAAAAATACGTGTAGAAACTTCAAGACTTTTCTAACATGGAAGTATTTGGGATAATGTGATTAAGATTTATTCTACCTTCGGATGATGTGCATACAATATAAAAAAAATCTTCAACATTTTTTTTTTCACAATATCAAAATTTAGAGAACTACCTAAATACTGCCAATTCATTGAACCGTACACACATACACGTAAGTCCATTTGTGTTTTCATGCTAAATCAACTAATTTGTTACTGCGTCTTTACCGAAATTCAATAAGGTATAAACAATTTACTAAAAAATATATGAAATGCCATCCACTCGAGAAATCATTTTAGCCTGCGCAAATCGTTACCGTTAGTTGGGATCTATCTCCCGTCTAAATGTCTCTTACAAAATAGCATCAGCATCCATAGCCTTTAGTTGTGTACATTCATGAGGATCAAACAGGCTTTTTACTAGGCAGATGTATGAAAACGTATAAGACTACAGTAAGACGTACAATGTTATGCTGAGAAATATAATATTCCAGGGCTACTTTTCTTGATAGACTTCGCGACAGCTTTTGACACCGTTTCATGGAATTTCATGACAAAGGTTTTACTTTGTCTTTGATTTTGGCCCTTCAATTATCAGTTGGATAAAAAAGTTCTACCACAATATTGAGTCTTGTGTTATTGTCAGACTGGTTCTATTTACAAAGAGGCTGTCGTCAAGGAGATTCATTTTCACCCTACCTGTTCATTATTTGTGCCGAAGTACTATCTGTGTTGCTAAGAAACAACCCACATATTAAAGGTATCAATATAGAGACCATTGTATTTGTAGTATCACAATATGCTGATGAGACGAGTTTGACTCTAGATGGCTCCAAAGACTCCCTTTTACACACAATGATGACATTATAATTATATGCACAATTCTCCGACCTTAAGATAAATGCTGACAAGACTAAGGTTATCTGGTTCGGATCAAAAAAAGGAAGTGCCTCACAGTTATGTCCAGAATAAAACTTAAATAGGGAAAAGGGTATTTTCACTGTAATAGTAGGTTCTCAGCAAACTTGCAATGTTAAATATAAACCACGATCTTAAAATAGAAGAAATAAAAAACTACTTACAATTTTGTCAAAATTAATACTTACCTCTTTAGGGAAGATTGTGGTTCTAAAACGTCTAGCACTTTCGAAACTGAATCATTTAATAACAGAAATTGCCAATCCAACAATAGATAAAATTAAACTTATCCAGAATATGTTTTACAAATTTCTTTGGAACAATTCAAAAGATAAAATAAAAAGAACCATTATGATACAGGATTATAAATTTGGAGGACTAAGAATGATTGATATTGTACAATTTATTTCAGCTTCATAAAGAACCTGGATCCGCAGAATATTCGAGAGAGACAATAAATATACTCAACTAATGAAAACAACATGTCCAATTTTCACAGGCTTAATTAACTTTGGAAGCAGAAATTAAACATAGTACATAATCCATTTTGGAAAGAAGTACTTTCCGGTTATACAATCTTTACTGAACAAATAAAACCAGTTTCCTGTCATCAATTTCATTCATATAATATATGACATAATCCCGACATTAAGGTCGGAGGTTCAAGCGTTTTCTATTAAAGATGGTATACAGGAAGCATTTTAATAATTAACTACCTTTTAAACACGCATGGAAACCTATTTAACTACAGAGAATTCACGGATCGGTTTGATATTAGGTATACTTTCTTAGAATATGAAGGTCTTATTACTGCTATAAGAAACTACTTGGCTAAATTAAAGTTTGCTCACATACCCAGCAATAGCCCAAACACTTTACTCCCTCTTACCATATCACTAATCCAAAAGCACAGTAAAGGATGTAGACTCATTTATGATCTGTCATTCATGATTTATTAATAAATATTAATTAATAAAATGGAAATATGAAGTTATAGCTGTACCTAATTATAAATTTGAATCAATATATGCAATGCCATTCAAAATAACGAAAACCCTAAACTACGTTGGTTACATCATAGAATCAACCACAGAATTCTGGGAACTAACTATTTATTGACTTAAATGAGTATTTTAGATAACCCTGTCTTCACCACCCTTTCTGTTGTTTTTTGTCTCTTTCATTGTAGTTTCTAGTCCTTGTTTGCAGTACAGTGCAGACCTACGATGCCATTGCGTTCGGACGCTGTGGTTTCTATAGGACCCTATAAATCATTTTGCAGCTTTTGCAATAGTTTACGTTAAACTATTCATCATCTATTTTGTAATTGTGAAGTTGTAAAACAGTTTTGGTTAGACTTTGCAGATTACATCAAGCATACATGTTATACAACACTTACACTGTGGTCAGAAATAGATATTCTATTTGGAAATAATAAATTTGATATCATTTTGAGCAAAATACTCCTGTAGACTAAAGTTTCCATTTATCAACACAAAATGCAAAAACAAAACCTATTGTTCAATATTTTTAAAAAAATATATTATATCTTTATACAAAGTGGAAAAATGGATAGCATATACAAATTTAAAAGTTGCACGATATGAAGCCATGTGGAGTCGATATCAACATAGATACAATAGGCCTATAGATACAGATTTAAATTATTTGATTTTACTAAACCTCAATAAAATACTCCAAAATACAGGGACACCACAATAATCGACATAGTAAAACACTATTGTCTACTTCTCAACCTTTTTCTTTACAACTTTCTCCCTTTTTTGATGTACGTATGTATTTAAGTTCTAGACAATGTTTTGTATTAAACGTTTCTGTTGTTTTTTTCCAAAAAAACAAAAAGGAATCCATACATATCCTTACAGTTTATCATAGTCATACTAAATGCTTACAATACCCTAGAAAACTCCTATGTGCATATATGTGTAAATAATATGTGTATGCGGGTGAGTGTGGTATAAACATGAGTGTGTATCTGCAAACATGTGTATATATTTGAGAAAATACTGATCCATGTGTATATGACACCTGTATATGGAAAATACAAAATGGCGCATACTTGAAATTAAACTGATACATGTATATAAATGAAATATATAAAAACGCTTATTTAATAATATACTGCTGCAGGTCTATATAAAATACATATTGGTGCTTATTTGATATTGATGCATATTTATACATAAAATATCTAATGGTCCATATTCGATGGTATATAGTATATTATATGAACCATATAGTATAAATGTGCTGGAAAAAATAAGTTTAGCAAATGAATTTGAGCATACTCATGGCCTTGCATAGCAGAGGTCATTAACAATATAATTAACATAATTAGCAGATATATACAGGGCATTATGTTTGAAACGATACCTGCGGGAAAAAAATAACATGTTTTAAACTACCTGCTTCACAGATATTATAATTTCGTTCTTATTCCAATGTAAAGGAAGGTAATTTCATTTTTTTAAGTTTTTGGTGCATATATAATGACATGGCTAGTATCCATTGATTCGTTTAGTGCAGTGTGGCGGCTGTAAAAGGCGCCCCGTACTACTAATCAGTAGTGTTATTTTTACTGGTCCTTTGGGACCAACGGGCCCAATATAGGTGGCTTTGAAGTAGAATACCGCTTAATCCGATGCTAGGGGACGTGAGAGGTGTTGCTTTTTTCATTACTTCTCATGAACAGACTCAATAAAGCCGAGTCTGCTGCTTTATTCACTTAATTGTGTTTTTTGCTCCCACAGGATCACCTTTATCAGTATTTATTATAACTTGAAACACAGAACTGTCATTTCGTGACGTTCTACTGTGTTCTTTATCATTTTGAAATATGGTCTATTAACAAATTGGTGATAACTCAGATACTTACATTGGATCACAACTAATTAGAAAAAGAGAAGATCACCCTATGTCATGCACATGTTGTATAATACTGTATATTGTAAAACAGCATTAAATTTCTTTAAGCTAAAGGTACAGAAGAGTTTGCTAAATATATTTTTTTTATTTTTTTCAATATATATGCATATTTGGAAATATACAAATGCATATCTTTTACAAACAATACATGAATACATGATTTAACATTTCCTTTCTCCAGTAATCTGTTTGCAGAGTAACATCATATTATTATTGTTATATTTATAGTTAAAATAAGATACTTGACACAATAAGGTAAACAACTATACACATATTGCATGATATGGGTTAATAAAATCAATATTTGAAAATTTATAGATATATGTTTTGTATGAATATGTTATGGAAGCTCAGAAAAAGATAAAAAAAAAGATGAAAAAATAAATAAAATGTTTATCAAGCATTGAAAAAAAAGGCGTGAAATGGAACCGGCTTTTTCTTTTTAACCATCGTCATAGTGTCTTGATTACATGTTAGGATTTCGAATGTAACGTTTTAACAAATATCAGCAATGATCGGGTATCTCCGGACGAAAATCATCGGAGATAAAGACGTGCTTTCGGCAACCAATCAGGCTGAAGATAGCCAGGTACATTTGAACTGCCCAATCAGCGACCTGCTTAAACCTATGTTCCTTAAGTGCGCCTCAAAATAGTTAGCAGTACTAGAAAGTCTACAAATGTGTTTGTTTGTTTGTTTGTTGGATTGTATGGTGTTTTACGTCATTTTCAACACACGTAAGGTTATATATGACGGTCGATTTTTTATTATGGAGGCAGACCAACCGTTTTTCCTTGGTAGAACCAGTACTGTAGACCTCCCGCCATCCGAAAGAATCGACACTTCTTCATTTACAAGTCGAGCTCCCAGTGGGATATAACATTGTTTAAAACATATAATAAAACGACCGATGATACAATCAAGAGTAGTTTGAAACTGTTCAGGATTTACAGGATAGTTATGAGTATATGGCTTTTATATAAAAGCCATTTGAAACACATGTGAAACCTTATACATGAAAAATCATATGAACGAAGTGTATATTGATTTCATATGGAACCAATTTAATTAAATGACATTTTTTATTTGAATATCAAACAAAATATAACGTGTGTTTACATCCCGATGAAATAAAATACCTTTTTTCACTCCAAAACAACAGCTATTCTCTATTAATTCATGAACTATGTTTCAAACAGTTAAGAAATAACATATTGTTGTAATTTCTCTACTACACACACACAGGATGGCAATCGTAAGTTTGTATCAGACTCTGAAATTAGCGCTTTGATTTACTACTCAAGTGTCATATTTACTTTAATCCTGCTAGCGTATATTCATTTAAAACGATACTGTATTACATACTTTAAGTCTTTCCTCTTAACAAAATCCACCATGCTTCATAAATACACGAACCAATTTGTTTAAGCTTTGATATGTTTATTTTCAGATCCATTCTATTCATAAGTTGTAAACACTGTCTATGTGATCATTACTAACTAAATAGTGTTTAACCAAAATACACTAAGTAAACGTTATACCAGTATAATCGTTAATAAATTACATTATATGCAAAGTAATATTATCAGACATCAGTCCGAACATATACATATTTTAGGCTAATACCTAGTTAGGACTTAGTTTATTTACGATAATAGTAAATACACAAGACATAGTATGTAATGATGTCATTTTATTAAATGACGTAAATATAGTATACTATATTCACTCAATGGATTTATGTCTAGAACTAAATAAAGTTTTATTTTTAACTAAAGAAACATAGGAATATGTTCGATGGTAAGAGAAGGGTCCGGTTCCCGGATACCTATACACCATACCCCCTCTTTCTCTCTCTCTCTCTCTCTCTCTCTCTCCCTCTCTCTCTCTCTCTCTCGTGGCTCTAGTCGACGAACCATTAAGCAGAAGTTCAATTCCATTGTGTTAGTGGTGTACATAATCATTAAAAAAACATGACAGATTGTATTTGCAATTAGCTACATACCGAAACCGCCTTCTACAATAAAATGTAAGGGAGGTCACTCCTATAGGCTGCATCGATGTCGATATTCGGCGGTTATGCAAAATTGTGATATCGTAGGTCAGTATTATCGTATTGGGAGCTCAACATCTGAAAACCATGTGATTAAAAAGTAATTGAATTGTTGTATAACAGCGTATAAGCATATTGTTTAGGTAATGTTGAGGTTATTTTGTGCAACACCAATGAAAGCGGAAGAATACATAGGAATCACGGAACCGTGCACTACTCCATATATTGAATATATAGATTACGAAGGTGATTAATAACGTATTGCGGTTATAGTCTCTGATACCCTGTAAACCCGGTTTAAGCCCCAACCCGACGAACGAGGCTAAGGGAAGTATATATAAATGTCGAAATGTAGCATTCAAGGACCACAGTCAATAAAACACACGCACAGAAACTAACAATAATTACAAAGACGAAATAAAGGCAAGACATGACATCACAGTCATAAAATGGTTGACAATAGGGCTACCGCATTGGAACTGTCAGTGGCGAAATAGTTAAATGGGAGATAAGTTCATGTTCTAGGGTGCATGGAACCTCATTCTTACCCTAGTGTCATCCCAGTAAAACGAGACGTATAGAGTGTAAATAAAGATATCACCGCCAGGTTATATTCTCTAACAAGCAAAGCAGCGTTAATGGACAATATAAGTATAACATATAAAAGTTCATGTAAATATGTAAAAAAGAAAAGCGTAAAACGCCACAAAGCAAGTACTCATTGACTGGCAGCAGCCAGAGCAACAGGAGAAAAACCCATTAAGGGTAAGACAAGACAATATTTAAGACAATTATCAAACGCTACCGTCCTTTGGGGATTTTTGTAGACGTCATCATATAGTCCACAATATGTCCGGTAATCGTACAATCAAAGCATAGTGGCGATCTGTAAATGTGCCAATCACTACACATGCAGTGCTTTTCAAAATTATAGGATTAACAAGTTTAATAATGGAAAACGCACTTAAGTATAACATTGGATGCAGCGAGGCCTGAACCAGGAATCTCTAGTCAACCAATAAACATGCAGTGCGTCGCAAACATGATTGGGAAATAACTTCGTTTGATAAACTTGCTAACAAGTTTAATAATGGAAGACACACTGAAGTAAAACAGTGGCTGCATCGAGGCCTTGACTAGGGATCTCTAGATTCATAGTCAAACCAAAGACTTCCTTTTGAACTCTTATTTGTCTGTTTGCGTGTTTGTTTCTGTGTTTTGTGGTTGACTGTCCTCCTTTAATGCTACATTCCTTTTCCGATCTTTTTATATTTCTTCATACAAATGGTACTGGTGGCTTCCTTTCTTGACATTAAGCATATGTTGAGAAATCGTTAAGCAAATGTTCAATCTCATTGTGTTAGTGGTGTACATAATCTTTATTTAAACACGGCAGATTTGATTTGTTTTAGGTCTGATACCACAATTGATTTGGGGCTTCTGATTGGTTGAAAAAGGTATAGGGTCTATTAGGGCATATAGTCAGATTGTAAGGCAGATAATGATTGGATTAAATTACCCGAATCATAACAAATCCCCATAAAACATCAAAATGTTATATTTCCATCATAAAACATGTTGATTTAGGATATTTTGACTGAAATTTGCATTTGTATGGATACAATTGTACTTAGAGTATATAATTTAAAATTTCTTGACTGCCATTCTGGGGTTGGCCACCTTCAGTGAAATATTAGAGGCTGAAAGCATCACATTACCCCCAATTTGCTGGTCATTTTTGAGTGTCTCTAAGATAGTTCTTTAAAAAAAGTTAGGTTTTATCATCCGTTCTTATGTAGGAATAGGTGTTGTAGGCCAAAAGGCTATAATGGAGACCTTTGGGAAATGCAATAGTGGTATATGACCAATAAGCTTACTAACGAAACAGCTTCTACAATACAATGTAAGGTAGGTCACATATATCGGCTGAAGTAATATCGGTATTTTGTGGTTATGCGAAATTATGATATCATAGGACTGTATAATCGGATTTGGAGCTCATCATCGGAGAACCATGTGATTAAAAAAATAATTGAACTGTTGCATAACAGCGTATAAGAACACTGATTAAGTATTGTTCAGGTTATTTTGGACCACACCAAAAAAGGGGAAAGATACTTAAGAATCCTGGAACCGTGTAACCATCTGTTGAATCTACCGATTACTAAGGTTTCCGATACACGATTAAGCCTGGTTTACGCCCCAATCCGACACACGAGGCTACGGGAAGACATATTGAAGTAAAACAATGGCCCAAGCGAGGCATGAACCAGGGATCTCCAGGTTCACAGTCGACCCAAAGCCTTCATGAAATTGTTACTGGTAGCGCCCTTGATTGACATTCACCATATAAAGGGAAGTTCTAAGATTGTTCGGCCTGGTGTCGGTAAAATTGACTGGTTTGGGTATCAAGTCATATTATGGTATTCCAGTGTGGCAGCATAATACTGTTGAGCATTGAGCTCACTGCTTCAAGCTGTCACCATCGTGATATAGCGTTCGTTTAGTGCAGTGTGGCGGCTGAAAAATGTCTCCCCGTGCTTTCATTACTTCTCATGAAAAGACTCAATAAAACCGAGTCTGCTGCTTTATTCTCTTGGTTGTGTTTGTTGCTCCCAAAGGATCACCTTTATCAGTATTTATTAAAGCGACATTAACATATGCTTTATGTCAAGAAAGGGAGCTATCAGAACCATTTTTATGAAGTCTTTGTTTCGACTCTGAATCTAGAGATCCCTAGTCCAGGCCTCGATGCAGCCACTGTTTCACTTCAGTGTGTCTTATATTATTAAAATTGTTAGCAAATTTAACACATTATTACGAAGTTATTTCTCAATTATTTTCGAGACGCACTTCATGTTTAGTGGTTGACTAGATATTCCTGATTCTGGCTTCGCTGAAGCCACTCTTTTATTTAATTGTGTTTTAAATTTTGACACATCAATCGAAGGTATGACCCTATCATATTGCAAAGCACCCGCATGTGTAGTGGTTGGCACATGTACAGATCGGCCCTATGTTTTGATTCTACGATGACTGGACATATTTTGGACCCTATGATGACGTCTACCTAAATCCTCAAAGGAAGGTAGTTTTTGATGTTTGTCTAAATCTTGTCTTGTACCCTTAATGGTTTCTTTTCTTGAGTACTTGCTTGGTGGGTTTTTATGCTTTTATTTTTTTATATTCATATTTACATGATCTTTTATTTGTTATACCTATATTGTCCATTAATGCTGCCTTGTTTGTTAGAGAATATAACCTGGCGGTGATATCTTTATTTACACTTGTCTTGTTTTACTGGGATGACACTAGTGTAAAAGTGAGGTTTTGTGCACCCTAAAACATGGTTTCACCATTTAACTATTTTGCTACTGACCGTTCCAATGCGGTAGCCCTATTGTTAACCATTTTATGTCTGTGATGTCATTTCTTGCCTTTCGTCTTTTTAATTATTGTTCGTTTCTGTGCGTTTTTTCTGTTGACTGTGGTCCTTGAATGCTACATTTCCTGTTGACATTTATATATACTTCCCTTGGCCTCGTTCGTCTGATTGGGGCGTAAACCGGGCTTACACGTGTATCAGAGACTATCCCCCGAATACGTTATTAATCACCTTAATAATCTATAAATTCGATATACGGAGTAGGGCACGGTTCCGGGATTCCTATGTATTCTTCAGCTTTCATTGCTGTTACACAAAATAACCTCAACATTACCTAAACATTGTGCTTATACGCTGTTATACAACAATTCAAATACTTTATTATCACAGAGTTTTCAGATGTTGAGCTCCCAATACGATAATACTGACCTACGATATTACAATTTTGCAGAACCGCCGAATACCGACATCACTGAGGCCTATATGAGTGACCTCCCTTACATTTTATTGTAGAAGGCGGGTTTGGTATGTGGTCACAAACCACTATTGTTTTGGGGCTACTGATTGGCTGAAAAAAGTATAGGGTGTATTAGGGTATATCTTTTTCGAAAGAGCTATTTTCTGATTGGGTAGAATTGCCTTAATCATAACTGATGTACATAAAATGTCAAAATAATATGTGTAGGTGATAAAAAAAAAAAAAATGTAATTGTTCTTGCATCTGGGCTATTTTATTGAGAAAATTGCAGGTATAGTAAATTGTCAGAAATTCACATTTATTTGCTGCGTGCCTGACGGTCATCACCGTCATCAAACCGAAAGTAGGTGAAAACAATACAAAAGCCCCAATTGTTTGCACTTTTTTAAGTGAGTCTAGGATAGTTCTTGAAAATAAAGTAGCCTAAAAGGTTCCCTTGGATGTGTAAAATGTGTTTTAGGGCCAAAAGGCTATAATGTAACCCTATGTAAAATTCAATAGTGGTATATGACCTAAAGCTAGATTCTGCATAGGGTAAAAGTGAAAATAGACTTACTTTTTTTTTAACACAATGATTTGAAAGTGTGAGAAATGTTGAATTATGTTGTATTTTGACTTTTCTTGTAACTTTTTTAATGATGTTTAAATATTTGAAAGTTTTATGATGCAATATAGGTAATTTAAATTCTTTTGTTAGGGTTGTGGACACAAAATTAGCCATACCTGACACCTGGTACACACAATTGGCCTGTAATGCACCTATTTGACACAATTAAAAGTATATCTAGTAAGTTTTATTCATTTTTGAGGGCTCTGCATACATTTTTTGGCAAAAATGTCAGAAAGCGACAAGCTGCGTCTGTCTGCTAAGATGTCGAAACGGCGCTTATGTCTGTTTTGAAAAAGATGTTGAGGTAATCTCTGACTCTGAGTTCATCGCGTCTTTACGGTTAGTGTTGATATTCAAATATTTTATGCGGTTTAATACATTTTACAAATTAAATAATTTAGTTGGCAAAAAATATGACATTTTCCATTTTTTTTTAAAGTTTTTTTCTGCCCCACCCCCTTCATTTTAATGAATTTAAATGAATTTTCATGGATCTGTACTGTCAACAGTGCTTTTTGGCTGCATGGTTGCATGAAAATGACCTGTAAAGGTGGCACAAACAATATCTTATAAAAAAATACATTAAATTGTACAGTTACATGTAATCTTGTGTAATGAGCATATTGTAGAACATGGCATGGCCTTAAAAATGGAGTTGGGGAGGATATTCTCAGAATTATTTTTTGTCATTTTTAAAGTGAAAAGTAGCATTTTCTTGATAGTTTCACATATAGAAACTGCTGCATAATGTTAATTAATCCATTTGAAGGCAGATTTTGAATATATACAAAAACAGTGGCATTTTTATGGTAAAATCTGCTATTTTGAGCCCTGAAAATCACAAATATCATTTTTCAGTAGAAATGATTTTCAAGAGAGCTTCAACTGGTTGAAAATCACATGCTATTGATAAAATCAATTCAAAATCACTTTATTTGAAACAAATGATTGGAACGGTTGTCGAGATATGGCATTTTGAAGATTCTGGATTTACGCGTAAAAATCACATGAATTCGACATCAGCCGAAGCCCTTTAAAGCCCTCATATTTTGTAGAAAAGTGTTTTTTTCTAAAAACAAAAGACACCATTTTCCTCAGAATGAATGTATGAATTAATTTAGCAAGAAAAAACAAACTTCAGTTAGGTTTGAATGTCTATTTAGGTCACAAACCACTATTGTTTTGGGGCTACTGATTGGCTGAAAAAAGTATAGGGTGTATTAGGGTATATCTTTTTCGAAAGAGCTATTTTCTGATTGGGTAGAATTGCCTTAATCATAACTGATGTACATAAAATGTCAAAATAATATGTGTAGGTGATAAAAAAAAAATAAAATGTAATTGTTCTTGCATCTGGGCTATTTTATTGAGAAAATTGCAGGTATAGTAAATTGTCAGAAATTCACATTTATTTGCTGCGTGCCTGACGGTCATCACCGTCATCAAACCGAAAGTAGGTGAAAACAATACAAAAGCCCCAATTGTTTGCAGTTTTTTAAGTGAGTCTAGGATAGTTCTTGAAAATAAAGTAGCCTAAAAGGTTCCCTTGGATGTGTAAAATGTGTTTTAGGGTCAAAAGGCTATAATGTAACCCTATGTAAAATTCAATAGTGGTATATGACCATGTAGCTAATTGCAAATGAAATCTGCCGTGTTTATATAATGATTATGTACACCACTAACACAATGGAATATAACGTTTGCCTAATGGTTCATCGACATACTAACGTGGGTTATTTAGAGCCACGAGATAGAGCCACGAGAGAGAGAGAGAGAGAGAGAGAGAGAGAGAGAGAGAGAGAATAAATGAATGGTGTTTTACAGCACGTCGACACATCAATAGAACATATTGTGCGCACAAACTGATGAAAGATGAAGAAATAAAGTAGTAATTAAAAATTAATGGAAATATATAAAGATAAAACTATTTACAAATAAGGGATGATATGGTAGTAATATAAACTATATAGGTAAATCAGCAAATGCCCGTCAGCGGGTATATAAATAAGTAAATATATATAAGAACATATTATAATGATTTATATAGCTTGATTTCTTTCAGGAAATCTAAAACAAGACTATAATCTAAAGTTTGAAATAACTCTTTCATAGTATTAAAGTTGTAGCACTTGTGACGAATAGGACCAAAGTCTACACATTCCAACAAGATACGTTTGACCGTTAACGGTGCAAAGCAGCGTATACATTCTGGTAATAAAAAAGAATGAGTATAACGTGTATGCCTTATCATGCACCGGGAAAGGACAACTTCTTCTCGACGAATGGTTCTACAAGAAGAACGCCATTCTCCGAGTAACGGTTTAATTGAATGGAGATTTTGTTAACTGACAAATCCCAAGCGGCTTGCCAAGAGTTACGAATATATGTGTTACTACAACTTTTAAAATCAGTATAAGGTAATTTGGTATTAGATATATGTTAACCTAATGCTGCTTTAGCAGTATTATCAGCTCAATCATTACCACGTATTACTACATGGCTTGGAAACTAGCAGAAAATAACAACATTATCAACTATAAGAGAACTATACTTTTGTAAAAGTTGAAGCACAACTGGGTTATCATGTTTCATATTACCCAGGGCTTGAAGAGATGGAAGGGAATCAGACAATATTACAAAATGGTCACCTTCAGATTCCTGAATATAGTTTAAGACAAGTTCAGTTGCCTTAAGTTCAGCTGAAAAGATATGCAGACGGTTCTTATGCTGTGTTTGTGAACAACAGCTGATGGAGTTACCTTGTTTCCATCTTTAGAACCAACTGCGTATATATGTTGAAAGTTACTGTATTTCGATTTAATTTCATTAAGTTGGCTTTGAAAGACAGTAGGGTCTGTACTGGATTTGTTACTGAGAGAGAAAGATAGAGAGTTATGGAGAATAGGTATCCGGGAACCACACTCTCTTCTTACCATCGAATATATTCCTATGTTTGTATAGTTAATCAACTTATAGAAAAAAGTATCAAACGTTATTTAGTTCTAGCCGTAGATGCATTTAGTTAATATAGTATAATATCTTTACTTTCTTTAATAAAATGAAATTCTCTGGTTTGTGTGTATTTACTATTATCATTAATGAACTTCGTCCTAATTAGGTATTAGCCCAAAATATGTATATCTTAGGATTGATAATATTACTTCGCATATAATGTAATTTATTAATAACGTTAGTGTATTTTGGTTAAACACTATTTAGTTAGTAGTGATCACATAGATAGTGTTTACAACTTATGAATAGGATTGATCTTAAAATAAGCTTATGAAAGCTTATATAAATTTGTAAGTGTATGAAGCATGGTAGATATTGTTAATTAAGAAGGACGTTTTAAGGTATGTAATACATTATCGTTTTAATGAATATATGCTAGCAGGATTAAAAGTAAAAATGACACTTGAGTAGTAAATCGAAACGCTAATTTCTAAGTCTGATACAAAATTACGATTGCCATCATGTGTATGTGTAGTAGAGAAATTACAACAATATGTTATTTTTTATCTGTGTGAAACATAGTTCATGAATTAATCGAGAATATGTGATGTTTTGGAGTGAAAAAACATATTGTATTTCATCGAGATGTAAACACATGTTATATTTTCACGAATGCTTCTTCGCATTCCTGAACATATGAGAGTTTCATCATTTCGAGACAAAAAACGCATTTGACTTTTATATGGAATGTATGTGGTCTTTATATAAAAGGAGTTGTCATTTGATATTAAAATAAAAATGGCATTTAATTAAAATGTTTCCATAAGAAATCAATATACACTTCGTTCAAAATGATGTTTCATGTTTGAGGTTTCACACGAGTATCAAATGGCTTTTATATAAAAGTTTTATATATATACTCATAACTATCCTATAAATCCTCAACGGTCATTTTATTATATGTTTTAGACAATGTTATACTTGTAGACTTTCTAGTACGGCTAACTATTTCGCGGCACACCTTGGGAACATAGGCTTGAGCAGGTCGCTGATTGGTCTGTCCAAATGTTTCTTGGCTATCATCAGCCTGTTTGGTTGCGGAAAGTACTTCTTTATCTCCGATGATGTCCGACCGGAGACATCCGATCATTGCCGATATTTGATTGTTAAAACGTTACATTCGAAATACTCGTAACTTCACCGCATTATCTTTCCTAACATGTAACCAAGATAATATGGCGATGGTTAAAAAGAAAATGTCGGTTCCACATCACGTCTTGATCCCAACTAACGGTAACGGTTTGCGCCGGCTAAATTAGCTTAACAAATGTAACTCATGGGCCAATATCTATTTTATTTTGTATAATTACTCTAGCAAGTTTATGTTATGAATATACGGATACTTACCTCCATTTTTCTTCAAGACCTCTCGCAAGTGCGGTTGATAAACATTTTTAGTATAATGAGTAGCGTTAGATATATTGTTCCACGACCCTTTCATGTATATATATGATGGTGGCAATAAAGATGGCATATGTGTGTCTTATTCGAAAAATAGAAGAAAAAAACACACATGTTTTAAAAGAAATCCTGCAATTAAATATTAGTTAACTTTTCGCAAAGTGGATTATTTTAAAAGCATCCTCCAAGCAAAAGGAAAATAACCAGAGAGATAAACCAACAAAAGCACACTAACGGACATTTCGAACTATTTAAAAGATTGAACATCAATAACCTTTTTAGACTGAGCGGTGTCAACTTGTCCAAAACGGAAATCGGTATTTTCCTGTTTTCCTTTCTCCCCGTGTGCTCCTCTGAAAGCTCATTCCTTATGTTTCTACATGGTGGCAAGAAGACGTCGAAAGAACGCGAATACAGATTACATGAACAACGTGAGTAATGCTTTGTGGATTATGTGAAATTGTTTTAGAGTGGAATGAAATTATATTTATTTACAAGCTTAAGTGTAACTGTGAGGTAAAAGCTGTGCGCATTACCTATATATCACGAACTATTTAGACCCAAAATAAACCCACACGTAATAATAATAAATAAATAAGCGCACACATTCTTGACTTTATGAACAAATGCAATGTAGTAACTTCTTTTATTAGTTCTTTAGAATTGTATTGCATTTTAAAATGATTTCTCGAGTGGATGGCATTTCAAACATTTTTTAGTAAATTGCTCTTACCTTATTGAATTTCGGTAAAGACGCAGTAACAAATTAGTTGATTTAGCAGTAAAATACAAATTGACTTACGTCTTTATGTGCACGGTTCATTTAATGGGCAGAATTTAGGTAATTCTCTACATTTTGATATTATAAAAAACATATATAATAGTTGATTTTTTTTTATATTTTATGCACATCACCCGAAGGTTGAATTAATTGTAATCACATTATTCCATATACTTCCATTTTAGAAAACTCTTGAAGTTTCCACACGTATTTTTGTATTTTTGTACCATTGTTTTAATCACGTTTGTAAACACTGTACATTAATTGTATTTTGTCTGAGGACAATATGTTAGACTGGCTTGTAGCCAAATAGGTGATCCAATTCACTATCATAATAACAATGTTACATGGAGGTGTTTTCTGCAAAACTTAAAAGACTAATTGACTTTAAGATATTGTGTGATATGTATGATAAGTCTATTACAAAACACATACATATCCAATCAGATGAAATCCTAATGCACCGGAATAAGGTTTAATGTAACATTAACATATCATATTTAGCTTTAATTAGTTAATATTGAGACAGCTACCCCAAAGGAAGATGATATGTAGTATGGAGTTTCCCATCAGAAATTGCCTCCGCCGGAGAGCGAATCAACTTTGGACAGAGTTCTGTATTTCTAAAACCCAGGCCTGAATTACCGAGGCTGCCAAGTCATGAGATACCGAGGCTTCCCAGGCCTGAAATACCGAGGCTTATTATATGTATACGAACCGACTGTGTGCAAAGATTCAACGCAAAGGGCTGGATTTATGAGACAAAACAATAGAAGCGGTACGCATTTTTTAATTGAATACTTTAATGTGACGCACTAGAATTGAATGTGTTTTTCTCATATTTAACAACAAATT
The DNA here is from genome assembly GCA_037043455.1 of Cyrtodaria siliqua. NCBI lineage: Eukaryota > Metazoa > Mollusca > Bivalvia > Adapedonta > Hiatellidae > Cyrtodaria > Cyrtodaria siliqua. The sequence goes on from JAWPHD010000569.1 coordinate 152,781, forward strand.
ATTACACATTCAAGTAAAACATTTAGCTCAAGTACTAAAATGTCATTCATAAATAATCGCATGACCTTCATAGATAAACAATCGTATGAACTTGCCATTTATTAGAATTTATCAGATAGCAGCTTCTTATGAACGTTTGTCTTTTAAACTTATAGAACTATGTGTGATTGAAATTTGCATACAAGTACTTCTGCAGTGATGATTACTTAAAAATAGATATGGTTTTACACAGACCTATTAATATGTCTGTGGTTTTTACTATGACCCTGCGATTTTCTATTAACGTACAGTATCACCTTCGCGTCAGATAACAATAAATTGCATGGGCGTTTTATTTGTCGTGTAATACAAACTTATATCAAAGAGTTTCGCCTTTTTTGATTAATCCTTAGCTGCCAAATAAAGGCTAATGTATTAGGCCGAACAGTGCATACCATATTTCCCAACGCCATCACGTGACTGATGTAAAAAACTGCAAAGAAAATATAAACCAGTAATATATATCCTTTTTTTTCTATGTCTTTCAATCCCAACCCTGAAACTACGTTCTACCTTCATTTAAAGACTTAAACTCTGTCATTAGTGGGGCTGCAGCCAACGTTTTCTCGAGGATATACCACACAACTCCTTTTTTAAATCTCAAGTGTTTTGACACAACATAGTCCCAATTTGTACTAAAGTGAAGTTACGCGGAAATTACAGGGACCTTTTTAAAAACGCTAGTTTGAGCTCATTCTGAATGTAAAAACAACAAAATCAATGAATAAAGTAACTTTATATATAAATGAAACATCTCCCTCTAGAATTTGTTCTAAACACAAAAAGTTGATGTGGAAACTCATTACACACTTCTTTGAAAATGTGATACTCATTATTATATTTTGATAAAATGATAACCAAAATAAAGGTTAACGTCTTTCAGGATATATATTGTCTCATGTGTAGTGCGCATTTAGTTCGTTTCAGTTATGCAAACAGAAATTATAATATAATTTAAATTCTTGGCTTGTATTTATAAATAGTCATTCTGTAAATGTAAAGTTTGTTCAACAACATATATTTGTTTATATTATACATTACACTATTTCTGCATCATTGCATTGTAGCATATATTTACAAATGTATACAAATATATAAACCTATATACAAATAATATATAATATACCATATTCGCGAGAGCTCTCTTACTAGTTGCATGTGTCGATCCAGTTTACTAAATATATATATATCATAATTACTAAATATATATATTTGTAGCATGGTCACAGACAATTCTCTTTGTTCAGGCACATGTGTGAATCGTTTATTTGAAAATAAGACCTGTCAGAATAACTGTGAAAATAACAGTGAGAATAACAGTTAGAATAACTGAAATAGAGCGGAAATGGACATGCTCGTTGCTTAATTTAAACACCTCGATGGGCTATGCCCATCTCGAGGTTTAAATGAACCAACTCAATGAAACCATACTCTATCTATTACATATATCATAATTATGTTTCGAACAATATGTAGAACAGTAGCCTCAATCATATAGTCGTTGGCTGACATCGATGTCTTTGGGAGGTAAAACAACTTACAGTAGCCTCAGTCATATAGTCGTTGGCTGACATCGATGTCCTTGGGAGGGAAAACACGTTACAATAGCCTCAATTATATAGTCCTTGGCTGACATCGATGTCCTTGGGAGGTAAAACACCTTACAGTAGCCTCAATCATATAGTTGTTGGCTGACATCGTTGTCATTGGGAGGTAAAACACCTTGCAGTAGCCTCAATCATATAGTCGTTGGCTGACATCGATGTCCTTGGGGAGGTAAAACACCTTACAGTAGCCTCAATCATATAGTCGTTGGCTGACATCGATGTCCTTGGGAGGTAAAACACCTTACAGTAGCCTCAATCATATAGTCGTTGGCTGACATCGATGTCCTTGGGAGGTAAAACACCTTACAGTAGCCTCATTCATATAGTGGTTGGCTGACATCGATGTCCTTGGGAGGTAAAACACCTTACAGTAGCCTCAATCATATAGTCGTTGGCTGACATCGATGTCCTTGGAGGTAAAACACCTTACAGTAGCCTCAATCATATAGTCGTTGGCTGACATCGATGTCCTTTGGAGGGAAAACACCTTACAGTAGCCTCAATCATATAGTCTTGGCTGAAATCGATGTCCTTGGGAGGTAAAACACCTTACAGCAGCCTCAATAATATAGTCATTGGCTGACATCGATGTCCTTGTGAGGTAAAACACCTTACAGTAGCCTCAATCATATAGTCGTTGGCTGACATCGTTGTCCTTCGGAGGTAAAACACCTTGCAGTAGCCTCAATCATATAGTCGATGGCTGACATCGATGTCCTTGGGAGGTAAAACACCTTACAGTAGCCTCAATAATATAGTCGTTGGCTGACATCGATGTCCTTGGGCGGTAAAACGCCTTACAGTAGCCTCAATCATATAGTCGTTGGCTGACATCGATGTCCTTGGGAGGTAAAACACCTTACAGTAGCCTCAATCATATAGTCGTTGGCTGACATATATGTCCTTGGGAGGTAAAACACCTTACAGTAGCCTCAATCATATAGTCGTTGGCTGACGTCGATGTCCTTGGGAGGTATTACACCTTACAGCAGCCTCAATAATATAGTCGTTGGCTGACATCGATGTCCTTGTGAGGTAAAACACCTTACAGTAGCCTCAATCATATAGTCGTTGGCTGACATCGATGTCCTTGGGAGGTAAAACACCTTACAGTAGCCTCAATAATATAGTCGTTGGCTGACACCGATGTCCTTGGGCGGTAAAACGCCTTACAGTAGCCTCAATCATATAGTCGTTGGCTGACATCGATGTCCTTGGGAGGTAAAACACCTTACAGTAGCCTCAATCATATAGTCGTTGGCTGACATATATGTCCTTGGGAGGTAAAACACCTTACAGTAGCCTCAATCATATAGTCGTTGGCTGACGTCGATGTCCTTGGGAGGTATTACACCTTACAGTAGCCTCAGTCATATAGTCGTTGGCTGACGCCGATGTCCTTGGGAGGAAAACACCTTACAGTAGCCTCAATCATGTAGTCGTTGGCTGACGTCGATGTCCTGTGAGGTAAAACACCTTACAGTAGCCTCAATCATATAGTCGTTGGCTGACGTCGATGTCCTTGGGAGTTAAAACACCTTACAGTAGCCTCAATCATATAGTCGTTGGCTGACGTCGATGTCCTTGGGAGGGAAAACACCTTACAGTAGCCTCAATCATATAGTCTTGGCTGAAATCGATGTCCTTGGGAGGTAAAACACCTTACAGTAGCCTCAATAATATAGTCGTTGGCTGACATCGATGTCCTTGTGAGGTAAAACACCTTACAGTAGCCTCAATCATATAGTCGTTCGCTGACATCGTTGTCCTTCGGAGGTAAAACACCTTGCAGTAGCCTCAATCATATAGTCCATGGCTGCCATCGATGTCCTTGGGGAGGTAAAACACATTACAGTAGCCTCAATAATATAGTCGTTGGCTGACATCGATGTCCTTGTGAGGTAAAACACCTTAAAGTAGCCTCAATCATATAGTCGTTCGCTGACATCGTTGTCCTTCGGAGGTAAAACACCTTGCAGTAGCCTCAATCATATAGTCCATGACTGACATCGATGTCCTTGGGGAGGTAAAACACCTTACAGTAGCCTCAATCATATAGTCGTTGGCTGACATCGATGTCCTTGGGAGGTAAAACACCTTACAGTAGCCTCAATAATATAGTCGTTGGCTGACATCGATGTCCTTGGAGGTAAAACACCTTACAGTAGCCTCAATCATATAGTCGTTGGCTGACATCGATGTCCTTGGGAGGGAAAACACCTTACAGTAGCCTCAATAATATAGTCGTTGGCTGACATCGATGTCCTTGTGAGGTAAAACACCTTACAATAGCCTCAATCATATAGTCGTTGGCTGACATCGTTGTCCTTCGGAGGTAAAACACCTTGCAGTAGCCTCAATCATATAGTCGATGGCTGACATCGATGTCCTTGGGGAGGTAAAACACCTTACTGTAGCCTCAATCATATAGTCGTTGGCTGACATCGATGTCCTTGGGAGGTAAAACACCTTACAGTAGCCTCAGTAATATAGTCGTTGGCTGATATCGATGTCCTTGGGCGGTAAAACGCCTTACAGTAGCCTCAATCATATAGTCGTTGGCTGACATCGATGTCCTTGGGAGGTAAAACACCTTACAGTAGCCTCAATCATATAGTCGTTGGCTGACATAGATGTCCTTGGGAGGTAAAACACCTTACAGTAGCCTCAATCATATAGTCGTTGGCTGACGTCGATGTCCTTGGGAGGTATTACACCTTACAGTAGCCTCAGTCATATAGTCTTTGGCTGACGTCGATGTCCTTGGGAGGAAAACACCTTACAGTAGCCTCAATCATGTAGTCGTTGGCTGACGTCGATGTCCTGTGAGGTAAAACACCTTACAGTAGCCTCAATCATATAGTCGTTGGCTGACGTCGATGTCCTTGGGAGGTAAAACACCTTACAGTAGCCTCAATCATATAGTCGTTGGCTGACATCGATGTCCTTGGGAGGGAAAACACCTTACAGTAGCCTCAATCATATAGTCTTGGCTGAAATCGATGTCCTTGGGAGGTAAAACACCTTAAAGTAGCCTCAGTAATATAGTCGTTGGCTGACATCGATGTCCTTGTGAGGTAAAACACCTTACAGTAGCCTCAATCATATAGTCGTTGGCTGACATCGTTGTCCTTCGGAGGTAAAACACCTTGCAGTAGCCTCAATCATATAGTCCATGGCTGACATCGATGTCCTTTGGGAGGTAAAACACCTTACAGTAGCCTCAATCATATAGTCGTTGGCTGACATCGATGTCCTTGGGAGGTAAAACACCTTACAGTAGCCTCAATAATATAGTCGTTGGCTGACATCGATGTCCTTGGGCGGTAAAACACCTTACAGTAGCCTCAATCATATAGTCGTTGGCTGACATCGATGTCCTTCGGAGGTAAAACACCTTACAGTAGCCTCAATCATACAGTCGTTTGCTGACGTCGATGTCCTTGGGAGGTAAAACACCTTACAATAGCCTCAGTCATATAGTCGTTGGCTGACGTCGATGTCCTTGGGAGGAAAACACCTTACAGTAGCCTCAATCATGTAGTCGTTGGCTGACGTCGATGTCCTGGGAGGTAAAACACCTTACAGTAGCCTCAATCATATAGTCGTTGGCTGACGTCGATGTCCTTGTGGGGTAAAACACCTTACAGTAGCCTCTATCATATAGTCGTTGGCTGACATCGATGTCCTTGGGAGGTAAAACACCTTACAGTAGCCTCAATAATATAGTCGTTGGCTGACATCGATGTCCTTGGGAGGTAAAACACCTTACAGTAGCTTCAATCATATAGTCGTTGGCTGACATCGATGTCCTTGGGAGGTAAAACACCTTACAGTAGCCTCAATCGTATAGTCGTTGGCTGACATCGCTGTCCGTGGGAGGTAAAACACATTACAGTAGCCTCAATCATATAGTCGTTGGCTGACATCGATGTCCTTGGGAGGTAAAACACCTTACAGTAGCCTCAATCATATAGTCGTTGGCTGACATCGATGTCCTTGGGAGGTAAAACACCTTTAAAGAAACAAAATATCGCCTTTATATATTAACGAGACACTGTCTGTAAGAAAAGCATACATTGCACATAAGCAAAGAACAGTCTGATTTTTATTCTGTAAAATGGTTACATTGAAATATGGGCATATACCCTAAGTACTATGTAGTAATAAATGCGTTTATATTTTCTTATTGTTTGTTTACATCACTGGAATCGCAATATTTACATTTGTGTTACTCTGGTATTAACCATTAGCACATAATGTTTTGATTACAGTATGAATTGCATCACATAACTGAACAATGAAGCTTAATCGGAGCGCGGTCATCTTACCTGAACTATGTGTGTGGGAGTTCAATCCTACGAAATGGTATGTTTATTGTTTTTGTTTTACCGCTATTGAATTCAGTCAGAAAGTCTTGTTTCTATTTAGTAAATATTCAACAATGGTAGCTGTGTAATGTTTGTAAATGTATTTGTAGCTAAGCTACGGCTAATGCAGCCTAAAGAGTTTTTTAAACGAAATTACGCTCTATCAGGTAAACCGAAATCATTTAAACTAATAGTCTGTGAAGCCATGTAGTAACTGGGAGATGTGTGTTAACTTTGGAATTTATATTTATTTCGTTTAATAATCTCGAAATTGTAGCTGAATGATAAAATTCCATTTTAGATACGATGTAAACATTTTCAATTGATAATGAAAGATTAAACGCCGTGGATCTAAATTGAGATTGCAACGAAGCCGCGGGTCAACGGTTATTCTAATACATAATATCGGCCACCAATCAGGAAATGAAAGTAATCTATGAACACGGTGGACATGTTTGAGTCTTAATTGCATTATATTAAACGAGTTACGAAGATAAAGATACATAACATTCAAGTAGCTATATTTTAGCAGAAAGTACGCCAATTCGTGTACATAAAACACCAACTGCACGCAAGTAATAGCAGTGAGAACACTTGCAAGTGCACTTGTACATTTTCGTAACAACACCGAATACATATATGTTACAATACTTACAAAAAAGAGTATGATAATGGACCTTTGGAAACGGCCGAGCACGACACATACGAAATATTGCAGTCTCGGTTTGATTGAGAATGTTCAAGAGCGGTAGTGAAAAATGCTAGCTCAATATTCATAAAAATCAACAGTACAGAATTTTAACCATCCCAAAGATACTTACTACAAATACGCTTTTCATGTTTGTAACACCACCGACTACAAGTGAGAAACATCACCGACTTCAAGTACGCACATTTATCTATAACAGCACTGACAATAAGTGAGCATGTACATGTCCGTATTTACACCGACTACACGTTATGTATAAATTATCACTCTCCTTTTTCCATATCACACCTGCTATTATCCCGAGAATTCAATATCAATACCGAAATCCGTATTCGAGCGATGTGGAAATAGGGGATTTGTAATTTATTTATCATTAAACTACACAAACAAATAATATTATTTTGAAATACTTAAAAATCTACCAGGTGTGATAATGGAAAGTGAGAGTCGTAATATATTTTAACATTCATTACTGATTGCTTGAAAAAGAGTAAAATTTATTTATTATTTTATAAGTTTTTTATCGACTTTGGAAATGTTATTATTAACTAAGCTCTCTATTCAGGTATGATTTGCTTAATAACTTTATATTTGACTTGTTTATTTAGTAAAGCGCGCATAACCCTACAAAGTGGGCATGTTCATCCACCGCAAACGAGTATTTCGGTTAATACACACTTTCTTAGATTAGCCCACCTAAAGTATTGGATAAGCAAGAAAGCGTACAGAACCGTACATATTTGGAACGGCTAATCTCAGCAAGTACTTGATTAATCGAAATAACGGTTGCGACAGAGGAAAAAGCTCATTCTGTAGAAGGATGTGCACTTCACCTTAACAGAATTTGTTAAATATTAAGAAAGTAATCACTAGCACAAACATACCTGAATCGAGCGCTGTGTTGGCACTTGTGTTTGCCGTGAACTCGATCAAAGTGGCCAGAGATTCAAACGTCTTTTACCCTGCATTCATTTTAACGGGAATGAAATTTAAACGGACGTTAAAAACGGTCTGCTCGTTATTGACGTCAGTTAGTTAACGGTTATTGATGTCACTTACTTCCGGGTTATCATCCCGCACTGGTTAGCACTCGCAAATCGCGGGTGATAACTTTTGCGGGAAGATATGGATTGCACTTCATGTGTCATATCAGGTGGTACACAAATGACGTATCAGAGATAATAACAGTTTAATGATAAGTAACAGTATGCGTTTACATGTCTGTATAAGTACTGACTATATGTGTCTTTAAAGAGTCATAATAAAATTACATATTTGAATTCCAAAAAACACAACATGTAAAAGGTCTTGCTGCCAAAATATTGGTAACAATAAATAATGATGGCAGCGTCTGAAAACAAGACCAAAAGCACAATCACAAAGTGCGATTCAGTTGAAACAATATCATATTACTCATCGCCGTTAAACACACCCCTTTGTTTGTAATTAAAAATACACTCCTGCCATACTGATCTGGATATAACTTTCACGATAGGCTTGAATTATCCAATTACATATAAATATAGTTTCTCTGTGTGAAAGAAACCAACCCATTATACACTTGATGGTTACAATGTTATGAATTACAAACGAATCAATGACCCGCAGGTCTTCTCGTTGCGTTTAATGCCACTGTCTTAGCGCTTCCATAGCGTGGATCAGATAGTTATCTTAGTTGATAGGTTCAGTATGTTTTCATTACAATGCAATTTACGCGTATCAAACAATTGCACACATTGCCAAAGTGATAAAGAAGTTTGATGCGATTCCTTCCTGCGTCAAACAAATAAAGCATCGCTCTATTATTCCCGTCTAAGGTAGATTGGTTTGTAATACGCTCCGTCATTTATTATTGCTTTTGCCTTCTTGTTTGTCTGTTTGCGTGTTGTTTCTGTGTTTTGTGGTTGACTGTCCTCCTTGAATGCTACTTTCCCTGTCCGATCTTTTTATATTTATTTTTAGTTCAGATTTCCATTAAATGTAATGCTCTTTGTTTTTGCTGGTTCTGTCTAAGAATCATGAAAAGTGTTTTAAGATAATTAAAATAATGGTCTTTATATCTTGTTGTGAACCAGTTTTGTGATTAAATACTACATACAAATATAAAACTCGAACAGGAAAAGCAGAATTCAAGGACCACAGTCAACCACAAACACATACAGAAGCAAAGAACAAATTTAAAGATGAATAAAAGGCCAAATAAGACATCACAAACACAAAAGGGTTGATAATAGGGCTACCGCATTGGAACGGTCAGTGGCAAAATAGGTCACTGGGGGTTTAAACTAGGTTCTAGGGTGCACCAAACCTCACACTTACCCTATGTCAACCAAATAAAAGTGATAAAGTACGTTGGAATGCGTTTCCTAACTTGGCAGGATTGACAGAGTGTACGATTGTAATAAATATCATCGACAGTAGTAAACATGTTTACGTTAAATTGTGTATACATACATACATAACGAATAATGTGGTAATGGGAACAGATGAATATTTTACTCGTGACAAACGAGATGGTTCACAAGTAAAGACATCTGAATTATATTGTATGTGTAGACATACATTCATATTAGTGGTACAAATGAAAACGTAATAAGGAACACATTTTCAGACATATTTAATTACATTTTGAAAAATAAACTTATTTTTTCTAAATAGTCTAAGAAAGTTGCAATTAAAAATTGGAGCATCACTACCCACATTATGATTTATATTGTATTGCAAAACATGCTTTTCAAATACTTCCTTTGCAATCATACCGAAAACCAGCAATACTGTATATCAAGTTCTTGCGGGGTTTAATTGTTTACTGTAACATCGAACGGTAAACACAGGCTTTATTTGTAATTACAATTACACTCCTGCCATACTGATGTGGATATACTTGTTGAAATAACTTGCACGACAGGCTCGAATTATCCAATTACATATGAATATTTTGTCTCTATGGGAATAAAACAAACCCATTCTACACTTGATGGTTTCGATTTTATGTATTACAAATGAATCAATGAACCGCAGGTCTTCTCGTTCCGTTTAATGCTACAGACTTACCACTTCCATATCGTGAGGTAGGTAGTTATTGGAGAGCACTGTAATAAAAACTCATAAACTATTTTTTAAACTTTATTTAAATATATTTGGCAAAAAAATTGGGCGTGGCATGGATTGAAAAACAAGCATGAGGCTTAACGATTGGGCTGCCGGTACGCACAACATACCATTATGGCAAGCCCTTAGAGTAGAAAGCATTAGGCAATAAAGCAAATTGAATATTACAATATTAAGGATATACAAACATGTGCACCAAATTACATTTTTATTATGAAAGCAACTTTTCTGATAAGCATTTAAGCAAGTGTTGAAAGCACGATTAACATTCAAGCATAATTACAAGTGCACCGAAGTCAATAAATTCAAATGTGTTTTAGCAATTCGTACAGACAGTAAATTTGTATATAATTTATGTTTTGATTCAGTCTATGGGTATACTGGAGCTAGATAAAGTTAAACTAACACTTACATGTCCTTCCTTTCACACCTTTGCTGCACGCCGATAATTAAACACTATAACATTTAAACATAGCTACTAGTTGTGTTCCAAAAGCTACATCTCTCTCGACAATGCAGGTGAACTTCAAGTCCATGCCACACCAGTAATTGTCGATTAGATAAGTGGATCCCGATGAAGACCTCAACTGAAAATATATCTCATATAACATAAAACACTATCTTTTGAATATAATTATTGACAGATAATGAAGTGTCATTAATGTATGTATAATAATTATACAAATTGATGACACTATTATCATTTAAATCAATGATTATGTGGGCTGGGAGGGAGGGAATTTAAGTTTTGAAAAGAAAGCTCTAAGCAACTCATACCAAATAGAAAAAGCGAAGAAAACAGAGAAAGATGGCGGTGTACATGTACTAACAACTACACCGTGAGCATTACTAAAAAAGCGAACACCCCAATACAGTTTCCTCCAATAACCTTGACTAATATGAACTAAGATAAAACCTTGAGACGAGCACAGAAAATGTGAAAGTAAATTTTAAACAGATAAAAAATCAATGAAAGAAAAATACAAATAACTTTTCAAATTGAAAGCCACTCAATAATGAAGTCCTCTCAGGGGTTTTAGGGAAAATGGCCATTTATATTTCAAATGGTGAACAAGCGAACAATGGCTGATATTTTCAGGGAAAAAGAGAACATTGATACATATTGTTAGAGAACAATGGAACATGACTTTACAGGAAATAAAAAAATTCTAAGATCTAGTTTAATATTGACAAAAAATGTGATGACAGTGTTGCAACTATAATTGCTGTAGGCCAGAATGAATTGTGGGGAACAAATACTTGATGAGAACAAGGGAACATTGGAAAAATAATTTTGAGGAACAAAGCAAAATAGTTGTGGGGAACAAGGGAACACTGACTCATATTTTCAAGGAACAAAGGAAGATTTACCCCTTCCCCCTCTTGGGGGCCAAAATAATAATAAGAAGAATGGATAAAGCATTAAATGCAATGCACAATTTGAAAGGGACAAGTTCCATTTACCGTATTGTTCATACTGAGGGGGACTGATTAAAACAGGCAAAAATATGTTCAAGACGTTTTATGATAATAATGAATTTAAGTATATGTTTAGATTGAAACATTTTAGACTAGCTTGAAAGAAACTACACTGCCAAATTGAGCAATTACCTCACTGCTTCAAGTAGAGATATAACTAAACTGAAAGATTGTTAACTATACCGATACATACATTGTTCCAATTGCTTTTTTACAGTTCTTTTTCTTTTTGCCAGAAATGTTGATATTTTCTATGTTATTTTTTATTACTAAAATATATGCAAACGACATGTGTATTTAGCCGATAACACTAAATATGGTTCACAAATAGATGAGAGATGGGGATAAAAAAATAATTTTAACACCACAGTCCATCTGTCCTAATCTTCCTTGAATAAGAACCGTCTGTATAAGATGGCAAGTTGCATTCACTTCAGTGCATGGTTTTGAAGAAATCCATTCCAATGATTTTATCTGTGTGTGACCCAATGGGCCACCCCTAAAAGATGCTAGTGTCACCATCCAATGTTGGTTGTAAATGCCTGATAAAATAATGCAACTATCAGACACAGACAACCATTTAAATATAAACAAAGGATAGATGCCTCTTTTCTTGAAGACGTGCAGTGTGATGCAGCCCTTCTGTAGTGTAAATCTCATTTTTGCTTTTCACTGTAAATTCAGTTTCAGTCCACCCTGGTGTTTCATCTCTGTTCTAGTCTGTTGTGTTCCGATGAATCGTACTACTGGTCCATATTTATGTCATAAAACAAATACAAACAATTCCGGTTTTTAAATTCTATAATGAGGTCATTTTTACCATACCACAGATATGACTTACAAATCACTATCTGAGTCAAATAAATGAGAATCAGACCAACCGCCATATTTTAAACGTTAGGACATCCACCTGTATGGGCACAATATAATCTGGACTTATGATTGTGTGTAGTGTAATGTATCCATCTACAGTCTACTTGAGACAGATATAGTGCTGCCACACTGGAATACAACACCGTAGTACATCAGGTACTGATTGTGTTGGGGTGGTGGGCCCTGTAGTCTAGACTTTTCAGGAGAGGGGGTCTGTTTGAGGAAACCTTTCCTCTTTTTCCAGGAGGGGGAGCGGGGTAGTGGGAATCGGGACGGGGGATATTATGTAGATTTTCTAGGTGGTAGTCTGAAGAAACGCTAGGGTGGTTTGTCCATCAATAATTAATCATTTAAACTTGCTCAACATAAACTCACAAAAGTGTTCGTACGAAGTGAAAGCAATTGTAATCGAGTTGTCCATAATTAATCATTTAAACTTGCTCAACACCAACTCACAAAAGTGTTAGTACAAAGTCAAAGCAATCCGAGTCTTCCAGAAATTACCTTAGTTGTCACTAATCGTCTGCAAATAATGTCAATGTTTACTACTGTTACACGTCACTGATTTTAACAGGCGCTAATTTGCATACTCTTGAAAGTTTCCGGCCAAGACGATTTAATGTTCATATCAAGTGTTTACAAATAAAATGTATACCAATTTATTCACTCACATATGACCTTAGTGTTGTTTTAACATTGTGCGCTTTGCAGTTGTTGACATGTTTAGTATATTCTTGCAGTTACTGACATTTTTGAAATTTACCACGAAAATGACAGCTTCTCTACAAAGCCTCAGTTTCGCATTTTAACCCTTTACATATTTTGCTGCACAAATTCTATAGGATTTTAACAAGGAGTCAGAGAGCTTTTCAAATTATTTCTGAAACTCTATTTTAACCATTCTTAACGGAAACGTAGCATAGAAAACTGTTTTAAAGAAAACAAATCAGAATTTCAAAACTAAAACTCCTAAAATTGCTACCGGTGTCAGCGCTCTAAAGTTCGTTTGCGCTCGAAGTGCCCTAGACAAATCTCGCTGGCTGTGCTCGCTATAATACAGGTAAAGTCAATACTATTTTAGTTAATATGTTTAGTATGCATTAAACGACTACACACCATACCAAAGAGACGAAGTAGTTTGATTTTCCAAATCTCGATCTGATTCTACGCTGCGTCAAATAAATAAAGCTGCGCCCTATTATTCCAGTCTAAGGTAGATTGGTTTTTGATACACTCTGGGTTTCGTTAATATTTCCATGAAATGTTAATGCTCTTGGAAAGACTTTCTCCGTTTAGGATCGTGATGATACATGTTTTAAGATAATAAAACATTTTTTATCTTCACATCTTGTTGCGAACCAGTTTTGTGAGTATATACTAAGTACGTCGGAATGCGCTTCACAACATGGCAGGATTGACAGAGGGTACGATTGCAATAAATGCCATTGACAATAGTAAACGTTTTAACGTAATACATGTATATGTTATTTTCAAATATAAACAGTATTCGTTATACACATATCGAATACTGTGAACATGTGAACATATGAAGTAAAAAATTCAGAATGATATGTTTGTAATAGACATACATGCCTATTAGTTGTACAAAGGAGAACGTAAAAAATAATAACACATTTTCTGAAATGGTTTTAAATTAACATTCTTGAAAATATGTTTAGATTATTCTAAGAAAGTATTATTAATAGGACTCATATAACAAATGAAGCATCACTACCAACATTATGATTTGTATTGTATTGCAAAATGATATATAGGGTCCTATAGAAACCACAGCGTCCTAACGCAATGTCATCGTAGGTCAGCACTGTACTGAAAACAAGGACTTGAAACTACAATGAAAGAGACAAAAAACAACAGAAAGGGTGTTGAAGACAGGGTTACCGACTTGGAACGTTCAGTAGGCAATAAGGCCTACTGGTTAGCTTGAATCAATTTTATATGCGGACAATCCTCGCTATTATCCTGTCTTCAGCGCCCAAACAGACAAGACAGTGTAAAAAAAACTACATCCCATCAAAAGGAAATCTCTAATAATAAAGTCCACATCCAGAGAAACTAACTAAAGATAAACATACAAAATAATAAACATCTCAGGATGTATCCAAAACATGTTTGTCTTATTCCTAATTTGCAATCCTACCGGAAACAAGTAATATTTTATATCAAGTTCTTGCAGGGCTTAATTGTTTACATCAAAGGGTAAACACAGGCCTTTATTTGTAATTAAAAATACACTCCTGCCATGCTGATCTGGATATAACTTGAAGTAATAACTAGGACGATAGGTTCGAATTACCCAATTAGAAATAATTATATTTTCTATATGGGAAAGAAAAAAACCATTCTACACCTGATGGTTTCGATTTTATGAATTACAAACGAATCATTGAACCGCAGTTTTTTTCATTCCGTTTAATGCCACTGTCTTACCACTGCCACGTGGTAGAACAGGTAGGTATCGTAGTTCAACTTGATATATTTAGTATGTTTCTATTAAACGCTATGCAATTTACTCGAATTAAACGATTGCTCACCTTCCCAAAGGGAGAAAGTAGATTGATTTGCCAAATCTCGATGAGATTCCACGCTGTGTCTAACCAGTAAAGCTGCAACTTATTATTCCTGTCTCAGAAAGAATCTTTTTGTATACACTAGGTCTTTCGTGCAGATTTACGAAACATTTGATCGAACTTGGTTAAGGCCTGTTCCGGAAAAACGTCAAGAAACAGGCACACCATACCGAGAAATGTGCAGCGAAAAGATGTATAGTGTGTTCCCATATTAAGGAGACTGATCAGTTCACTGCTTATGAGTTTCATTTATTTAATTATATCTTATGCGTTTTATGTAAGCTAAGCAATATTGTAGAATATATAACAACAAACTATTTGTACTACATTAAATAAACTAAAAATATATGTTACTTTATACTTCCTGAAATATATGGTGAAAATACCTAATTATTTACAATTGTCTACAATTAATATCATATACCTAGGAGAAGAACGCATATTGCTTTCGTTCTAACCCATTGTCTTATATTGCGTACACGTATTATGCAAACAGCTTTTGAAATAAAACATATTTAAACCAAATTCATGGTCGGATTCTGCATTTTCGTGTCCGCTCAAAACCCTCATAAAAGTAGATATAAATGTCGAACTGGAAATGTAGCATTCAAGGACCACAGTCACAGACTCCGATATTAGCCACTCCGACAAATCTAATTTCATCAACACCTGTCCGCCAATTTTCCCACGTGCCACAAAACATGGAAACACTTTCATTGGTATTAAAACGATTAGATAATGTTGACAACCATCTGGGTCAGTTGGACACTATTGAGTCGTCGGTAAACGCAATTACGTTACGAATGCATGATTTTGATCAATTGGTTAAAACAAATGACATTAAACACAGCCGTGATTTCATTTCACAAAGGGTCAAAATGATAAATAAAAAGCAAAAAGAGATAGACTCACTTGTGTCAAAAATTGACAAGTTAGAAAAAGACAGAAACAAAACTGACGAAGATCGCCTTGAATTGGAGTAACGCGAGCTCAAAAACAATCTACTATTCTACAGATTGTCGGAGGAGAAATATGAAAAACTGGACAAAAAAGTACGACACTTTATCGAACAAGAATTGAAGGTCGAATCCCCTGTGCAAGTGGATAGCGCGGAAACAATCGGAAAATTTATTTCCGGAAAAACCCGCCACGTACTGATCAAATTTAAGGAATTCAAGGATCAGGAAAATGTTAGAAAAGCAATAAAGATAAAGCATACGGTGTTAGTCAGCAATTTTCAAAGGGAAATCGCACATAGGCGCAAAGTGATAGTGCCTGAACTGAAAAAGGCTAAATTTGTAGGTAAAACGCGTATAAAGTACGACAAGCTGTTCATTGACGGTCAACTGTTTACACCTGTAACGTTGGCGTTGGACGGTAATGAGAGTGCATTAAAAACCTTAATCTGGAATACTGAGGGAGTATCAGAGCTTAAAAAATCCTGTGTTGGCTTTCTTGATTTAATTTCACAGTATGACACTATTTGTTTAAGTGATAGGTAGAAAACCAAGAATTTATTTAAATGGATTTAGCAATCAGATTCACTCGTATCGTAAATTCCGAAATTGACGCTCAAAAAAGAGCAAGTGGTGGCATTATAATTTATATACGTGACACTATACGGAAATGTGTTAAACTTATTAAAAATGACAGGCTGCCTAGTTTGGCTTAAATTGGATACAAACTATTTTCTGACTGATAACAATTGGTACCTTGCATACACATAAATAGCACCGGAAAATTCCCCTGAAAATGATTTTTATGACATATATTTAAAAAAGTAATGCAAATGAGATTAATTAGTATTCACAAATGGTATATGCACTGTTGCTTGGAGACATAACTAGTAGAACGGGACAGAAAATTGATTTTATTGAGAATGAAACACTGACCGATTTGGATTTAAGTGTCAACTTAAATGATATACCCACAAGTCGTATTTCATACGCTTATGGGTCAAATCTTTTGGCAATTATTTATTGGATATGTGTAAAGTCGCAAATATTTTATTGTGAATGGTAGATCAAACTCACCTGATGACGATGGACGGTGCATGTGCTTGAATCATAATGGCGATGAAAGTCAAATCGATTATCTCGTAACTGCATTTACAAATGTTAAGTATATTGCCAATTTCAAAGTTCACGATTATAATGAGTATTCGAATCATGCTCCGTTAACGTTCTCGATAAATATTGGATATGCTGGCCGAAGAGACAGAACATATACTAAAACTGTTCATTAATGGGACGAAACGTTCAAAAACGAGTTTTTAAATGACGTATCACAGGACATATATTTACTTAACGAAATGTTGGAACCAAATAACGATACCCTATCTATGGACGAAAAGGTTGGTAATTTTACAGACTTTATCACATCAAGGGCCGATAAATAGTTCAAGAAAGAAATGCATTGTAAACTAAGGAATACATTTAAAGACAGTACTTTTAGAACACGCTAAAAATGGTTTAATCACGAGTGTAGTGAAAAGAGCAAAGTATATCAAAAGGATTTGCAGCTATTGTTGTGCAATCGTTGTGATGAGAACTTTCAATGTTTTAAACAGACGAAAATAAATTACTACGCCTTGCACAATAGGTTAGAGTTTCCCAATTTTGTGACAAGCAAAATCGGTAGAGACATCACAGACATTCCGCATCGACTGACCTCGATCGACGGTTCACCTCTTGTGCCGCTGCTGTCAATCAATTTTGACACAGCTGGGGGAAAATATGTGTAACTACCTACACGCGATGTATAAAATGTACATAGGACTCGACTTACTAGTATTTTTGTGTACATCATGAGCGGGCCATTTTTGTGTGGCTTTTGTGGCATTTAATGTACACACCCAGATGAAATGTCAAAATCGTAAAAAGGGCCGGTAAGGTCAGAGAAGGCTCGGATTATTAAAACACGTGACCGAAAGTGGTGGTACATTTCCCCGGGGTACTTTAATCAGGACCCGTTTAAATTACACGTCTACCTAAAGTGCCTGCCTAAAACTCATAGTTCCGAAGATCTAAATATGTGTATTTTCATCATCCAGAAAGCTTATTACAGAAAATCGTGACAGTTGCGGTATTTTTTCACTGAGAAAAAGTCATATCCCATTGAATACCATTTATTTATGGTATTCAATAGCTATCAAGGCATCCCGCTCCAACTCAGCTTAATGTCAATGTTTTCCTCGCTACCCATTTCTTTCGAAAAGTCAAGTTTCATTTCACTACGTGACACGAAATTCAGTTCTAAAACAATAACACGATGCCGAGCAGAAACAATGAGGGCAGAACTAATGTACGACAGATCAATCTGGTGACGTTCAATTTTCATTGGCCAACAGTTACACGCTGGCAATCTCGGGCCAATTGGATCAAACAGGCTCTCAAAAGGCCGTGTTTGATCAGGGTCTTCATGCGCTTTAAATTGATTATGTCCAGGTAAACGCTCGTCATTTTCAACGGCTTGAGAAAGGTCAAGACGGTACAACATAGACGAACTTTTGATTCGCCGTAAAAGTGGAGTTTCTCCAACCTGTTGTGCAAGGCGTAGTATAAATGGTTTGTAAGGAAAATAATCGAGATGAATAGTATGAGGAAGAAAAAAACGCGGGAATTTTGGAAAATGTTTAAAAAGTGTAAACATGACGCTTATGAGATTATCACACTTCAAGACTTTATGAGCATTTCAAACAATTAGAAACGTCGGTTAATGACCAAGTACACGAAGAAATATATGATTGTTTGATAAGATGGGAAGGGGAAGAACTGTCTTCTACATTCGAGGAACTCGATTTCCCTATTTCACAGGCTGCTAAGACTAGGAACGCGACAAAAAAACTGAACGTGAATAAACGATTCATTGATAAATGCTATTTTAAAGAAGATATAGACGTGTTAATCTTTCCATTAGAACAATATTTATTCAAATAATAGAAAGCAGTGTGTTTCCTAAACAGTGGTAAATAGGTGTTATTATTCCATTGTTTAAGAAAAATCTACCGGATGATGCGAATAACTACCCTGGAATAACATTAATAAGTTGTTTACCACGGTCATTAATGAAAGATTAAAGAAATGGGCTAAAGAAAACCACGGCATATCAGACGCACAGTTTGAGTTCAAAGCGGATCATGGAACCACGGACGCTATGTATATATTGTATAATTTGATAAATCAGCAGATTCAAAATAAAAAGAAACTGTATTGCGTATTTGTAGATTTAAAGAAAGCGTTTGACTCAGTATACAGAAATGGACGCAGGTACAAAATGATACGTAACGGGATAGATGGTCAATTGTGATTTTAGATCGATGTAACATGTTGAAAACTTTGTGTACGTCATATCGACTCATTGTCCGAGTTCTTCAAATGTACTCAAGAGGAAATAACTTCATCGTTCTTGTTTTCGTTATTTCTAAATGATCTTGAAACAGCGTTACAAGGTAATACTTTGTCAGGCATTAATTTGGATCAACTTCCATTATATTTAATCTTATTTACTGATGATTGTGTATTGTTCAGTGACACCACAGAGGATTACAGTCGCATTTAAATGAACTGGAACAGTAATGCGAGCGTTGGAATTTATCATCTAATGTGGAGAAAACGAAAAAAGTCATTTTAAAAAAGGAGGACCGTTACCGAGAAATGAGACCTGGACATATATGGGTCAACATGTTGAGTTTGTGAGCAGGTTTAACTCGTTAGGGATAGTATTAGTGGTGGTTCTGTTGTGACAGCAACACACACTTTATCTGGGAAGGCAGTAAAGGCGATGAGTAAATTGATGTCTGTAACGAGAAACTTAGTCGTACCGCCAAATAGTATGTTTAATCTATTTGATTCCTTTGTATCATCAGTATTAAATTACGGGTGTGAAATATGGGGATTATCTACTCTCGATAGTATGGAACGAGATCACAGGAAGTTTTTAAAATGGATACTTCGCGTAAAAATGTCTACAAACAATTCATCCCTATACAAAGAAACAGGTCGATGTCCTTTGTTAATAGGAAGACAGAATCATAAAGTACTGGTTTAAATTAGCGTGTACTAGAAATGATAATTGTATACTTAATACTAATTATAACGATAATTTTACCCAGTGTGAGAATACTTTTAAATTACTGGGCACATAAGGTAAAAGTGTTATTGCGGGAACTTGGTTTTGGTGAAGTCCGGTTTTTTCCAACCTCAGTTAATATAAAAAGTTTTACTTCATTGCTGAACATGAGACTTAAATGAGATATAGGGTCCTATAGAAACCACAGCGTCCGAACGCAATGGCATCGTAGGTCCGCACTGTACTGCAAACAAGGACCTGAAAAAACAATGAAGGAGACAAAAACAACAGAAAGGGTGGTGAAGACATGTTTACCGACTTGGAACGGTCAGTAGGCAATAAGGCCTACTGGTTAGCTTGAATCGATTTTATATGCGCACAATCCTCGCTATCATCCTGTCTTCAGCACCCAGATAGACAAGACAGTGTAAACAAAACTACATCCCATCAAAAGGAATTCTCTAACAATAAAGTCCACATCCATAGAAACTAACTAAAGAAACACATACAAACAAATAATAAACATCTCAGGATGTATCCAGAATCGTACATGAGTGAAAACATGAACATGTACACGTCTATGAGACTTTTTAGAGAAATAAAAAAAACGTTTGAAATGTCAAACTATTTAACAAATGTGACAAATAGGAGTCACAGGTATGCAATTACACGAATCCGTCTGTCTTCACACCCGTGTTTCATTGAACAAGGAAGACATATAAACATTGCGATAGAAAGTAGACTTTGTGAGTTGTGCATTAGTGGAGATAAAGAGGAAGAGTACCATTTTATTTTAATCTGTGCTGTTTACAAATACTTACGAATAAAATACATTACAGAGTATTACCATAAAAAACCGAGCCTATTTAAATTGATTGGTTTATTAAATTCTACAAACGGGAAGATTGTGAACTAGATTACTATTACTCTATATATTATTAAAGCATTAAACAAGAGACAAGACACTATTAATGCCAATTAATACTTCAGTTGTATATGAGTTCCAGCTGAAACCATTTTTACATGGTTATATCACTGTCATTATTGCTATATTGAAAACAGCATTTGCATTGAATATGTATTTTTGTGTATACATATTGTAAACAATGTATGTATTTGACGAATAGTATGTATATATTTGCTAAAGTCTAATAAAGATTTCTGTATTCTGTATTCTGTATAGCTCTTATGGATTTAATTATCTATTTGAATGTATGTTTGGGTCGTATACAGAAATAATAGACTATTAAACCGGCTGGGTATTAAACCGCCCATTTGAGTTATACTGAAATATACTTCATAATACAAAACGAGTTAATATTCAATAAAACGAACGGACAGACAAGTAAACGTAACGTAACCAAGTGCATTAGTACACCATATGTTTGATGCGATATGCGTTATTTTTTTTACTTATCTGGATGATACTTCACTATTAAGTGCAGTCTCTTGATAAACCACGAGTTACAATAAGCATGCAGTATCGCATGATGAATCGGCAGGAACAATACAGCTTCAGTATCTCGTGACTTATTGTTTGGAATTAAACATGCATTCTCCCTTGATATATTCGTAGGCACAATAAACATGCTTTTTCGCTTGTATATGATATAGTAATAGGAACAAAACGAACAATCTCGCTTGATAGCTTAATATAAATAGGAACAAACATGTGCAGTATTGTTTGATATATCAATACAATATATCAATAAAAGTAGACATAAAAGTCGAACAGAAAATTTAGAATTCCAGGACCACAGTCAACCAAAAAAAGAAGCATGGAAACAAAGAATAATTACAAAAAATAAATAAAAGCAGGATATGAAATCACAAACGCAAAATGGTTGACAATAGGGCTATCGCCTTGGAAGGTAAGTGCCGCTGGCTGTCGTCGTGTTATTCAGTCCACACATTGATATAAATAATAATTCAACCGAACTTAATATGCGACTTATGTATTGCATGTGAGCACTTCATATGCAACTGAAGCACATAATTAGTGTTTTCTCTTGTATTTGTATTGGCAACAGTTATTCTTACACATCGCCTCCAGTCCCTTTCAAATGTTCACATACTAATTAGTAGTCAAATGGACTTCAAAAAAGACAAAACTGAAGCTGATTTTTAACAACAAGAAACTATTTGTATTCAACTGGACTTTACACAGATATAATATGATTAAAGTATTTTCGTTTAGGAACGTTAAGTGTTTATGTTATGTGAACATGTGCATGTTCATATACTGACTATTTAAACCTTTCTAAAAGCATATGTATTAAAATAATCTGCTCTTAAGTTAGCATATTTAATGTACATGCTATGCTGTAACACTAACGTAGTCATGTGCAAATAATACAACAGTAGGCATACTATTTATCAAGAATATAAAAAGGAGTATGAGAGTGGACCTTTGGAAACGGCCAAGCACGACACATACGAACTATTGCAGTGACGGTTTGATTGAGACTGTTCAGGCAGTGAAATATGCTAGCTACCGCCCACGCCCTCTAGCCCCGGGTTGAGCAGAACTCAATATTCATCAAAATCAACAGTACATAATTTTAACCATCCCGAAGATGGCAAGCATATGACGGTGGATATAGCAATATTTGTATCTATATTTCATCCCCTGTATCCAGCGGCGTATGGTCCCAGGATCTAATAAAATGGTATGCCCCGAAGAGCGAAATAGACAAAAAGGGATTTAGTTGGGAGCAGCGGTTATGAAGCCTGCGTATCACAAGTAACAGCCAAAAGACTAAATTAAAAAGCAGACAACATATCCTATGAGTGGTTAAACAATACCCAGAGCCTTTTATCGGCCGTAATAGTGGAACCACTGAATCGAAAATTAAGCACGAAAACAAAAGAAATTGAAAATATACCACCGATCACTAAAGATTGTAGATGCTGATTAGCTGAAATACTTCTTCTCGAATTCAAGTCAATGATATTGCAGAAGACTGATTACTTTACACGTCCAAAGTAATTTGTGGTATATAATTATAAGCACCAACCCAAAGTCAGAAATAGCAATGGGGAACTTTTATAGAAAATGAATCATACTTTAATAATAGCAATCTTCTGTTTAATCAGTAGCACTCAAACGGATTCTTCTCGTATTAATAAGAACTAAATAACACCTGTAAAACCTATGTAAACAATTGTATACTCCGTTAGTAGCTGTTACCACTCAAACATCATCTTTATTAGATTGAGCAAGCACTGAAATCCCATGATATAACATATAACATCGACTGATGTGTTGCGTACCAATGTAAACTAACTAGTTGGTAAAGCAACAAACATTTAGCAAACAAACATGTGTACGACCGTAGAATCTTTCAAATATTACGAATGTTCCCGGACCTGTAAGCCCTAAGCAGTTATCCAAAGCTTCATGCGGTATTCAGTTCAAAAAGGTAAGTTCATATGCAGTCGGAAGTACTGCCAGATGCACACCTGTTTACTTCTTCTTAGTATTGTGTGGTTATACTTCATCAGGGAATCAATACAGCGTTTATTTTATATGCAACACAAGTGATACAGATTACCTTGACAGCTGAACACTGTCTATCACACCCGTAATTCAGTAACACTTATCCTTAACGATATCTCATAATTGCTGTAGCTAATAACCCTCTTCAAATAATTGGATAGAAAATAATAAAAGAAAATATTATGTATGTAGCAATAATGAAATATGCAAACAATGCAATAAACTGTTTTTAATAGTACCATAAGTGTGTCAATGACATTTTGTTTGCGTGTGGTCATACGATGATTTATACCAACAGTAATACTGCCAAACAACGTTAAGCATCAAATATGTGATGTATTCACGTTCCGCAAAACGCAGGATTGTATCTTGTTTGCTCGTTTTATTTCCATCTCAGGAATTATAATGTCCACTATCTTTAGAGACTTTTCGTTCCGAGTTGTTGTTGATCCATTGTCTAACTCCATAACCTCGTGTATTATCACACTCATGTTCTATCGAGCAGTGTTGCCATGATTGTCAAACAGAAATCCAATAAAGAAAATGCTAATTGCTGTTAAGTAAGTATTATTTACTTTATAATTAGACTTAATTTTGAAATGTTGATAAATGCAACATGCAATTATATTTGAAAAGTAATAATTCAATTACAAGAAGCGTGATGGAAATCGTACACCGCGAATACATTAGACAGTAGTACAGTTTCAAGGGATCTTGCGAACATACATGTACATGTCTTATCTGTGGTTGCTGAGTGACAGTCCTATTTTTTATCTGTGGTTGCTGAGTGACAGTGCGTGTGTCCGTGTTAATGCATGTGTGCGTGTGAGTCGCTTTCAATGGGATCCCTTGCCATATTTAAATACACTTGTCCGATCTGTATGTGTTTATGGTATTTATGTTTATAATCAGGTTTCTAACATGTAACGCTATACATACATCACTGACATGTATTGTTTTTGGGCGTGTGTCAATGTTTTTCTTCTTTTTTATCAAAATTGTATATTATTCAATTGAAAGAATAGTCAATCACGTTTACGTACTTCTTTCGAATACCGATAAAGAAACGCAGCCAAATGAATGCATATTTTTTAATATGCATTCTTAATTTGATTTTAACACCCGTCGTCCTAGTATTTTGTCGGTATTATTTTCAAAGTTTGCAAGTCATTATTAATAATTATGTAAGTAGTTCAAATCCAATTGGTTTAGTATGTTATTAAATGTTGCATATTATTTTCAACAGTAATACATATAATATATTTAAACCTATTTTAGAATAGCGAAGGTCATTTTAAACTTTAACCTGAATTCATTGTTAGCATCAACATGATGATACGTGATATACTGAATTTAATAAACCGAGTTGAGTATTTTAATGCTTGATAACAATCTCTTTAAAATATCAGACTAATATAACAGACAAGCTAACGACATCTAGGATGAAAGCATAATTTGCTGTTCAACATTATTAGGCAATCGCTTTTTAACTGATTAATCAATAAGTATGTCTAAACTGATAATTGTCTTCAAAGGTAATACTGCAGATACATATTTGGTCCCCCAAACAATAAATATCACACGAACGATAAAAACAATACCTATATTTCAATTTTATCAGCTGAAACATGCATGTTTGTGTGCTCTAGTATTTGCCATAAGAAATATGTAAATGTTTATATTTACTTCTAGAAAGCACGAGCGAGGCATCCTCTGTCTCAGACAATTGTACTAGTCGTTTATCATGCAAAGCAGCTTTAAGCATTGCAAATGTTTAATGCCAAATGTCTCCAAACTGTGTTCGAGTTGGAATGATAATTTCATTACCCGACAATTGTGATTGAGTTTTTGGGCAACAGTTTAAACTCTGTATATGAATATCTTCATGGTGAACAGGATTTTTCCAGCTTTTAAATGTTGTATCGTAAACTAATTATTGCAAATTTAGTTTGAAGAATTCAAACTTGAAATCCATCCGCCCACACACATACTCAAAGGTTTAAACGTCCAGCAGGAAATCTAGCAAATCTGGGACCAACGTCAACCACAACCAGGCCCTGAAACAAAGATAGATACAACAGTCGAACATGAAATGTAGCATTCAACGATCACAGTCAACCGAAAACACGCATGGAAACAAACAGTTACAAGGATAAATAAAAGGCAAGGTATATGACATCACAACAGTTACAAAGATAAAAAAATAGGCAAATTATGTGACAAAATAAACAGCACAGGGTTGAATATAGGGCCACCACCTTGGAACGGGCAGTGGAGAAATGGCAGCTGGGGGTTTAAACCAGGTACTAGGGTGCAACTAAAAGCAGGTATACAATTCGAACAGGATATGTAGCCTATTAAGACAAAACAAATGTTAATGTTGCAATGTTAGTAAGAAGCCAGCCATATGACATTACAATCATAAACCGGTTGACAATAGGTCTACTACATTAGAGCGGTCCATGACACACGCTTACCCTATTGTCACCCCAATAAAACGGGACCGTTTAAATATAAAAATCCCCGCCAGGTGTGGAAAGTGTCTGATACAGAAAAACTAAACAATCAAAAAGGAGATTCAGGTCATACAACGAGTCAACATTGAAGGCATTAGCATCAAGTCATGAAAACAATAATTATATCCAAAATAAGTCCAAAGTTAAAGGCCAACACTACGTGGTCCGAGTGTTAATTTTCATACCCCATTCAACCTCATCTCCAAGAACCGAAAACGGGGTATGCTGGGGTATGAAAAAAACCTTGTTTTCGGCTTAAATGTCTGCATATTGTCAAATTAAAACATTTTATAGGTAATTTTAAACAGGTTATCGCATTTTTTCAGTAAAACAATATTTTAAACGTGTTTTATTGTCAAAATATCCTTTATAAAATCCTGCTTATATAGGCTTTCCCATAGCTTAATGCAACTAAGGCGGGACAACGTAATGACATACAGGCACATAACATGAGTCAAACTATAAAACTAATGACGTCATGGAAGAATAATTGTTGTAAATTTATTGAGTTTCGATCATTATATGAGGTATTTAATAGAGTTTTTGAGATACGAGAAATATCTCCCGGGGTGGAAAAATGGCCCCGATATAAGAACGAGTGCGGAGCACGATTTCTTATATATCAGGAGCCATTTCTCTACTGAGGGAGATATTTTCAGTATCTCAAAAGCACCGGTTATTAAACTATACATTACATAATTTAAAATGATATTTTATTAATATTTCTAATGATTCACGCCTTTTTACACCAGTTTGCACGAGAACGCCAAGACAACATTACGTCATACAAACAAAACAAGTGGAACCGGAACTCTTTGTTAATTTCCGTAATCGGTATTCCCTAGTGGCGGAAAAGGCCGAGCAATGTTCCGTACTGCGAAATATCTCCCACTGGGAGATTTCGCAGTTGAGCTAACGAGTAGGTACCACGCATTTCCTATACAAATCACAGACAACTATGTAAATTACATTTGTATTAACACTATTGTTGATAATGTGCATGAGACGACAGTCATAAAATAACCATATCCTCAACTCTAAAGATGCGAAACAAATAAAGCAGTGTTGTTCTGTATGAAGTAAATTATCGAAACGAAAATTCCAATAAAGCCTCTGGTGTATGGTATATTTGCCTTAATTTGTATCTTAAAACTCCGTTAACGTTTATCTCTAAAGTGGACTGACGCTGATGTGTAGGTCTCTGTCAGAGAGATCCTCCTCCTAAGGAAATTTGTTTTTCCCTGCCAGGCCAAGTTATATACAAACTATGTAGTTGTGCTAATTTATTTCTGGTCAGCATGGTCAGTAGAACAAATGATTTATTTTTCCTAAACACATAAATCACTTTAAAATGTGTACTTCCAGGCATTTGTCTATTGCTTGCATGATAATATTAATTACATGTGAAACGATTAAATCACTGGACATATATATGCAGTAAAGTAGACAAAGCCAGAATACAAAAGTCCTAATGTTGTATTTTCATATGTCCCGTTTGGAAAGGTATGTGTCTTTTTAACATATTAATTTTCTAGGGCATTATTGATGTCATATATTCTGTCATACAGTGTTTCATTCATGATATGTCCGTAGACTTAACCAACACAACAAGTTTCCAGTGAAACAGATTAATGACTTAGATGCCTAAGGAAAGAGGTTGAACAAAACTGGACGGGAAAAAAAGAAAACAAGTAATACCAATATAAATAAGGGTAGGAAAGGACAGTCCTAATATTTATTGTTCGTTTGTCTCGATTGTGAGTTACTATTATCATGCACGATACAATATGCAATATATTATTATATACTTTCCAGTGAAATAATGGATTTTATGATTAAAATAAAACCGTATATGTTCATTGTTTATATATCACATGTGTTTATATATCACATGTGAAAATATAATATATTATATTTTCACTCAAAATGACGTCATGCAACTCTTGGCGTTGTTTACGTTGTTGACGTTATTGACGTCATTGTTTTGGCTCATTATATTTCTTCTACATAAATGTTCAGGTTGTGAGTATATAATAAATAGAATATCTGTTGGTTTCTCGTGAATATAGGATTTATTTTCATCTCGAAGTGAGACAACTTAAATATCCTCTATATATTGATCGAATTGTAGAGTCACGCAATCATCATTAAATATAAATATAAACATGAACTTTGTCCAATATGCTAATTAGATTAATGTTAAAGCTATCATGTTTTCCGAATCATGGAAATCATTGTATGAGTGTTATTAACATGATATTCATTTTAACATACGTTTCCTACATTGCTGGGTTTCATCTCCTTATGAATTTATATCAAGATTAACAATTGATATAAAGATCAACATAACCCGCTATGTACATGTAATGTACATGACCTCTTAATAATTGTGACATATGGCGCTTGATTTTTATTAACTATATATAATCTCGTTAAGATGATAGGGTCTACTTTTTTAGCTAATATGTAATTATAAAAACAAAAAGTCCAACGTTAAATTTACATTTTTATGTTGCCTCGTAGTTCTATCATACGTTATAGATTAATATGCATTCTGAAGACTGTCCTAACCGCGAACATTAGATTCAAAGGAAACTATAAAAACTATGTGTTTTTTTCTTGAACAATCACTAAGCAGTTTGTAAAACAACATTAAGTATACTATTTTTGCCAAACATCACGATTGAAAAATAGCAGTACATGTATTAGTTATAACTGCACCACACATATTTACATCAATAAGATTTTCGAAGATTGATTACTTTACACGAACATTCAAATGTGAGGATATTATAAGTAACAGCCCAAATGGGCATAACCAATGGGGTACTTTTGTAGAAATAATTGCTTCTAATCTTCTCTTGATTGTTTGAACTACTGCTTAGTCTCACTTTTAATCGGATACTGTGACCATTACTACATATCTACATATCAGAACACAGTTCGCCGCGTGAGTATCCCCAGTAATGTTATTATCTGTTAGCTAAACATGTAGACAATGTCGCCATGGTTTTAGTTAAGTATGTTATTCATTACAATTACTTAATGTGTTTTGGCGCAAATTCCATTGCGTAGTATGAATGATGTTCGAATGAATCACACTTTATATGTATGGGGTTTATGGATTTTAGATCAATTTATATTTGTTAGCCGTAGAAATAATCGACTAATAATGGCTGGTGAGATAGAACGCACCCACTTGAGTTATACTGACCGTGTTATACTAACACGGACTTCATCATACTGAACTATTTACTATTTAATAAAACCTATAGACAACAGAACAAGTATAGTAAGAAGAAGTTATTAAACGGCAATGGCTTGCCTGAAGTGGTTATTGGCACTCCTCATAATAAATTGGCCCGCGGGTTTAGCCAATATATTATGAGGAGTGCCAATAACCACTTAAAGTAACACAAGCGCCAAATTTCCCTATCAAATCGTTCTTCCAAACTTTACCCATGCGTTGAGGTCACAAAATGATGCATATTTGCTAATTAAAACTGTATATGTATCCACGGTTTCATAAAATGCCCGCACATGGATATGTGTGAAATGAATGTAGAGTTTGTAACTTTTTATTCGAAGCTTCAAGCAATAACAAAAAGGCGATGTTTTTGGCTGACCGGTTTTCATGTTTATATTGTATTTCTAGACTTAGGATTTGCAATTATATGTTAGTTTTATATATACCTTATTGTTCGTCGAATTTGAAGCGGTGTACATATGTTGTAAAATTAGCGTGCTGTTGGCGGGTGAGTGAAGATCAATTTATATTTGTTAGCCGTAGAAATAATCGACTAATAATGGCTGGTGAGATGGAACACGCCCACTTGAGTTATACTGACCGTGTTATACTGACACGGACTTCAACAGAACAAGTATACATGTAGTAATAAGAAGTTATTAAACGGCAATATTGAGTTCTGCTCAACCCGGGGATAGAGGGCGTGAGCGGTAGCTAGCATAATTTCACTACCCCTCATGAACAGTCTCAAACAAACCGAGACTGCAATATTTCGTATGTGTCGTGCTCGGCCGTTTTCAAAGGTCCATTAGCATACTCTTTTTTAAGGCACAACATTGCCGTTTAATGACTTTTTTTTTATTATATACCTGTTAGAGACAAAACTTCACACAAGATATCTGTAACAATTTTACTGACGTTTTTAATTTCGTTCCATATTCAAATTAACGATTAAAACATTAAGTTTTCAATTTACGATTACGTAAAAAACAATATCTACGACATTATCAAATGTACAATTTCACTTTCGACATAACTTTTCTAGAGCTTGTACTCGAGTTGAGGACTTTAATATTCGTAATCTTTGTATAACAAAAAAGTTACTCAATCAGGGTTACCGTTGCCATAAACTTCGTAAAACCTTTGCAAAATTTTATTATCGTAACCCTGATCTTCTTTTCAAATATTAAATGTAATGACTCTTCTGCGACAAGGACTATCACAAACTGACTTCTATGGTGATGTGATTTATAAACTTCGTAAGATTCTTGGTCATGATCACTTCCATACTATCTTTGTTAAACTTGTTAAAAAGTTTATCAAAAGAGGTGATGACCCTATCATTTTGCAACGTACTGCATGCTTGGTGGTGGTCCCTTTTACAGTTCGCCACAATGCTTTCCTTTTTAATTGTACGATGACCGGACAGGCTGTGGACCCTAGGATGACGCCTACCTAAAGCCCATTGGGACGGTGGCGTTTGATGTTTGTCCATGATCTTTCTTGTCGTGCCCTTAATGGTGTATTCTCTTACTGCTCTGGCTTCTGCCAAGTCACTGAGTACCTTCATTGTGGCTTTATAGGCTATTGTATTTTTGTATTATATTTACACGAGCATATTTGCGTTTTACTTATATTGCCTATTGATGCTGCCTTGTTGGTTAGAGATTAGATCATGGCGGGGATTTCTTTATTTACACTGTCCTGTTTTAATGGGATGACAGTAGGGTAAGTGTGAGGTTTGGTGCACCCTAGAACCGGTTTAAACCCCCTGTGGCCTACTTTGCCACTGACCGTTTCAAGGCGGTAGCCCTATTGTCAACCCTTTTGTGTTTGTGATGTCGTTTACTTTTATTATTACTTTTGCCTTCTTGTTTGTCTGTTTCCATGTTTGTTTCTGTGTTTTGTGGTTGACTGTCCTCCTTGAATGCTACTTTCCCTGTCCGATCTTTTTATATTTCTTTTGTTTTGTTTACATTTCAGTATCTTCGCAAATCAGGAAACCCTTTTGTGTTTGTGATGTCGTTTGCATTTATTGTTACTTTTGCCTTCTTGTTTGTATGTTTGCGTGTTTGTTTCTGTGTTTTGTGGTTGACTGTCCTCCTTGAATGCTGCTTTTCCTGTCCGATCTTTTTATATTTCTTTGCTCGAGTGTTGTGACGTCAATGTATACGGCTTTCGTAATACTGATGACGTACACTCGTTATTTAAAATACAAGCAGGTCATTTTCTAGGACTCAATGAGTTTTGTTTAAATTTCAGTATCTTCGCAAATCAGGAAACTAACCAGGAGCGTAACCAGGCGGAAGTCGGCGCCACACAGATTTAGTTGACGAATACAGTAAACCATTTAAAGGAAATAATAAGTGTTAATATACCATATCCGAGTAATGCTTTTTCCTTTAAGATCCTGATTTCTTCGTCAGTAAATGGTTCTGATCGATTCTTCCTATTGCCCAGATCATCCTTCTTTTGTGCTTTCTTTTTGCTAAACAGAACATCCCTAGGATGTTTGAATATGTCATCTTTGGTGATGCTGTAGCTGTAGTTGTTTTCAGTCAGATGTCTTTGAATACTTGACTGAACTGCTTTTAGGGAATCTGGCTCATACTGTTGGTTATTATGTTTTCTTATATCAAGAAACATTTTTGAAAATAAAATATTGAGTTCTTGAGGTGGTATGCCATACATTTCTCGTTCTTCGCCGACAGATGACAACCATTCCTTGGCCCTTTTAACATCACTTTTAGTTTTAGATACAGTTGCTGGGTTTCTCATATGGCGGGCGATTTCAACTGTATCTTTTTCGGATACATCAATATTTCTGCCTTGTATTTCGCTGTCTTGGTGTAACTAACGATTGGCCAACGATTCTAACGTTCTTTCTCCTGCCACGCACGTTAAATAAATTCTTTCGTTGACGTCAATCTTATTCACGACGTCATACACGTTCAAAACAAATGTTACGTTTTCCCGAGTTAATGCTGCACGGCAAACGCCGTTCCAATAATCGGTTATTGTGCACGCTTCCGATTTAGAGCTCCATTTACAAATTTGTCCCCTATGTAAATGTGGTACTATTTATAGTAAGATATATAATAATAAAGCGTATTATTGTACCATATGTTTGAGGCGATATGCGTTATGCGTTATAATGATTCTTCACTAAAAGAAATATAAAAAGATCTGCCTGGGAAAGTAGCATACAAGGAGGACAGTCAACCACAAAACACAGAAACAAACACGCAAACAGACAAACAAGAATGCAAAAGTAATATTCAATGCAAACGACATCACAAACACAAAAGGGTTGACAATAGGGCTACCGCCTTGGAACGGTCAGTGGCAAAGTAGGCCACTGGGTGTTTAAACCGGCTCTAGGGTGCACCAAACCTCACACTTACCCTACTGTCATCCCAAACAAGACAGTGTAAATAAAGAAATCCCCGCCATAATCTAATCTCTAACCAACAAGGCAGCATCAATAGGCAATATAAGTAAAACGCAAATATGCTCGTGTAAATATAATACAAAATACAATAGCCTATAAAGCCACAATGAAGATACTCAATGACTTGGCAGAATCCAGAGCAGCAGGAGAATAAACCATTAAGGGCACGACAAGAAAGATCATAGACAAACATCAAAGTCACCGTCCCATTGGGCTTTAGGTAGGCGTCATCCTAGGGTCCACAGCCTGTCCGGTCATCGTACAATTAAAGAGGAAAGCATAGTGGCGAACTGTTAAAAGGTGCACCACTAAGCATACAGTACGTTGCAAAATAATAGGGTCATAACCTCTTTTGATAAACTTTTTAACAAGTTTAACAAAGATAGTATGAAAGTGATCAAGACCAAGAATCTTACGAAGTTTATAAATCACATCATCATAGAAGTCAGGTTGTGATAGTCCTTGTCGCAGAAGAGTCCTTAAATTACTTTTATATTTGGAAAGAAGATCTGGGTTACGATAATAAAATTTTGCGAAGGTTTTACGAAGTTTATGGTAACGGTAACCCTGATTGAGTAGCTTTTTAGTTATACAAAGATTACGAATATTAAAGTCCTCAACTCGAGTACAAGCTCTTGAAAAACGAATAAGTTGAGACAGATACACCCCATAAGAATTTTCTCGGGGAACATCCCCATCCAAGTGGGGATAATTAACAATGTCAAAATTAAAATCATCTCTCTTGTCATAGATTTTGCTAATAATTTCACTATTTTCAATCGGGAGATCTAAATCAAGAAAAGAAGCGTTATTATCAGATATATTAGCTTTGTTAAGCTGAAGTTCTTTAGAATAAATATTATTAACCATAGTTGGAAAGAAAGGGTTGTCAATGTTCAATATGTCATCCAGATACCGAGAGGTGTCATTAAAGGCTTCAATAACATCTGCCTGTGTATCTGGTGAAAGAATCAACATGAAATCTCTTTCATAGTAAAATAAAAACAAATCTGCGACAAGTGGTGCACAGTTCGTACCCATAGGGATACCAACAATTTGTCTATAAACGGTGGTTCCATACCTGACGAAAATATTATCTAATAGGAAGATGAGTGCTTCACAAACTTCATAGCAAGTCTACATAGTATAATTGTCTAAACTGCCGTTAGTAAAAAACGCTTTAATATTATTACATTACAAACATGAAGTATTTTTTCTAGCGAATGTCTTTTGAATAAGAGAAATTAGTTTGTCTTTAATAAGGTGATGTGGTAAGTTTGTATATAGTGTAGAGAAGTCATAAGTGCTTATTGATGAAACTTGATCTTTATTGAAAAATGTATCAAGAACGTATCCTGAATTTTTTATAGACCAAAATAAATTAATCCCAGAGTTTTCATAAGTTGTATCACAGTATAGTTTAACGTGATCTTTAACGGCAGTAAGACAAGCCTTGCATCCTCGTGATCAATCATAGCCAACATTAAAGGGAGTACATCATGATTTTTCTAGTAATATCTTAAATTATAAAAATGTTCCAATTCATGATAAAACACTTATATCCATCAAAATATGATGTTGGAACCATATTGGTAAGGTTTAAACTTCGAATACACCATATAGCTAGGACGGAATCGGGCATAAAATGCTGAAATTAACCCTGGTGCGTAACCTAGGATAGCACGTATTACTGTACAGAATGAATTTCCTTGTAACTAAGGGGTCATTTTTATGATCATTCTTTATGTTTAGGCGCTTTAAAACAAAAAATATCATTATTTGTCAATTTTAAGTCGGACCCCTAGACCCCTTTGAAAAGCCTGATGTACTCCCTTTAACATGCGTTATTGCTAGATAAATCAGTAGTACCAATCAGCACGTATTCTCCCTTGACATATTAGTAGGCTTAATAAGCATGCTTTCTTATTGTTTGATACAGTAAGAGGAACAAAATGAGCATTTTACTATATATACCATTAGTAACAAAAAACTTGCATTCTCAAATGACATATTAATTGAAAACATATATTATTACATGTATTAGCATGCTAGATATATCAATAGGAACAAAAACAGGCGTGATATTACGTGATACGTTAGTAAAAACAATAAACAAGCATTATCGCTTGATATTTTAGTAGGAACAATACACATGCTTATTCGCCGGTCACAGCACCACAAAGGTCACAGCAGGATATATTAATAGGAACAGAACGTATGCATTCTCGCTTGATACATTAGAGGTAACAATAAACACATTATCTCGTGACATATCTGTGGGAACAAAACATGCTAATTCTCGTTTTATGTATTAGTAAGAACAATGCACTGACTTGCAATCTCCTCGTTTAATACATTAGTCAAAAACATTAAACATGCATTCTCGGGTAATATATTAGTCTAGAAGGAACCTTAAACATGGATTCTCGGTTTGTATATTAGTAGAAACAATACACATGCATTATCGCTTAATACATTAGTAGAATACTTTAAACATGCATTCTCTGTTATACATCAACAATAACATATCCAACTAGACTAAGATATTCAGCGAGAATACATGATTGTTTAATTTTCCTACAAATGTAGTAATCCAGAATATTTATGTATTGTTGGTGCTAATATATCAAGCGAGAAATCGTGTTTAGTGCGCCTACTCATATATTAAGCGATAATGCATGCGTATTGTTTCTACTTAATTCACAAATCGAGAATTCATGTTTGATGTTCCTCCTAGACTAATATATCAATCAAACCGAGACTGCACTATTTTGTATGTGTCGTGTTCGGCCGTTTCCAAAGGTCCATTATCATACTCTTTTATATTAACCGAGAATGCATGTTTACTGTCTTCTACTAATGTAAAAAGCAATAATGCATGTGTACTGTTTCTACTAATATACAAACCGAAAATTCATGTTTAATGTTCCTCCTAGACTAATATATTAACGCATAATGCATATCACCCCAAACATATGGTACAACAATACGCTTTATTACTATACTTGTTCTGTTGTTTATATGTTAGATTATTAAATATTAAATAGTTACGTATGATGAAGTCCGTGTCAGTATAAGTCAATCAGCCATTATTAGTTGATTATATCTACATATACCAAATATAACTTGATCTATAAATCCATAAACCCTATAAATATAAAGTATGTGCTTCATTCGAGCAGCATTCATACTACGCAATGGAATTTGCGCCAAAACACATTAAGTAATTGTAATGAATAACATACTTAACTAAAACCATGGCGACATTGTCTACATTTTTAGCTCACAGATAATAACATTACTGGGGATACTCACGCGGCGAACTGATATGTAGTAATAATCATAGTATCAGATTAAAAGTGAGACTAAGCAGTAAATACATACTGCTCGGGTTCAAACAATCAAGTGAAGATGAGAAGCAATTATTTCTACAAAGGTACCCCATTTTTCATGTCCATTTGGGCTGGTACTTATAATATCCTCACATTTGAATGTTCGTGTCAAGTAATCAATCTTCGGAAATGTTGTTAATGTAAATATGTGTGGTGCTGTTATAACTAATACTGCTAATCTGCAATCGTGATGATTGGCAAAAATAGTATACTTAATGTTTTTTACTAATTCCTTAGTGATTGTTCAAGCAAAAAACATACCTTTTTATCTTTTCCTTTGAACCTAATGTTTGCGGTTAGGACAGCCTTCAGAATGAATATTAATCTAAAACGTATGATGCGAGAGGCGTTGATAGAACTAAGAGGTAAACATTAAAATGTAAACTTGACGTTGTACGTTTTGTTTTCATAATTACATATAAGCCGACTAAGTAGACCCTATCGTCTTAACGAGATTACATATAGTTAATAAAAATCAAGCGCCATATGTCACAATTATTAAGAGGTCATGTACATTATATGTACATAGCGGGTTATGTTGATCTTTATATTAATTGTTAATCTTGATATAAATTCATACGGAGATGAAACCCAGCAATGTAGGAAACGTATGTTAAAAAGAATATCATGTTAATAACTCTCATACAATGATTTCCATGATTCTGAAAACATGATAGCTTTAACATTAATCTATTTAGCATATTGGACAAAGTTCATGTTTATATTTATATTTAATGATGATTGCGTGACTCTACAATACGATAAATATATACAGAGGATATGTGTTTGTTTTGAGTGAATATAGGACTAGTTTTCATTGAGAAGTGAGAAAAATGAGGCAAGCAATCGCCAAATGCATGGAAGTACTAATTTTAAAGTGATTTATGTGTTTAGGAAAAATAAATCATTTGTTATACATGTTATACTGACCAGAAATAAATTAGCACAACTACATAATTTTTATATAACTTGGCCAGGTAGAGAAAATGAAATTTCCTTAGAAGGATGATCTCTCTGACAGAGACCTACACATCAGCGTCAGTCTACTTTAGAGATACATGTTAACGGAGTTTTAAGATACAATACAAGGCATACACCAGACACCAGAGGCTTTTATTCTAATTTTCGTTTCGATAATTTACTTCATACAGAACGACACTGCTTTATTTGTTTCGCATCTTTAGAGTTGAGGATGTGCCTCTTTTATGACTGTCGTCTCATGCTCGCTATCAACAATAGTGTTAATAATAATATTAAATACTCATTTAATGATCAAAACTCAATAAATGTATAACATTTAGGGTAAGCGTGTGTCATGGACCGTTCTAATGTGGTAGACCTTTTGTCAACCGGTTTGTGATTGTGATGTCATATCGCTTGATTCTTATTAACATTGTAATATTTGCTCGTCTTAAAAAGTGTTTTGCTAGACTGTTTTCTGTGGCAAAAAAGCTACATATCACGTTCGACCTGCTTTTAGTTGCACTTTAGTTTCTGGTTTTTGTAACGGTTGTGATGTCATATACCTTGACTTTTATTTATCCTTGTAACTGTTTTTGATTCCATGCGTGTTTTCGGTTGATAGTGGTGGTTGAACGCTACATTTCATGTTCGACTGTTGTATCTATCTTTGTGTTCAGTACTTGTTTGTGGTTGACTGCTGTCCTTGCATGCTAGGTTTCCTGCTCGAAGTTTAAATCTTTGTGTTTGTGTGTGTGTGTGTGGGCGGATGCATTTCAAGTTTGAATTTTCCAAACTAAATTTGCAATAATTAGACTACGATACATCATTTAGAAGCTGAATAAAACATCTTGACCATGATGATATTCATATACAGAGTTTCGTATTTTCAGGGATAAACATCCCAAAACAGTCATACACTATTGAGAACATTTTAAATGCAAACAAACGGCTTTCTTTGCAAACATTATCAGTCAGCAACAAATATTAAACTGTATTTAAATGTCCCCTTCTTACTGCATTTAATGTGTCTAGTGACACTCAATACATAACGGAGAAGTGAGTCTAAATAAAGAACTTAACACGAGTTTTCCCTCTACCCTCTCTCTCTCTCTCTCTCTCTATATATATATATATATATATAAACATATATGTACTTATTGATAATAAAGGGTCATTCCATACAGGAAGATTCCAAGCTAAAATTTACTTTTTTATGTAACCAAGTCATTTGCCCATACGAAGCCGTACACAATCGTGTACGTTAACCAGGTCTTTTCTTAATTTGAGTGGTGTCCTTCAATGCACTCTTTTGGGCTTTAACTCCAGAGTTTGGATCAGAATTCCTACTCTTCTTCAACACCCAGAACACTGCCATATTTTGGTGGCAGTGTTATCTAACTAGCTGCACATCCAATGTCAGACTCTGTTCATCTCATCTGGTACAATATTTAACATATCTGTCAGCAATTATTAAAAATATTTAAAACCGAAGAACACACTACTAATTTTTAAGATGCAAGAAGTATCCTACCGTGGGTTTCAAGGGAGCTAACTGTGTAGTGAGATCTAAACGCAACACGCGGTTTTCTATGTCAGTAACGTTAGCGAATAGTTCTCAAATCCCGTGAATATATACTAGATGACACAGTAACAGCCTTGCTTTATATGTACATCTGAGTTTTGGAACCTATCATCGATACTATTATTTTCACATTATCCTATGTTTTAATTTCCAACCAATGAGATTGTAGAGGAGTAGACTATTGCCCGAAAACTCAATCACAATTGTCGGGTAATGGCTTTATCATTCCATCTCATAGATATATTTGGCATTACACATTTACAATGATTGAAGCTTTACACGATCAACGACAAGCACAATTGTCTACGACAGAGGATACCTCACTCGTGCTCTCGAGGCAAATATAAAAAAAACACACTTTCTTTTGATGGTAAATACTAAAGCAAACAAACATGCATGTTGCAGCTGATATAATTCAAATAAAGGTATTGTTTTTATCGTTCGTATGCTATGTATTGTTTGGGGGACCAAATGCGTATCTGCAGTATTACTTTTGATAAAACAGATCAGTGTGGTTAATCACTTGAAAAGCGATTGAATGTTGAACAGCAAATTTTGTTATAATCTTAGATGACGTTAGCTTGTCTGTTATATTAGTCTGATATTTCCATTAAACGTCTCACACCACACTTCGATTTTACTGTGTTGGCCATAGGCAGTAAGGTCCAATTTTCCATTCAGAATCAAACTTTTACAGTCTAAAAGTTTTGTTTTTTTGGGAAAATACAGTTACTGCTGCTCATAAAAATCCACAAAATCTAGTATATAGCCCACTTTTTTTTTAATGCGAGTGATGTCTTAAAATATCTCAAACCGAAGAACACACCCTTACTTTTTATGGTGTAAGAATCATCCTGCAGTCACATGCCTACAGTCACATGCAAGGGAGCTAACTGTGTAGTGAGACCTTCAAGAGATTCAAAGACACATCAAAATTGTTATCAAGCATTAAAATAAGCACCTCGATTTATTAAATTCAGTCAATCCAGAATCATCATGTTGACGCTAACAATTAATTCAGACTGAAGTTTAAAATGACCTTCTCTATTCTAAAGTAATTTTAAATATATTATATTAATTCTATTACTGCTGAAAGCAATAAGCAATATTGAATAACACACGAAACCAAATGGATATGAACTACTTAAATAATTATTAATAATGATTAGCAAACGTTGAAAATTATACCGAAAACTTAACAGGACGACGGGAATTAAAATCAAATCCAGATAGCTTATGAAATATGACGAAAATAGAAACGTTTTTATTATAAAGTATGGCTGCGTTTCTTTATTCTAAAGAAGTAAGGTAACGTGATTGACTATTCTTTCAATTGAATAATATAAAATTCTGATAAGAAAGAAGAAAAACCTTGACAAACGCCCAAAAACAATACAAGCCAGTGATGTATTTACAGCATTAACTGTTAGAAACCTGATTATAAACATAAATACGCAAGTGATACAGATTACCTTGACAGCTGAACACCGTGTATCATACCCGTAATTCACTAACACTTATCCTTAATGATACCTCATAATTGCTATAGCTAATAATTCCCTCTTCAAGTTCATGGATAACAATTAATAAAAAGAACATTATGTATGTAGCAATAATGAAATATGTAAACTGTGCAATTAACTGTTTTTAATAGTACCATAAGTGTGTCAATGCCATTGTGTGTGCGTATGGTCATACGATGACTTATATCAACAGTAATACTGCCAAACAATGTTAAGCATCAAATATGTGATGTATTCACATTACGAAAAAACAAATGATTGTATCTTGTTTGCTCGTTTTATTTCCATCACAGGAATTATAATGTCCCCCACCTTTAAAGACGTTCCGTTCCGACTTGTTGTTGATCCATTGTTCCTCCATAACCTCATGCATTATCATACTCATGTTACCCGTAGAGCAGTGTTGCCATTATTGTCAAACAGAAATCCAATTAAAGAAATGCTAATTGCTGTAAAGTAAGAAATAGTTACTTTTTTTAATTTGACTTATTTTGAAATTTTGATAATCATTTTAATAGCGAATTTGCAACGTGCAGTTATATTTGAAAATAAATAATTCAAATCACAAAAAGTTTAATCACTAAACGTGATGTAAATCGTACACCGCGAATAAATAAGTACAGTTTCAAGGGATCATGCGAGCATACATGTTTTATCTGTGGTTGCTGATTGACAGTACGATGTTTTATCATTGGCATTCATATAGCAATTTAGGAAACAAAAGCATGTCATATATAACTGCATAGATTGCATACGAATATTAACGGAATTGTTTTGAAAACTGAATTGAAGATTAATGGTATCAATCCGATTAAAACTCTTTCTTGCAAATATTATTAATTAGATACTAATGCTCTGAGGTAAATAGATGAAAGCTATGGTGAAGGCCATTAAGTATAGTTATTAAGATTAAATAATCAGATGTTACCTTCTGTATAAAAGAGTATGAGAGTTGACCTTTGGAAACGGCCGAACACGACACATAGGAAATGTTGCAGTATCGGTTTAATTGTTCAGTTAAAAAGGTAAAGCAACGCATGGTATAATAGTTATTGATAGCTGGGTGGTAACCTTTATTAAACAACTGTTTTCTTTTACTAGTTATGTATGCATACCCTACACGTCACTAGCAAGTCACTATCAACGTTTACATATTACTTTAAATATAATAAGCATATCTTGCATGCATCACGTTGTCTCCACGCTAGCTTTGTTTAGTGCTACATGGCGTTTGAAAAATGGCGCACCTATATACCTATTGGACAAATATAGATTTTATTATATCTACTTATAATCTTTTCCTCTACTTTTTGTCAGTTGCTGCCACGGAGATTTACTAGTACAATGAAAACATTAAGCCCAATATGTGTGGCTTTAAAATATAATACCGCTTAAGATGGCGCTAAGGGGCGTTAGAGTTTTTGTATTATATATTACTTATCATGAACAGACTAAATAAAGCAAAGTATGCTACTTTTCTCGTGTGTGTGTGTGTGTGTGTGTGCTTGCGTGCGTGTGTGTGTGTGTGCGCGCGTGTGCGTGCGTGCGTGCCTGCGTGCGTGCGTGTGTGCGTGTGAGTCGCTTCCAATGGAACCCCTTGACAATATTTATTTACACTTGCCTGATCTGCATGTG
Source organism: Cyrtodaria siliqua (assembly GCA_037043455.1). Lineage (NCBI taxonomy): Eukaryota > Metazoa > Mollusca > Bivalvia > Adapedonta > Hiatellidae > Cyrtodaria > Cyrtodaria siliqua. Next base: position 194,438 of record JAWPHD010000569.1, read on the forward strand.
TTATCATCGCATATTTATAAAATAAACGCTGTATGTATCCTTTATGATGTATAACCACACACTACCAAGAAGAAGTAAACAAGTGTGCGTCTGGCAGTACTTGCGACTGTATATGAACATAACTTTTTTAACTGAATACCGCATGAAGATTTGGAGAACTGCGAAGTAAATAGATGTGCGTCTGGCAGTACTCGCGACTGTATATGAACATGCCTTTTTTAACTGAATACCGCATGAAGCTTTGGATAACTGCGAAGTAAACAGGTGTGCGTCTGGCAGTACGCGCGACTGTATATGAACATAACTTTTTTAACTGAATACTGTATGAAGCTTTAGAAAACTGCTTGCGGCTTACAGGTCCTGGAACATTCTCTGTCTTTGAAAGCTTCTACAGTTGTCCACATGTTTGTTAGCTAAATGTTTGTTTCCTTACCGACTAGTTAGTTTACATTGGTACGTAGTATATCAGTCGAAGTTATATGTTATGTCATGGGATTTTCAGTGCTTGTTCAATTTAATAAAGATGATGTTTGAGTGGTAACAGCTACTAACTGAGTATACATCTGTTCACACAGGTTAATATACAGGTGTCATTTAGTTCTTATTAATACGAGAAGAATCCGTTTAACGAGTGCTACTAATTAAACAAAAGATTGCTAGTATTAAAGTATGATTTCTATAAATGTTCCCCATTGCTATTTCTGACTTTGTTTTGGTGCTTATAATTATCACAAATTACTTTGGACGTGTAAAGTAAAGAACGTTCTGAAATATCATTGGCTTGAATTCGAGAAGGAGTATTTCAGCTAGTGCTACTAGCATTATAGTCTTTATAGTCTTGATAAATAGTATAAAGAATCTTATTTGCAAATGACTAGGTTAGTTTTACAGCATAGCATCTAAATTAAGGATGCTAACTTAAGATTAATCTAATACGTATGCTTTTAGAAAGGTTTGCATACATGTACATGCTCACATAACATAAACCTCTAACGTTCATGAATAATAATACTTTAATCATTTATTAAATCTGTGTATAACCAAGACTGAATACGAACTGAGGTCTTGTTTTTAAAACTCAGTTTCAGTTGTTTTGTTGTCATTCCATTTGACTACTTATTAGTATGTCAACATTTGAAAGGGACTGCAGGCGATGTGTAAGATTAACTGTTGCCAATACTAATACGAGAGAAAACACTAATTATGCGCTTCAGTTTCATATGAAGTGTTCACATGCATTAAATAAGTCACATATTAAGTTCGGTTGGTTTATAATTTATAACAATGAGTGGGATGAAAAACATAATGACTGCCAGCGACTTGTTTTGCCACTTACCTTCCAATGCGATAGCCCTATTTTCAAACATTTTGTGTTTGTCAAGCTAGAATGTATGTTTTTTCTTATTTAATTTCAGAAGAAAATGCGTATGTTTTCCCTACTACTAGACCAAAAGGAGAACGCATGTCTATTGGTCCTAGTGATTTATCACGTGAGGAATTCTGTTATTTTCTTACTGATAGATCAAATAAAAAAGCACTGTTTTTGTTCCGAAAAAAATATTATCTAGGTGACTGCTGTGATACTCTGACATGCAAAGGTACAGGTGTTGTTTTCTTAATTATAATACAGCAATTTGAAAAAGCATGTTTGTTGTTACTATTGATATATCAAACATTACTGCACGTGTTGTTCCTATTTATATATCAAGCTATCAAGCGAGATTGCTCGTTTTGTTCCTATTACTATATCATATGCAAGTAAAAAAGCATGTTTATTGTGCCTACGAATATATCAAGGGAGATTTCGAGTTTATTATTCCAAAGAATGTCAAGTGATACTGCAGATGTACTGCATGTTTATTGTAATTCGTGATTTATCAAGAGACTGCATTTAATAGTGAAGAATCATCCCGATAATTAAAAATATAACGCATATCGTCAAACATATGGTATACTAATGCACTTGATTACGTTCAGTCTACTTGTCTGTCCGTTTTATTGAATATTAAATCGTTTTGTTTAATGAAGTCTATTTCAGCATAACTCAATTGAGCGTGTTATATTTACCCAGTCTATTATTTCTGTATTCGACCCAAACATACCATCCAAATAGATACTTAAATCCATAAGAGCTATACAGAAGTAGCATGTGATTCATTTGAGAATCATTCATATTACCTGGTGAAATTCGCGCCAAAGCACATTCATTAAATGTAGTGAATAAGATAATTATGCATCTAAAACCACTGCGACATTTTCCACATTATTATTTACACTTTTCATATTGTTGTCGAAGCTATTATTTAACCGTTGGTATCTTAGGCCCATTTAGATTGTTTTTTCCCAGTCTACTATGTTGTTTGATTTTAGACTTCCGGTTCCTTATTGTTGGTGTTTTATTGTGTTTTTGTTGTTGTTGTTTCTTTAGTTTGATGGTCTGCACTTATGCCAATTGTTTATTTAGCCTATTTTCGAAAGAATTTACGGTTGGTGCCTCAACTGTTGTGTTAGGCAATTATCTAACATATCATACCGTTACAGTAATAACTGACGCAGCGAACCGTATTAAGAACGATAGAATCAGATTAAATGTGACACTAATTAGAACAAAAATGCTGAATGGGTTCAAACAATCAAGAGAAGATGAGGAACAGTTATTTCTACAAAGATACCCCATTGATCTTGCCCATATTGGGTTGATGTTTATAATACATCACAGTTGATTGCTCGTGAAAAGAAATACATCTTCTGAAATCTTATTGACGTAAATATGTGTTGTGTTATTATTACTAATACTGCTCGTCTGAAATAGTGATATGTTTGGGGAAAAAATACTTAATATTTTCTTTTACTATTATTCAAGCAAAACACAGCTTTATATCTTTTGCTTTGAACCTAATGTTCGAGGTTAGGCTAGTCTTGAGAATGATAATCCAAAACGTATGATGTTAGAGGCGTTGATGGATCTAAGAGGTTAACTCTAAAGAGTGAACGTAACATTGTATTTGTATCTGAAAAAGTAGGCCCTCTAGTCTTAATGAGGTTAAATATAACTTTTTTAAACAAATCAAGAGCAATATGCCACAAGTAAAAAAGGTACATTAGCGGTTATGTTGATCTCTAGCTTATTTGCTAATTTTGGTATCAATTCATAAGGAGATATAACTCAACAATGTAGGAAAGTATAGGTTAAAAAGAAATATCATCCTAATAACTCTCATACAATCTTTTCCGTGATTGAAATAATGTGATCGCTTTAAATTAATCAAATAAGCATATTAGGCAAAATACATGTATGTGTTCATCTTTATATTTCATACTATTACGAACAATCAACATTCCTATCCTGTCTTCTAGTTGTATTGTTTGATTTTTCTTACTTCCCTTATGTTTTCTTTGAACCTTAACCTTACGCGTCATTAAACTATTTCAATGGAAAGTCCAAGAACATATCATGAATAAAACACTGTATGACATAAGATATGACATGAACAATGCCCTAGAAACTCTGACGGATGATAGGTTGTATGTATTACAAAAAAGTGCTATTGGTTTACCTTGGTTGTTGAATGCTACCTTTTATGTCTGCTTTTGTTTCAATGCTTGTTTGTAGTTGACTGTGGTCCTTGCGTGCTGTTAGACGTTTATATATTTTGTGTGTGTATCGGCGAGTGATTTTCAAGAAAAAAACTGTACACCATTATGACTAGTCCTTATGTTGGTTAATGTTTATACTATTTGAGACAACTCAAGCTATCATCAAATGAAATAGTCTGCATTAAAAATAAGTCGAAATGCAGCTTGCGCAATACACAATAAACCCAAAAACACGCAAAAGGACAAACATGAATGGCAATGTTAAAAAAGAATAAAAGCATATGACGTCACAACAAAAAAAGGGTTGACAATAGAATATTTCTACCTATATATAATTCTGCTTTGTGAACGTGACTCTCTTTGATCCCAAATTTCGAAAGATGCCGTTGTGAGTTCAAATTATCTCCCTTTAATATATACCATTTACTGAATTCACAGTATCTTAGTGATCTGGCACCTTTCATTGTCACTGTCTAAAATTATAGCGTACGTGTGGTTAAATCCCTAAATGTGATCCCACTTATATAAGCTGTATGTATGTATAAGTGTAAATGTTAATTGTGCCTCCAGACAAGTGTGTTACAATGAAGAGATACAGTATATCAGCATGTGTTGCAGCTATCCTTTTTCGGAAGTGAATGCATACGTTTGATGTCTGTGTCTATAATCATAGCGAGGCGACAGCCATTGTTCGTCCGAATGTTGTCTGTCCTTGGTTTTTCGCAAATATTTCTCACTATATATAATTCTGTTTTGTGAACGTGAATCTCTTATCCCCCGAATTTCGAAAGTTGCCGTTGTGAGTTCAAATTATCTCCCTTTAATATATACAATTTACTGAATGCACAGTATCCTAGTGATCCGGCACCTTTCATTGTCACTGTCTAAAATATAGCGTGTGTGTGGTTGAATCACACTTATGTAAGTATTAATTGTATATATGTATGCGTGTATATGTTTATTGTGCCTCCAGACGAGTGTGTTATGATGTTGAGATACAGTATATCAGAGTACGTTGCAGCTATCCGTTCTAGAAAGTGAATGCCTACGTTTGATTTATGTGTCTCTCATCATAGATATGTGCCCTGCCGTAGTTCGTCCGAAGGTTGTCAGTCCTTGGTTGTTCGAAAATATTTCTCCCTGTATATATAATGGTTCGACTATTAAATTCTAGATTTTATGTCTTGTAAACTTCAATCAAATACTTTAGAAAACATATACATGTAGATAGTGTAATGCTTCATTAGTTTTATAATAGAATAGTACATTTATTGTATATGATCCATTTTGATACTATTTATTTCGTATAAATTTAATTCTCCAAGTCGATAAGATGCGTATTGAAATGTTAAATATCATTGAATCATTGGTCTTTGAGGATTCTTTTAATTGATTTTCATATGCAGCTTTCTCGCTCATCACGTGTCTGTTTTAGAGACTACTTGTTAAACACAAGTGGTTCTCTATGTCAAAACCTTTGGAGAATTGTTCTCACATCCCAGAAATACATACTGTATTACATAGCAACTGCCAGCATCATATGTACATCTGATTATTGGAACACATCATCGATTTTTATTCCAGAAATATTCCATTGAATGAACACTGAAAAGGGAGATTTTTGGAAGCAACGAACACCACCAAGAGGATAAAGTAGCAGACTCGGTATTATTGTAAAGTCAAAAGCAACAGCTCTCACGCCCCCTACACCGTCTTAAGCGGTATTCTACTTCAAAGGCACATATATTGGGCTTGTTGATCACACAGCACCAATAAACATAATAATAATGAAACCGTTTTAGACATTATCGTATTATCATATTGTACATGTCAACCAATGTGATTGTGGAGGAGTTGACTGGTGCCCGAAATCTCACTTACAATAGTTGGGTAATGACCTTTATATTCAAACTCGAACACAGTTTTAAAATATTTGGCATTTAAACTTTCTCAATGCTTGGCCACGTTTCACACGATAAACGACTAGAACAATTGTCTACAAAACAAAATGCCTCTCTTGTGCTATCTAGAGGTAAATATAGAAGTGATTAGTTTTCACTGATGGCAAATACTACAGCACACGTGCATGTTGCAGACGATAGAATTGGAATACCGGACTGTATTGTGTCTACCGTACCTGTCGTATCTATTGTTTGAGGGCCAAATGCGTATCTGCACTTTTCATTTTAAAGACACTCTAATTGAATTAAACGATGCAGACATAGTTATTGATTTGTAATTTGAAAATCTATCGACCAATAATGTTATACTCTGAGATGCCTTTAGTTTGTCTGTAATATTAGTCTGATATTTTGAGGATGCTTTGGAGAGAGACACTGTTATATAGAAATGGTTATCAAGCATGGAAATAAGCACGTGGATTTTTTAATCCAGTACATGTTGACTATTTCATTTTTACAGTTTTAAGTTTTAAATGATCATCGTAATTCTAAATTAACTGTAAATAAATCATGTACATTATTGGCGAAAACAATAAGTTGACAATTTCATTTTTACAGTTTTAAGTTTTAAATGATCATCGTAATTCTAAATTAACTGTAAATAAATCCTGTACATTATTGGCGAAAACAATAAGCAACAATGAGTAATATGCGAATCCAATGGACTTTGGGCTATTTAAAAATAGTAATGACTTACTAAAATGCAAGACATGTGAACAAACACACACACACAAACACACGCACACACACACACACACACACACACCACAAAGAACACCGTCAAAGACAAACGTCCAAAACGATGTAAGTCAGTGAGGTATGTACAGTGTTAGAAACCTGATTATAAACATGATAAATATAAATAAGATAACACATACACATCAGACACATTTAAATACTAACTGAAATGTTTTTAAGGTGTTCCATTGGAAGTGACACAAAAAGCCAAAGAGACAAGTAGCACACTCGGTTTTATTTAGTCTGTTCTTAAGACTGTGAGGTAATATAAGGTACAACACCTCTCACGCATCCAAGCACAAGCGGACAAGAAAAAGCGGGCATCAAAATAAGCGAGAAAAAGCGGGCAATAAAAAGCAGGTATTATATTTTATATTGGTCATGATATTACCAAAGAACTAAATACCTGGGACATCAAGTGACAATAAGCCGACAAAAGATAACCCGTTGCGGTAGATTTAAGGCAATCTGTGTTTGTTCAATATTATATCGAGGCGACATTTTTTAAGACGCACTAAACAAACTCTAGTGTGAAGCAAGTGGTACACGCAGTATATGCTTGTTATATTTAACATATGTAAACGTTGGGTGTTAACATGTTCATGACATGCACATTTGACACTAGTAAAAGGAAACAGTTGTTACATACAAAATTAACCACACTGCTACGGTACTTATACGATCACTAAACATTATAGCCAGCGTTGCTTTACCGATTTAATTGAATACTTTTGTACACACATTTACTATTATTTAATCTGAACTATACTTAATGGCCTTCACTAGAGCTTTCACCTGTTTTATCTCCTGATCGAACCTAATGAGAACATGTGTGGGGTATATCAAGTAATACTTATGATGGGAAATAAACTGGTATTAAAATAGGTCTTAATTGCTACAATTTACTCAGGAAAAATGTTTATTGTCAGTTCATACATTTTGAGGGATGGGGGAATTGAGATACAAATTAAAATGAATATTTTTCAATTATAAAAATACGTTGCGAATTAGCAGTTGAAGTGTTTATCAACATTTTAAAATTAAATATAACTATAAAGCAAATACATCTTACTTTGCAGCAATATAATGTACATTTATGTCAGGATCGCAAATGGGTTCATGTACGATCGTTCAGACGCGTTCAGGTATAATGTGCATTTCGCTAAAACATCAGCATAAAATACGCGTAATTAATTGGTTTGTTTTTCTTTTGTTGTTTTGTGTTCGATATATGCTAAGGTCTTTCGTTTTTTTCCCTTTCTTATGGCGATGTCTGATGAGAGTGGCGAAAATTAAAGGTTATATAAACACCATTAATGTTTTAAATATAAATCAGTTATTTCCAATTAACGACAAATCGTGTAACAACTGCATAATACTATTTAGTACATCTAATGTTATAGTGCTTTATTCTATATCAGTTTCATTAGGCAATTAAAGGAAATTAATATGTGTTACATAATATTCCAATGTTTCATGCAATATAACATGTCTACTATTTGAACTTTAAACATATTCACACCCTTGTGAATAAAAAGTCACTTTGTGGCATATATCGACACTACACCTACTAGTTGTTTGATACTTATTTCCCAGAATAAACAATGCGCATAAAAGGAGTTATTATTGGATTCCTGTTTTATAATCATAGCAACACTGCACTATTGAATATGAGTGTGGTAATCATAGCAATACTGCACTATCGCGTATGAGGACAATAGGGAGTCGTATAATGGATCAACAGCAATTCGGAACGGTACCTTGCTAAAGCTGCAAGACACTATAATTCCTGAAATGGAATTAAAATGAGCAAAATTGTATTCAACAAGATACAATCCTGCGTTTTGCGGAATGCGATTACATCTACATATGTGGTGCTTAACGTTGTTTGGCAGTATTACTGTAGGTATCAATCATCGAATGACCACACGCACCCACAATGGCACTCACATGCTGATGGTACTATTAAAATACATTTAATTACATCGTTTTCATGTTCATTATTACTACATACATAACGAGATTTTTTTATTAACTTATATTTACCATTTTAATAGCTATGGCAATTATGAAATATCGTTAATGTATTGCATATTATATGATAAGTTTTATTCCATTATGAGTGTGATAGACGGTATTCAGTTGATTAGGGTATGAGTATCACTTGTATTGTTTATTTATAAAATAAGCGCCGTATTGTCTGCTTTATGATGTATAACCACATCATACTAAGGAGAAGTAAACACATGTGCGTCTGGCATTATATGCAACTTAATATGATCGGACATATTGATGAATTATCATGAGAATATTAACATGACTTTTTGGACTGAATACGGCCTGTAGCTTCGGAAAACTGCATGTGACGTACAGGTCATGTGACATACAGGTCCGAGAACATTCGTAGTCATTGACAGCTTCTAAAGTCTTCCAAATGTTTGATTCTTCTTAAATATTTGATTTCTTATCAAGAAGTTTGTTTAGATGTTTACGGTATATAGCTGTCGGAGTTAAATGATATTTCAGAGGATTTCCACCGTTTGCTCAATCTGCTAACATGTGCTAAAGACGATGCTCAATTCGAAGAGTCGTATACAGGTAATTCACACGTGTTATTTAGTTATTTCTAAAAAGGTTCTCCATTGCTATTTTTGACTGGGTTGGTGCATATATCACCAATTACGTTTTACAGGTAACGAACGTAATCAATCTTCCGAAATCGCGTACGAGAAATACAATTTCAACAAGTGCTGTTAGTGTCAACATTAAACTCATTACATTCTTGACAAAAATAGTATACGTAAAGTTGTTTATTTACAAATACCTAGGTTATTGTTTGAGATAGCATCTAAATAAAAGATGTTGAACGTTAGAACAGATTAATCTAATACGTAGTTTACAGATGCAGAATATGAAAGCGCAAATGCTCACATAGCATAAACACTTTAGGTACAGGAACGATACCTCTTTAATCAGTTATTACATCTTTGTATAGTCCAGTTGAATACAGATAGTAGTCTTGTTTATAAAACTCTGTGTGAGTGGTTTTTTTAAATCCATCTGAATATTAATTAATTGACTGTCAACATTATAAAGGGACTTAGTCGATATATAAGAGTTGTGCATATTATTGATTAAATGTAGTTTGATCACAATACAGAAATTTTGTATAACCTTTAAGCATTATATGAATTAATGATGTATGCACCAAAACTATTTCATTAAAGTAACTATTCCGCCAACAACAGCTACATTTTACAAGAGATATACACCATTTCTAAACCTCCTGACGACGAGTTTCATATATATAACTTACACATTTTGAGAATACAAACTCTATAGACACTCTATAAACGGCTTTAAACAGCCAGGCCAAACCCCAATACTGGAGCATTTTACGCATATTCATTCATGGGTATTTTAAGAACCCGTGACAAATCCTATACTTTTGATAGGCACATATACATTCCTATATGACCTGAACACAAGAACAGAGTTTTGATAAACGGTTTTGTAGTGTAATTTTGCAGTTATTTGATGGGTTAAATTATAATTTAGCAATAATTAAATCAACTATTTTATGGGTCTTTTTAGTACACAGGTACATTGAATATGTAACTGAAACGCATTATGCTGGTTGGACTAGTATTAGGATTGACAGCCATTATTCTTCCAGATCGCCTCCAGTCTATTTAAAAATGTGATATACTTGTGCGGCTAAACATACGTTCCGTTGAATATATAGTTATGTAAGATATACATGCATAGGGGGTTAGGAACTAACACATGCGGACGTTAATGGGCATGGCAATAAAGTAGGAGTAGAATTTGTTGCACATTAAACCTGTCCAGCCTTTATTGTGCCCATCCCTTTAATAAGTATTATTGGGTCATGTGATAGGGGACGTTAAACCTTACCACGACACACAGACCAATTGCACTCTAAACACTGTTTAAGCCTGCAGTGGTATTGTTGGCAGTGATCGTTGCAAGACGTGGTGGCAACCCTTTTATGCAGTGATCGTTGCAAGACGTGGTGGCAACCCTTTTATGCAGTGATAGTTGCAAGACGTGGTGGCAACCCTTTTATTTTGTGGTGTCACATACGTTGATTCTATTTCCCCATGTAATTGTTCGTGTTTAGGACGGCTGTGTTCGGTGAATGCTACGACGTTTTCGACGTTTGTTCTATCTTACATGTCTAAGTGATACAACAGTGGATGTCCTTTTATAGGCTAGTTATTATTCTAGCTTTTACACGTGTTCCATCAATTTCATTGTGAATATGCCAGTTAACAAGATTTGTATTTGATTTAAATAATATGCGTAATTGGTATACATTTCTATGATATGTATGCACATTTTGCTGCGTGCAATTTGAGGAGGTAAATATATGGCGTATTATTTCAGCCAATAGTTCACTACACACATAAAGTGTGTAGGTGCTACATCTTAACTAAATTCATTAACGAAATGTAACAGTTAACGGAATCTATGAGAAAATGTATTTGTGTTCATCGAAAGTTAACATTGTGCGATTGCGTATTTCGGCTTGTGTTATTTGGCTTATAGATATATGTATATATATATATATATATATATGTATATATGAATATGTAATGAATATAAAGCTGAAATTGTTGAGCGGAAAGTTTCCGAACAATACCACAGTGATTATATATAATCGAAAATATAAAACTTAATTTATCCAGAACAAAACTAATCAAAAGAACTTCAAACGAAACAGCATAAGACAGCTAGTGGCTTGAATAAACAAAACATCGTAATATAATGTAAGGAATGACAACATTTCAGGTTCAGGTTATGGGTGGGATCGGTGGTTGCGGGCTCAGTTTAAGCAATCTAACATTAGTACTTCCTTTTAGTTTGAACTTATTTAATTTACATCGATTGTGCATAACGAAAGCTTTATGAACTTATTTGAATCACTCTCGAAGAACCAGTACTAAGCAAATGCAGATAAAGTGTCTTGCTCAGAACACAATACATATGGCAATGACGGGGATCGAACCCACGACTTTTCAATTATACTTCCTCCTAGTATGTATGTGCGTTGGGGTTGGGGTCAGGTGTCAGTGACCAGAATGTAATAGGTTGAGTGCGAAGTTTTTGGTTTGAGGGTTTATAAATTCCATACAGGCATCTGTCACGTAGTGATGAGATTTTTTTTAAATTCATATTTAAAGCTTCTTTGGTATAATTTAGATTCAAAATTATCAAAAAAAGACTAGGTCAACACGCTTTTTTCCCCACTAGACGTCATTGAAGAATGCACATATTTCTAACTTCAAAATTTCACTAAAAAGAGAAAAAAGTTTGTCTTTGAACATTTTCACAATTGTTTTCATAACATTACGTTTATTGAAAAACAACAATTAATTTTCGATTGCATATATACATATCTTTCAAATCATACAAAAGCAATTGTAATCCTAGTTTGTCTTTTTACTTTGAAAAGCAAACATATATGGACCGTACCCCACCCACTTTTGTTTTTACCGAAAAAATAATTCAAGATAAAAAAATATGTTCTAATGATCAACTTTTTTTAAAACTTGTACATTTCTTTCAAAACAAGTAAAAACATATATAGGTCACCAGGCTTCTAATGATTTTTTATTAAAAATTCTTTAAATTACACCCATTTTGGAGTTATTTTGACATTTTCAATGTAAAATACTGTACACACAATATTAACATGGAGATCGAAAATAAAATTAGCTCAGTATCTACTTTTATATGTGTATTCCACTACTGAAAAACAAAAATCTGATTTATTCTATAGCAAAAGGATAAATTCTACTCAGAGCTACCCATACCCCCTATTTTGTTGACAACAAAAAATGAACACAAATGACGGAAAAAATATAAAAAACAAAAATTGGTTAAAATTTGGTATGTTACCATCTTAAATCTTACATTATATCCATATCTACTAGAATGGAAAAAATGAAACAATTCTGTTGTCAAATAAAACTTTGATTTAGAAAATAAAATGTTTAGAGTTGTGACCAATGAATAAATGATTATAATTCAAAAATGTCTTATTTAGTTATTTCATGGACTTGTTCATTTTTTTGGACAGATTGACATGATGGTGGCATTACACATTATTTTTTTTAAAAGTTTAACAATTATGGTGATCTACCATTATTTTTGCATTTTCTGTCTATATATATAACAGACTTATTGTACAAAAAGTTGAAAAAAAATCTCTTATGCAGAAAAAACTATAGAGATTGTCTTTAACTGTTGTGATCGATTATATGGAAAACAGAAAATAAATTTATTTATTTTTTCCATTTTAGGCAATTTTTAATTTGACAAAGAGGTTCTATTGTCAACCCTTTTGTGTTTGTGATGTCGTTTGCATTTATTATTGCTTTTGCCTTCTTGTTTGCCTGTTTGCGTGTTTGTTTCTGTGTTTTGTGTTTTACTGTGCTACTTTCCCTGTCCGACCTTTTTATATTTCTTTTGAAGATGTCAAAACTTGCCCAGCCAACATCCTTAAACAGAATCAGAAGATGTGTTGTGCGCACAATTCACAATGTCTTGATTCCTACTCATTGCTAGTATTTTCATTAAACTCTATACACAGCAATATGTCTATACACTTCAAGAAATATAAAAAAGATCGGAAAGGGAAAGTAGCATTCAAGGAGGACAGTCAACCACAAAACACAGAAACAAACACGCAAACAGACTAACAAGAAGACAAAAGTAATAATAAATGCCAAATAAGACATCACAAACACAAAGGGTTGACAATAGGGCTACCGCCTTGGAACGGTCAGTGGTAAAGTAGGCCAATGGGGGTTTAAACCGGTTCTAGGGTGCACCAAGCCTCATACTTACCCTTCTGTCATCCCATTAAAACAGGACAGTGTAAATAAAGAAATCCCCGCCATGATCCAATCTCTAACCAACAAGGCAGCATCAATAGGCAATATAAGTAAAACACAAATATGCTCGTGTAAATATAATACAAAAAAACAATAGCCTAAAAAGCAACAATGAAGGCAGAAGACAGAGCAACAAGAGAATACACCATTAAGGGGCACGACAAGAAAGATCATAGACAAACATCAAACTCCACCGGGCTTTAGGTAGGCGTCATCATAGGGTCCACAACCTGTCCGGTAATTGTACAATTAAAGAGGAAAGCATAGTGGCGAACTGTAAAAGAGTCCAAAACCAAGAATGCAGTACGTTGCAAAATGATAGGGTTATAACCTCTTTTAATAAACTTTTTAACAAGTTTAACAAAGATAGTATTAAAACCGGATTATGATGTGACCATTTCCATCACGAGGTTGTTTCCTGTACAAGCTAAAGCCAAACGTTTTTGGTTGACAATGGTCCTTGAATGCTACATTTCCTATTGGACTTTCATATCTACTTTCACATATTTCTTTGACTTGAAACGCAGTCGGTCAGATATAATCGTTACAGGATGTGTCAGTGAACTAAAATGGTATATATTATGGTGTCAGTAAATTAAATGGGACTCTAGCTTTATTCTCCCACAATATGTTATTTACTGACATCGTATATCCCATATTAGGTCAATTACTTACTGTGTAACTTATAATACCGTTTACCATAATATTAACCTCTTGTAAATGAGCAAACAAGGTAAATAAACTAGTTTCATGAAAAAATACAGTATTTACCCTTGTCGTATTAAAATGTTCAATAATTGAATTATTAGTGTATTTGATGCCCCGTTTTCCAGGCCCCACCGATGATTTAGGAGGAAACAAATGTATACATTGTAACATTGTAATCCCATCATCATAATGTTTCATTTGAGATATAATTATATATTTTTTATTTATATATATATATACTCCTATTCCCGCGCCCCCACCCCCTCCCCAACCTCACACATACAATCGCCTCCGGGCCTCTGGGCAGACGTCCGAGTTTGAAATAATAATATATTTTGATATGTTGTCTTCCATGTTATGTGCAAGAATATAGAAAAATTACAGTGATATTGAAATGTTAGTGTTTTTTACCTTTAGACAACCCTGAGGGACCCTGGGTGTGGAGCCAACATCATAATGTTTCATTTGAGACATAATTATCAAATAAATAAATATATATACTCCAAATCACACACCCCTCCCCTTCCCCCACACACACACATACACACCCACCCCACCCCACCCGTTTCTTCCAAGGTATAACATTTTCAGTATTTATTGACATTTACACTGGCGTTTATTTAGTGCTCTGTGGCGGCTGTAAAAATCGCACTCACTACAAATCACTACTACATAATACCATTTATGCCACAGCTAGGGGGCGTGAGAGTGTTGCAAGTTATATTATTTCTCATGACAGGCTCAATGAACTAGCTCTGCTCTCTTGTGTGTATTTGTTTCTTCCAAGGGATCATATTTTCAGTATTTATGTCATATCTATGTTTGCATAACTGTAATATTAAATCAATATATTATTGTGTATAGCAGTTTCCGCGATAACAATTACTTACAGACGAGACATATGAACAATGAGAACTGTTCATTCATTTGACTAGCAAATCACATTTCAAAACATGCCCCCAGAGAACCACCAAGTTGTCACTGATCGTTCTTAAGCGGTAGCCCTATTGACAGCCCTTTTATGTTTGTGTTATCATGCATCTTTAGAATGATCTATTTTAATGCATGCCTTTGGTCGACTGTGTGCCTTGTGAAAGCTTTATTTCCTGTTCGACTTTTATATCTACTTTTGGTAATATATACATTAAAATAAACATTCCTGTTAAAAGAGGGACTTTATACTCTGGATTGGTTAGCTTTACTGAATACAAATGTTTAGTGGCTTAACCTGTTCCTGTATAATATATAAATATCACATTCATGAGAGGGTGATAGTAAGAATATTCACCAAGAGGATATGATTATCGCCCGAGGCGAAGCCGAGTGTGATAATCAATATCCGAAATGTCATAAATGTGATAATATTATACCGAAACCCCTAGGGCAAAAATAAGATTCATTTTCAGTGCAGATTTCACTTTGCCTGATAGACTGCTCATCCGCTTGTTTGAGTGAAAAGGGACATGCGCAGTGAAGCAGTATATTTGCCGAAACCATTTGTTTAAGTTGCTATGAAAGTTATATCCTGGGATCAGAAATAACATAACTAAGAAAATGAGTGTTAGTTTATTGAAATCGGTCAAGTGCTTTTGAAGTTACGATGAGTTAAAAAGAGCAATTTCCACATACTGACCAGATGACGTCATCGAAACAACGCGCATCAAAGCTGCGCATGTGTTTATTTTTTTACTATCACCCTGCGATTTAATATCACCCTGTACTATCACCCTCGCGTAAGATAGTAAGAAATTACTCATTTTTGTCTATGGGGATTTAGCATGGGCGTTTTATGTGAGTTATAATAATGACTATTATCAGGCAAGCAATCGGCAAATGTCTGGAAACACTACAACCAGTTTTAAAGTGATTTATGGGTTTAGGCAATACAGAACATTTGTTATTTGGAACAAAAACTACAAACAATGTATTGACCTGGCAGATAAAACATGTTGCCTTTGAATGCTGATCTCTCTGACAGAAGAAAACAACATTCCATTGTCAGTCAACTTTAGAGAAGTTTAATTTTAGATAAAATATGAGGTAAATATACCATACGTGTTATACTACACTGCTCAAAAATATAAACGGATTGTTTGATTTGTCATATGGTTACGAGTTAAATGCACCATTATGACGGCCCCGTTAATTCATTTTAAGACATGAATGCTAGAATATTTCATATTAATCTGCTACCATTAACATTAACATATTATATTGCATGTACTGCCAGATACACAACTGTTTACTTCTAGTATCATGTGGTTATACAGCATAAAGCAGACAGTGCAGCCTTCATTTTATAAATAAGCGACACAAGTGATACGGATTACCTTTACAACTGAACACCGTCTATCACACTCGTAATGGAACAACACTTATAATTAACGATACCTCATAATTGCTATAACTATTTGCCCTCTTTAAATTGTATGAAGTATAATAATAAAACAAATCACGTTATGTATATATTTTGCCCCGACTGAAAAATCAGTAGTGTTATTACTTGGTGGTCCTTTGGGAGCATCAAGCCCAACGTGTGTGGCTTTAAAGTAGAATAAGGCTGAAGCCGGTGCTAGGAGGTGTGTGAGGTGTTGCACTTAACATTACCTCTCATGAACAGACTCAATACAACCGAGTCTGCTACTTTTATATTTTGTTTGTTGCTTCCAAGGAATCCACTTTTCAGTATTAATTGACATTCACACTAGCGTGTGTTTAGTGCTGTGTAGTGGCCGTAAAAAGGTTGCCCAGACCGACAATGTTTAGTGCTGTGTAGTGGCCGTAAAAAGGTTGCCCAGACCGACAAATCAGTAGATTTATTACTAACTGGTCCTTTGGGATCATCAAGCTCAATGTGTGTGGCTTTAAAGTAAAATATCGCTTAAGCCGGTGCTAGGAGGCCTGAGAGGTTTTGCACTTAACATTACCTCTCATGAACAGACTCAATAAAACCGAGTCTGCTACTTTTATATTTTGTTTGTTGCTTCCAAGGAATCCACTTAATCAACTTTTCAGTATTTATTATCAAAAGACTGAAGGTAATAGTGAAGTATCATCCAGACCAGTCAAGAAATAAAGCATATCGCATCAAACATATGGTATACTAATGCACTTGATTACGTTATGTTCACTTTTCTATAAGTTCCTTTTATTGAATATTAAATCGTTTTTCAATGAATTCCGTTTCAGGATAACTCATTTGTGCGTGTTTTATATCATCAGCCATTTGATTACTAGTCGAAAATTTATGTACACCACCCAATTTACCATTCAACTTGTTATATAAATTCATAAGAATTATAAAGATATATTGTGTGATTCATTACAGCAAGCTTTCATATAAAATAACAATTCTCCAAAGCGCATAATAACATACTTGACTAAAGGCATGACGACATTTTCTACATTGGAAACTAAAATATAATATAATAACAGTAAATATTCACGCAGCGAACTGCGGTCTTATATGTATTGAGAATTATAATATCAGATTAGCTGTGGGAATACTCAGTAAATAAATACTACATGGGTACAAACAATGAAGGGGCACTGAGAAGCAATTATTTCTACAAAGGTACCCTATTTGTTATGTCCACTTGTGGCTGGTACTTATATTACCGCACATGTGATTGTTCTTGTAAAGTCGTCAATCTTCTGAAATCTTACAGATGTAAATATGTGTGGTGCTGTTATAACTAATAATAATAGTTAATAGCTAATCACATAGCTTTTTGTCTGTTCCTTTGAACATAATGTTCACGTTTAAGACAGTCTTCAGAATGAATGTTAATCTAAAACATATCGTGTGAGAGGGGCTCGTTTAAAACAGTTTTCAGAATGAATGTTAATCTAAAACATATCGTGTGAGAGAGGCTCGTTTAAAACAGTTTTCAGAATGAATGTTAATCTAAAATATATCGTGTGAGAGGGGCTCGTTAAAACAGTTTTCAGAATGAATGTTAATCTAAAACAAATCGTGTGAGAGAGGCTCGTTTAAAACAGTTTTCAGAATGAATGTTAATCTAAAACATATCGTGTGAGAGGGGCTCGTCTAAAGCAGTTTTCAGAATGAATGTTAATCTAAAACATATCGTGTGAGAGGGGCTCGTCTAAAGCAGTTTTCAGAATGAATGTTAATCTAAAAAATATCGTGTGAGAGGGGCTCGTCTAAAGCAGTTTTCAGAATGAATGTCAATCTAAAAAATATCGTGTGAGAGGGGCTCGTCTAAAGCAGTTTTCAGAATGAATGTCAATCTAAAAAATATCGTGTGAGAGGGGCTCGTCTAAAGTAGTTTTCAGAATGAATGTTAATCTAAAACATATCGTGTGAGAGGGGCTCGTCTAAAGCAGTTTTCAGAATGAATGTTAATCTAAAACATATCGTGTGAGAGGGGCTCGTTTAAAACAGTTTTCAGAATGAATGTTAATCTAAAACATATCGTGTGAGAGGGGCTCGTCTAAAGCAGTTTTCAGAATGAATGTTAATCTAAAACATATAGTGTGAGAGGGGCTCGTCTAAAGCAGTTTTCAGAATGAATGTTAATCTAAAAAATATCGTGTGAGAGGGGCTCGTCTAAAGAAGTTTTCAGAATGAATGTCAATCTAAAAAATATCGTGTGAGAGGGGCTCGTCTAAAGTAGTTTTCAGAATGAATGTTAATCTAAAACATATCGTGTGAGAGGGGCTCGTCTAAAGCAGTTTTCAGAATGAATGTTAATCTAAAACATATCGTGTGAGAGGGGCTCGTCTAAAGCAGAGTTCAGAATGAATGTTTATCTAAAACATATCGTGTGAGAGGGGCTCGTTTAAAACAGTTTTCAGAATGAATGTTAATCTAAAACATATCGTGTGAGAGGGGCTCGTCTAAAGCAGTTTTCAGAATGAATGTTAATCTAAAACATATCGTGTGAGAGGGGCTCGTCTAAAGAAGTTTTCAGAATGAATGTCAATCTAAAAAATATCGTGTGAGAGGGGCTCGTCTAAAGTAGTTTTCAGAATGAATGTTCATCTAAAACATATCGTGTGAGAGGGGCTCGTCTAAAGCAGTTTTCAGAATGAATGTTAATCTAAAACATGTCGTGTGAGAGGGGCTCGTCTAAAGCAGTTTTCAGAATGAATGTTAATCTAAAACATATCGTGTGAGAGGGGCTCGTCTAAAGAAGTTTTCAGAATGAATGTCAATCTAAAAAATATCGTGTGAGAGGGGCTCGTCTAAAGTAGTTTTCAGAATGAATGTTAATCTAAAACATATCGTGTGAGTGGGGGCTCGTCTAAAGCAGTTTTCAGAATGAATGTTAATCTAAAACATATCGTGTGAGAGGGGCTCGTCTAAAGCAGTTTTCAGAATGAATGTTAATCTAAAACATATCGTGTGAGAGGGGCTCGTCTAAAGAAGTTTTCAGAATGAATGTCAATCTAAAAAATATCGTGTGAGAGGGGCTCGTCTAAAGTAGTTTTCAGAATGAATGTTCATCTAAAACATATCGTGTGAGAGGGGCTCGTCTAAAGCAGTTTTCAGAATGAATGTTAATCTAAAACATGTCGTGTGAGAGGGGCTCGTCTAAAGCAGTTTTCAGAATGAATGTTAATCTAAAACATATCGTGTGAGAGGGGCTCGTCTAAAGAAGTTTTCAGAATGAATGTCAATCTAAAAAATATCGTGTGAGAGGGGCTCGTCTAAAGTAGTTTTCAGAATGAATGTTAATCTAAAACATATCGTGTGAGAGGGGCTCGTCTAAAGCAGTTTTCAGAATGAATGTTAATCTAAAACATATCGTGTGAGAGGGGCTCGTCTAAAGCAGTTTTCAGAATGAATGTTAATCTAAAACATATCGTGTGAGAGGGGCTCGTCTAAAGCAGTTTTCAGAATGAATGTTAATCTAAAAAATATCGTGTGAGAGGGGCTCGTCTAAAGCAGTTTTCAGAATGAATGTCAATCTAAAAAATATCGTGTGAGAGGGGCTCGTCTAAAGCAGTTTTCAGAATGAATGTCAATCTAAAAAATATCGTGTGAGAGGGGCTCGTCTAAAGTAGTTTTCAGAATGAATGTTAATCTAAAACATATCGTGTGAGAGGGGCTCGTCTAAAGCAGTTTTCAGAATGAATGTTAATCTAAAACATATCGTGTGAGAGGGGCTCGTTTAAAACAGTTTTCAGAATGAATGTTAATCTAAAACATATCGTGTGAGAGGGGCTCGTCTAAAGCAGTTTTCAGAATGAATGTTAATCTAAAACATATAGTGTGAGAGGGGCTCGTCTAAAGCAGTTTTCAGAATGAATGTTAATCTAAAACATATCGTGTGAGAGGGGCTCGTCTAAAGAAGTTTTCAGAATGAATGTCAATCTAAAAAATATCGTGTGAGAGGGGCTCGTCTAAAGTAGTTTTCAGAATGAATGTTAATCTAAAACATATCGTGTGAGAGGGGCTCGTCTAAAGCAGTTTTCAGAATGAATGTTAATCTAAAACATGTCTTGTGAGAGGAGCTCGTTTAAAACAGTTTTCAGAATGAATGTTAATCGAAAACATAGCGTGTGAGAGGAGCTGATATATCTAAGAGGTAATCATGAAAATGCATATTTAAAATTGAAACCTTTTGTTTTATAAAAAAAACTGTCATATTTATAAAACGGTCATGTATACAACGTTGTCATGTTGTGCTATTAGACCATGAGCCAGGCAAATTTTCCCTACCATCTCAGGTGGCAAATTCTTACTGGTACCATGTTATGGAGTATATCGTAGAGAACGAAAAACCCAATTATAGCAGCGACAACAGGATAGCTCTTTCTTGTTATTAGTGTTATCTCCCCATTTTAAATAAAAACTATGTTTCTTTAAAAATCAGTTTTCTCTGAAACCTTAAGTGATAGAGGTCTAATATTTTGCACATGGCATAATCTTATAGCCCGCTACAAAAGCAAATTCAAATGGTGACCCTGGGGTTATATTTGGCCCCGTCCCAGGGCCTCATATTTACATATGTATGGCTTTAAAGTAGAATATCTCTTAAGCCAGCGCTAGGAGGCGTGAGAGGTGTTGCACTTAACTTTGCCTCTCATGAACAGACTCAATAAAACATAGTCTGCTACTTTTATCTCTTGTTTATGTTTGTTGCTTCTAAGGGATCCCCTTTTCAGTATATATTATACAGGACAATATTTTAAAAACAACCTTTTCTGTAACTACACGTGCTAGACGTCTAATAATATGCATGTAGTATAAGCATTTCGTCTTCTACCACATTTGCTAAAATGGTGACCCTGGGGTAATGTTTGGCAACACCCCAGGGCTCGCATATTTACATAGAGTTATATATAAACATCTTTAAAAGCAATCTTCTCTGAAAGTACCAGAGAAAGACATCTAATGTTTTGCATGTAGCAAAAGCTTATGGTTCACTACTAAATCTGTTCAAATGGTGACCATTAATTGGCTTAAAGAAAGACAAAAATATCGGACAGGGAAAGCAGCATTCAAGGACGACAGCCAAGCAAAAAACACAAAAACAAACACGCAAACAGACAAACGAGAAGGCAAAAGTAATAAAAAGATTCAAACGACATCACAAACACAAAAGAGTTGACAATAGGGCTACCGCCTTGGAACGGTCAGTGGCAACAAAGGCCACTGGGGGTTTAAACCAAACCTCACACTTACCCTACTGTCATCCCATTAAAACAGGACAGTGTAAATAAAGAAGTCCCCGCCATGATCTTAAGTTTGGTTCTGTCCTGTGGGTCACACTATTACATTGAGTAAGACATTAAGGAAAAGCCTTTAAACATCTCCGAATCTACATGAGCTAAGTGTCTAATATTTTGCATGTGGTATAAGTTTATGATTCTCTAAAGAAACTATCCCGCCAAATAACGGCACAATTACATCACACAACTGCGTTATCAAAACTCTATCCAGGTGTTCAGGTCATATGATAATTTATATGTGTCGATTCTTACAATACCCGAGTTATGAGTTGGTAACTATAATTCGACGCTCCAGTTTTTGGGTAAAGCCCAAATGTGTCTATAGAGAAATGGATTCTCAAGATATGTAAGTTGTATATAGACCTCGCCATCAGTAGGTTTAGAAACGGTGTACAGTGTGGCTGTTGTTGGCGGGATAGCTATTTTAAATAAACTATCCCGCCAAATGATGGCAAACTAACACTTAAAAAACGTCCATCAAAACTTCAACCAGGTGTTCAGGTCAGATAATAATGTATATGTGCTGATTAAAAGTATTGTTTTATTTGTTCGTTCTTGAAATACATGTGATTGAACATTCGTAAAATGTATTATGAGTTGGTAACTCTTAATTCGACGCTCCAGTTTGGGGATTTGGCCTGGATGGTTAAAGACGTTTATATTGTATCTATAGACTTTTAATTCTCTGCACATGTAAGTTTTATATACCTCATTGTAGGTTTAGAAACGGTGTACATATATTGTAAAAATTGGCTGTTGTTCGCAGGATAGTTACTTTAACCAGGTTGTTCAAATGGTGATACTGTGGTAAAATTTGACCCCAGTCACAGTTTACCAGTATTTATTTACATAGAGTTATATTAGGAAAGATCTGCTGTAATTGTTTCTTTAGTTCGTGTGCACTTGGATGCGAGGCAGAGACGATGCCCTTTGGCCTCTTGTTTATGACTTGGTGTTGAACTTTTTGTTTTATAAAATCACTTCAGAGTTAGGTTTACGAACAGCAATATTTATCCAGAATGGGACTTTGAAAGACCTAAATTAATTATGTATTAACAATGCTTACAAGTAGCATGTTCTATAAATCCACCAACTAAAACCACTAAAACGAGATATGAAATGAGTACATTTATTATATTCAAAATGTCTTTATCATTATAATAAGAATTGAATAACGCATACACTTAAAAAAAAAAGCGGAAACATTCATTCCTTATCAAGATTCATTTGGACTGTTTGCGTCTTTTGTGCAATGTATGCATGTATCAGAAAATTAAAATAAAAGGGATGTTGCATTTAATCTGAAGAAGCTTTACACTTCCTGTTCAATGCGTGTATCCTTAGGCTTGCTGAACTTATATATGCAAGACATGACCTTTTCATAGTATACATACTTTCATTAATTCATAATTTAATTATTAATCATCGTAGAATAGATGTGAATTACTGATTTTTACAATTGTATACATATAATTTAAAACATATATACTAACCTTATTGCATGCAAAAATTGTCAATAGTGGGTGGGGTAATTGGACTTCCAAGTTTAAGAAAAAACAGTGATTTTAAGCAAAGGTCAATGCTGAAACAAAGCTTATTTATTCTGTATTAAATTAATATAAATTATAAAATCAATTGCATATTTTAAAAGTATATTAACATTTATGAAAATATGATTCTGTGCAAAAATGAACATCCAAAATGTGTTGCCAATGCTACAATGATACACCTATTATTGTTTGAATTAAACTGTATAAGCTATCCGTTCCATATTGCTATCATGAAAAAATGTCAGCTACAGACATTGCTCTATCCAAAGAATAATGATAGAATTCGCCAGCTGAGTCGGTAGCAATATCGAAAATGTTGGGTCCTGGCTCAAGGCCTATTTATTCAGGTATAAATGCCTTATATAACCCAGTATTGTAGGAACCTTATAGGTAATACCATTGTCGATTGTGTATGAGCTGGGTAACTTGTACGATTGTTAACAATAATATCATTCTAGTAACTCTCATACAATGTGTTCTTTCATGCAAACAATATAAACGTTTTAAACATATGCTAATAAGAATATTAGGCAACTTATATGTTCATATCTTTTTTATGCATTATATTTGCATAATTACTTTTTGATTTATTTGATTTATTTGATTTATTTTATATTTATTTGATTTATTTCATTTATTTGATTTATTTGGTTTAATTTGATTTATTTGATTTATCTATGTAATGGTGTTGCTTGTCACGGACTCTTACCTTTTCCTTATCTACGTTTGATTAAATAAAATTGATTGCAATCGACGATTTGATTTAAAGATGAGACTTTCACCTGATTTTTCGTTTTGTACCTAAACCACAATAAGCAATTACAAACGACCCATATAAACACTAAAGTCACACTTTTCCCATATCTACATGTAGTGTGACTTTAGTGTTTATATGGGTCGTTTGTAATTGCTTATTGTGGTTTAGTTCTAGCATTGCCCATTAAAAAAATAAAATGAAATGATGTAAAAATGATTGAATTGGTATTTCCTTTTTATTTTATTGAAAAACATTCAACCCATCGATATATATAACCCAAAACGTGAGCGGTGTAGTTAGCAGTTTTGAGAAGTGTATGTATGTTAGCTTTCTGACTTTTATCTTAATTCGGATATTTTTTTGTTCCCAGTGGCATTTTTGTCCAAAGAGGTAACCCTTTTATGTTTGGATGTTACATATATTATCTCTCATTTATCTTTTCATTTTTCTTTCGATGCGGTGTTTGGTTGACTGTGGTCTTTGAATGCTGCATTTCCTGTTAGACTTTTATATCTACTTTTGTTGGTAATGTCTTAAATGTCGATTATTTCCTTTATTTGTATGCGCTTTTTGACTGCTTAATTATATGTAAAAAAACACATTTTATTTGTTCAGACTAATGAGTGTATTTTGTGTTCTAGAGAATTTAACGATTAAAAAAGGCACCAACACTTTTCACTTCTACAATAAGCAATTATAATAGAATGGTTCCAATACACCCTCACTGGAACCATCTTACGTGCCATTTTGAAAATGCCATGTGCACGGAAATAAATACACAAAAGGAACTGTATTTGATTATGCTCTGTGTAAATACAATATCAGCCTGTAGTTTCTCATGCAAAACACTGTCCAACTTTCAAGTCCTACCTATGTAAAGTGGCATTGTAGAACTGTTCTCTCTTCCCCTTTACAGGCCAACCACTGTCAGATTGGGAACGAGTAGACTGGTGCTTAAAAAATGTCGTTTCGATTCCAAATTCCAACTCAGACATTTTTAAAACATTTAGCAAATAAACGTCATACATGCCTGAAAATGCTTCACACGATATACGACAAGAACCATTGTCTACGACAGAGGATGCCTCGCTAGTGCTGTCTGACGATAAACATAGAAAATATTAGTGTTTTTTTCTGATGCCAAATACGAATATAGTCGATAATAGAATTAGAATTCAGGACTAATATTCATCAAACTTTTGAGTACAAGAATCGGACTCGACTCAAAATCTATTTTATTTTAATTCCAAATAAAAACAATTTTACAAGTAAATTACTATTACAGAAACGAGTAAATTTAAAGGTAATTTAACTGAAAATGTCTGAAAATCAAAACTATTATCCATACTTTTGTGTTGGTAGGGTTGCAAAAAATGAGGTTTTGATCCTGAGTCTG
Source organism: Cyrtodaria siliqua (assembly GCA_037043455.1). Lineage (NCBI taxonomy): Eukaryota > Metazoa > Mollusca > Bivalvia > Adapedonta > Hiatellidae > Cyrtodaria > Cyrtodaria siliqua. The sequence continues at coordinate 219,772 of JAWPHD010000569.1, forward strand.
ATTCCTGTGCTCCAAAATTTGATGAATTTAGGCCCAGTTTTTTTGTTCATCATACATGTGGTATCTATTGTTTGGGGGCGTCATGCTCATCTGCTACTTGTACTATTGAACACCCTAATCATAATTAGACCATTGAGTCAAACTTAGTGGTTATTATATGTACTTACATGATAATGTTGAACAGCAAAAATCGGTTACAATCTAAAATGACTTTCGCGTGTCTTTGGAGATCGCTGAGCCCGATACTTATAATTAGATATCGGTGGTACATCTTCAAATGTTTCTATTTGATGTTAATTATTTTTGTTTTCTTGCTTAAATTCAGTGGTTCCACTATTGCGACCAATAAAGGCTCTGTGTATTGGTTAACCACCCATAGGATATGTTGTCTGCTTTTTAATTTAGTCTTTTGACTCTTACTTGTGAAGCGCAGAATTCATAACCGCTGCTCCAAACTAAATTCCATTTTGTTTATTTCGCTCTTCGGGGCAGAGCATTTTATTAGATACTGGGACTATACGCCGCTGGACATAGAATATAGCATGTCCACTGCCATATGCATGCCATCTTCGGGATGGTTAAAAATTCTGTACTATTGATTTTATGAATATTGAGTTCTGCTCAACCCGGAGCTAGGGGCGTGAACGGTAGCAAGCATATTTCACTACCGTTCATGAACAGTCTCAATCAAACTGAAACTGCAATATTTCGTGTTTATAGTGTTCACTCTCATACTCTTTTAAATATTAGTCTTATAGTTTCAGGATGCATAAAAAGAGACAGAGGCAGATCTTGACATAGTCATCAAGCATTATAACTACCAACGGTATTTAGGAATCCATTATCAACATTATGACGTTAAAACTGCCGGCCTATGCTAAATAAATTTAAATTTGGTATTGATGACGAATAGCAACGGTGAGTAATAAGCAAAATCATTTGAATTTGAGCTGTTTACTACTTGTTAATAATGGTTTGTAAATATGCAAAGTATGTCGAAAATTTATATGTTGCCTTGAATTTTAAAAAATAACAACAAGATAGCTGTAAAAATATTCCGGAATCAAGTATGATAGAAATTATGTAATCATTTTTAAAGTTATTGTTGTATTGCTTAACTGATATGATATTTTCATTCAATTCTGTCAGGAAATCTGGTATGCAATATATTAAGATAAACTTTTAAGAAAAATGCAAAACAAACGCAGAAAACAATATAAGTCCATGAGATATGCACAGTGTAAATATAGATGTAAAATCGAACAGGAAAACCTGCATTCAAGGACGACAGTCAACCATAAACAAACACAGAAACAAAGAGCAAATTTAAAGATGAATGAAAGGTCAAATAAGACATCACAAACACAAAATGTTTGACAATAGGCCTACCGCCTTAGAACAGTCAGTAAGATGATAAAACATTGACTATAAACATAGGTACGATAAACATATACTCGCATCATCATAAATAATGAACAAGCAGGTTCATGCCATTTTTATGCGAATTTAGGCTAAATATGACGGTCGTCGAATGTTAGTGGTGGAGGCAGACCAGCCACTCATTCCTAGGCAGAAATAGCGCTGTATACCTCTCGCCATCCGTAAGAATCGACACTTTCTCACTTACTATCTGACCTCTGTGTTTGTCAGGACTATTTCTTTGGAGCGCATGAACTCAGAGGGTAGATAGAGATGTGGTTTTGACATGTGTTTATTTCAACGCATAGTGTGAAGGAATGACGCGAAGTGTTGAAAAAACTGAATCGATGTTTTACTACAGATATGTGATCGATTGCGAGCCAAATGTGTGTAATTCACAGAATTTAAATTGTATTTAAACGAACGAATGTTGTTGAACTTGTTACTGACCTCCACAAATAGCCTATTTTGCATTGTGTTCAATGGGATGAATTTCCCGGTCTGACACCTTGAGAGAAATATTGATATCGGGTAAGTTAGCATCACCTGCCATTTTCACTCTGTGTAGGTAATTTTAGACCGTATATGTCGCTCTGGATAAATCACCCTACTGAAATTGTATCCTACCACGAAAATCGAAACTTAATATTAAAAAATCTACTTTCGCGCTTATAGTTAACAGGTCCAGAGCGAAAAATTGAAACTATCGTTGATAATTATCAGATGAGTTTGGTAATAATTATCGCCCAAAAACTTCAATTTGTCTAGTTAATGTATGAAATCATCTGGGCGAAAAGTCGAAATTTAGTACTAAAATTCGACTTTTCTTGTGAACATCAGGTCGAAAAGTTGGTGGCCCTAATAGGATTCCGTAGGGGAAAGATAACATTCATAATTATCCACAATGACGTTAATAACGTCACCAGTTGAAAGACGTCACTGTGTAAACGAACATGGCAAATGTTGTTACTTGACGACGTCAACGCACAAAATGCCAATATTTGAAGAAAAGTGTTCAATCATGGGTACATGTGTCCATGATAGAGATTTACAACCCCCAGTATAACTGTTTTAATCGGATCCTAGGCTGAACCTCGATTCCAATAAAATTAATAAAACCTCGTGTTTGAATCCCTATAAAAACAACTTATTCTTCGTGTTGGAATTCCCGATCTTCACCGGATACCCATGTATATCACGCAGATACCGTTCAAGCGGAAACTTTTATAGATGTTAGCGGACGGACATCAAGATCGCCTTTGTACGGTGTGGTCTATACACACCTGTTGGTGTGGTCTATAAACACCTGTTGGTGTGGTCTATACACACCTGTTGGTGTGGTCTATACACACCTGTTGGTGTGGTCTATACACACCTGTTGGTGTGGTCTATAAACACCTGTTGGTGTGGTCTATACACACCTGTTGGTGTGGTCTATACACACCTGTTGGTGTGGTCTATAAACACCTGTTGGTGTGGTCTATACACACCTGTTGGTGTGGTCTATACACACCTGTTGGTGTGGTCTATACACACCTGTTGGTGTGGTCTATACACACCTGTTGGTGTGGTCTATACACACCTGTTGGTGTGGTCTATACACACCTGTTGGTGTGGTCTATAAACACCTGTTGGTGTGGTCTATACACACATGTTGGTGTGGTCTATAAACACCTGTTGGTGTGGTCTTTACACACCTGTTGGTGTGGTCTATACACACCTGTTGGTGTGGTCTATAAACACCTGTTGGTGTGGTCTTTACACACCTGTTGGTGTGGTCTATACACACCTGTTGGTGTGGTCTATAAACACCTGTTGGTGTGGTCTTTACACACCTGTTGGTGTGGTCTATAAACACCTGTTGGTGTGGTCTATAAACACCTGTTGGTGTGGTCTTTACACACCTGTTGGTGTGGTCTATAAACACCTGTTGGTGTGGTCTATAAACACCTGTTGGTGTGGTCTATACACACCTGTTGGTGTGGTCTATACACACCTGTTGGTGTGGTCTATAAACACCTGTTGGTGTGGTCTATACACACCTGTTGGTGTGGTCTATAAACACCTGTTGGTGTGGTCTATACACACCTGTTGGTGTGGTCTATAAACACCTGTTGGTGTGGTCTATAAACACCTGTTATTCGATTGACTCTGATCATTTCGTCATGTTTCAAATTATCGACAAAGCCAACAAAACAGAAACAAATATAACATGATATTGTACATAGTATGCCGCATTACCTTCACCGTTATATATTCAGCCGCGCACTCGGGCTGCGTTCTCGTGATATGTAAGTCACATATGTCGTGAATGCAATTTATTTACGACATACGATCATCCGTAATAAATAGTTGAAATAGTAAGTAAAGTATTGAGAAAAGTCTTACCCATACTGTTATGAGTATTATGAGTATATTTTAAGACGTACGAACATCTTGAAAACTTATTCATTCCAGTGTACGAGACCGACTCAAAAACTTAAATTTTGGAAATGGAGACGGATTAAACAAAAAATCTATAGAACATTCATCTACAATCAAGGCTATGAAATAAAGGCTATGAAACCTTGCGCTATATTACATGAAAATGCGTGAATTAGTAAAGAAATTATAAAAAAAATCTTACTTCGAGGCGGGATGTTATTCCGTCTGTTGCGCCATTTTTAAACCACGTGATCCCCATCATGTACATGCAACTGAATATTTACAGATAGACTGATGAATTATCAGAAGACTATGAACATGCTTTTCGGACTGAATACGGTTTGTAAATTTACAAATTTACATGCGATGTAAAAAAAAACTTACGATGTCATTGGGGTCCTTTCCGTTCTAACTAGTGTTTTTTACATTGCAGTAGACGATGTTGCATTTTAATGTATTCCACTGCTTGTTAAATACTTTAAAACCGATGTATGTCTCGCAACAGCCATCGAGGTATTATTAAAGCAGTTACATAGGTTGTGCAGGTTTTATTTAGTAATAAGCAATACGCAAATAGCTGTTGAGAGTGCTGTTAATTAAAATGAAGAGTGCATTTATTTAAATATGATCCAAGTGAAGATGATATCAATTGCTTCTACAAAGGTTCAACAATGCTATTTCTGACATTGAGTTCATGCTTATATCACGAATTTGTTTGTACGTGTCAAGTAATTAATCTTCCGAAATCTCATTAACATGAATATGAGAAGTAGTATTTCATCTAGTGCTGCTAGCTTCTACAATCGTTATATTATTGACAACAATAGTATAACAAATGTTGTTTATGTACAAATTGCAAAATAATTGTTTAATCAAATCACGTTTTCTTTTATATCAAAGTAATCTAATACGTATGTGTTTCGAGTGCTAGACAGATTCAGTATATCAATATGAAAATGCTCACATAAACAAAATAAAAGTTTGTGGTACATGACTACTCATACAGCTTTTATCACGTATTAAATATTTACTGTTTTGCACTATGCTTTCCTCTTTGATTGTGAGATGCACATATTGTGGACCCATCTAAGCCCTGAAAAGGGTAATAACGTCAAATATGTGTCTTCAGTTGTGTCATACCCTTAACGTATTTCTTCTCTTGTTGTTCTGGCTTCTGCCACGTCACTGAGCACTTGCTTAAAGTTTGTGGTTTTCTATACTGTTGTTGTTACATTCATATATACATTATCATCGTTGGGTTTTACTTAAAAGCTTATCATTGTTTCGTAGCCCGTTAGAGGGAATAGTCTAGCAGTTGTGTTTTATTTACGCTCTCCCGTTTTATCCGGATGACAATATTGTAAGCGTGAGATTTGGTGCACCCTATAAACAGATTTAAAACCCAAACGGTATTTTTCCACTGACTGTTCCAATGTGGTATCCCTGTTGTTAGCCCGTTTATGTGTGTGATATCCCTGTTGTCAGCCCGTGTATGTGTGTGGTATCACTGTTGTCAGCCCGTGTATGTATGCTGTGTCCCTGTTTTTAGCCCGTGTATGTGTGTGGTGTCCCTGTTGTCAGACCGTGTATGTGTGTGATGTCCCTGTTGTCAGCCCTTGTATGTGAGTGGTTTCCCTGTCGTCAGCCCGTTTATGTGTGTGGTGACCCTGTTGTCAGCCCTTGTATGTGTGTGGTGTCCCTGTTGTCAGCCCGTGTATGTGTGTAGTGTTCCTGTTGTAAGCCCATGTAAGTGTGTGGTGTCCCTGTTATCAGCCGGTGTATGCGTGTGGTGTCCCTCTTGTCAGCCCGGGTAAGTGTGTGGTGTCCCTGTTATCAGCCCGTGTATGTGTGTAGTCTTCCTGTTGTCAGCCCGTGTATGTGTGTGATGTCCCTGTTGTCAGCCCGTGCATGTGTGTGGTGTCCATGTTGTCAGCCCGTGTATTTGTGTGGCGTCCCTGTTGTCAGCCCGTGTATGTGTGTGATGTACCTGTTGTCAGCCCTTGTAAGTGTGTGGTGTCCCTGTTGTCAGCCGATCTAAGTGTGTGGTGTCCCTGTTGTCAGCCCGTTTATGTGTGTGGCGTCCTTGTTGTCAGCCCGTTTATGTGTGTGGCGACCTTGTTGTCAGCCCATGTATGTGTGTGGCGTCCTTGTTGTCAGCCCGTGTATGTGTGTGGCGTCCTTGTTGTCAGCCCGTGTATGTGTGTGGCGTCCTTGTTGTCAGTCCGTGTATGTGTGTGGCGTCCCTGTTGTCAGCCCGTGTATGTGTGTGTTGTTTCTGTTGTCAGCCCATGTAAGTGTGTGGTCTCCCTGTTATCAGCCCGTGTATGTGTATGGTGACCCTATTGTCAGCCCGTGTATGTGTCTGGCGTCCCTGTTGTCAGCTCGTGTATGTGTGTAGTGTCCCTGTTGTCAGTCCGTGTTCGCGTGTGGTGTCCATGTTGTCAGCCCGTGTATGTGTGTGGCGTCCCTGTTGTAAGCCCGTGTATGTATGTGGTGTCCCTGTTGTCAGCCATGTTTTGTGTGGTGTCCATGTTGTCAGCCCGTGTATGTGTGTGATGTCCCTGTTGTCAGTCCGTGTTCGTGTGTGGTGTCCATGTTGTCAGCCCGTGTATGTGTGTGGCGTCCCTGTTGTTAGCCCGTGTATGTGTGTGGTGTCCTTGTTGTCAGCCCATGTTTTGTGTGGTGTCCATGTTGTCAGCCCGTGTATGTGCGTGATGTCCCATACGTTGCTTCTATTTATCCATGGAACTGTTGTTGTTTTTGTTTTTGTTTTTTTGAATGCGTGTTTTTAAATGTCTGTGCTTTGTAAATGTTACATTTCTTGTCCGACTTCTATATCTTTCTTTATACGTGATCCATTAGTGTATTTGCTGCTCTAGCATAACTTTTATTCTGTTGTACTGACATATGTAATACATGTATAATATACCACATGATCCATGATCAAATTTGCCTAGCTGTGAATATTTAAAATTACAAAATGTGTACATATTTTAAATATTAACAATTACTATGTTTTAAAGTAACTATTTATGACATCGGCCGGTAATCAATTAATTACTAATCAAATTTCTCGTCATTTCCGTGTTTTACCTAATTATCATATCATAGGGAATATGTTTTCTTAATATAAATAGTTGATGATATATAAAATGGTAATTGTTTATGTTTTTTGTTGTTATTTAATCAACGACGTCGCCCAAGACGCCGACGCCGACGTCAACGTCAAAATTAAAGGTGAGTACAATCTTCAATTTTCAAATTTAGATAATATCATTTTCAATTAAGATATCGACATAAAATAAAGAGATCTTTAAACATGTTAAAGAGAAAATCACTGTGTTTCATAAACATCAAAAAAACATAAAATGCCAAAATTTTGTTTGAAGGGTCGTTTTCGCGTGTTTTGGCTCAGGTGTATATTGATCAAGACTCAGGTTATGTCATACACAGTGTTATTTGTGAATTGTACATATATATTAAGTTAGTATTTATCATTTAAAGTTCCGGCCATGGTTTGTTTCATGAACATGTTTATGTTTATTTAAATCGAAATCAATACACAACAAATATATTTACAATTCACACATTGCAATATCTGTGAAAAGAGAGAATACGATTTTATTTGATGACGTAAAAAAATTTGATCAGGTAAATTAATCCACAGGTAAACGTATCTATCAACTATCTGGCAATAGTTGTGCAGCTACACAATTCAGATTTACCTCATTTCCCCATGCAATCACGCAGTGGTAAAAGTAGTATCTACGTAATGCAAATAATACTTATTTTTACATACAACTTAGTAGCGGTTTTCAATAGATGTTTCTCTCGGAGACTATCAAGAAATGTTCGTATGATGTTTAAGAGTTAAATGTGTTAATCTATAATACTGCAAAAATGGTGGCCATTCATCTTTAAACGAAACACTGTCTTGATATATGTGTAGAAATCTGTAGAAACTTGAAGTTAACTTACAACTATTAAGGAATATTGGAGATCTATATTTGTTATCCTTGTTAAGTGCAGCTTTAGATTGGAAGCACATTCTTAACACAGAATTATATCAAATGTCAATATAATTGTGTTTTATCACCAGACACTAGTCATCAGTTAGTATGGCCTTTTCATGTGTCTTATATTGCCTACTAATGCTGTCTTGTTGGTTAGAGAATAGTTCATGGCGGAGATTTCTTTATTTACACTCTGTCCCGTTTTATTGGGATGATAGTAGGGTAAGCGTGAGGGTTGGTGCACCCTAGAACCTGGTTTATCCCCCATCGGCCTTTTTCCAGTAACCGTGCCAAGGCGGTAGCCTCTTTGTCAACCCTTTTTGTGTTTGTGACGTCATATGCCTTTATTCCTTATTAACATTGCCATTCATGTTTGTCTTTTTGCGTGTTTTGGGGTTTACCGTGTTCTGTGAAAGCTGCATTTCTTGTTCGACTTTTATACTTTTTTGTTTGTGTTGAATTCTTCAAAATTAGCGCGACGCCCTTTAAATATGTGTTTAGGAATGTAGAATCATTAGGAGTTTATATTGTTAGTTGGCTATGTTTCAGTTCAATCCTTCGTGACTGCATATGTATTGTTTCTACTAATCTATCCTCTAATTAACTCTGGCATGCATGCGTATTGCTTTTAATAATATGCATGTTTACTGCCTTGCTTATTGTCCCTATTAATATTTCAAGCGAGCATGCATATGCATTGTTTCTACTAATATATCCTCTAATTAACTGTTGTGATACTCTGGCATGCGTGCGTATTGCTTTTAATACTATGCATGTTTACCGTTATATATATGTATTTTGGGGGTTCTGTTGTAATTTTCGTCTCACTCTGTTTCGCCTCAAAATACAACAAAAACACCCAAAATACACATATAACAAATCACCATGAAATGGTGATTTACTTGATTTATTAAAACTTGTTAAACCCTAAAACTACTAAAGATTTTAAGTTTGAATTATATAATTTGACACATTGTTACTATCTAGATTTTTTTAATAGTTATCAAAATTACACCCAAATCAATGAATAAACACAAAATCAGTCTACTAGACTCTGCTCTAAATCTATTGTTTACATAAGATATCACTGATAGATTACTTCCGCATTGACCTGGTTATTGAGCAGAAGTATGATAAACGTCTATTTATATCTCAGGATAAGAATGTTCTAGGTTATGTGATAAGCGTCTATTTATATCTCAGAATAAGAAGGTTCTAGAAACTTTGATCGAATCAACCAATCGGTGAAGTTTTTGGCCTCCCTGACAAGTATATAAGGCAGTGAAACTGCTATCTAGTATCACTCTTAACCCGGTGACATGCCCTATGGGAATAGAGACCTGAAAGAGTGAGGATAAGAAGGTTCTAGGCTCATTTAAATTTGTATGTCTATAAGCATTACTATATTCCCCGATATTTCCAGAAGGTTCTAGGTTGAATACAAAGGTGGTGGATCATACTCATACACATTACTAAAACAATTTATCACGCACTTTTTAGACTTTTTTGTAAGGTTGCCATTGCTTCTTTTCTTCCCTGCTCCACTAGTTCTTTTTTTTTAACTTCACTTATTTCAGCTTTCTTTTGTTTGGTGTCCTGTTTTAAACTATAATATTTATCCAACTCATCCAAAATCAACTTAAACTCTTGCTCAGATATCTGTGCATCACTCAATGCTTTTGATATCAAATTTGTTATGCTATTCAACTTAAACTCGGCCAAAGTTTTATTTCATGATGTTTTTGAGCTTTTGCATTAAGCTTGCGTCTGATAAAATTAATACAAACACCTGTACTCCCACATACTATTGCTGCTATTTCCAAAGGTAACAAAACTGGAACAACAAATCCAATCCCAGCCATAATAACACTTGCAGATATCAAGGTAGTGTCAATCCCATCCGTGATATTAATACCACGTTTATATTTTTATAAAGAGACTTGCGTGTGTCTCGCTCTGTAATTAACTTTTGTTCAATTTCTGAAATTTTTTGTAATCTATAATTCTGTCCGTCTTTCACTGGCACCGGTCCTTCTGGCAACGGAGGATATATACTTGGTGCTTGCACCGGTCCTTCTGGCAACTCAGGATATATACTTGGTGCTGTCGGTTGCTTCACTATTTGTTTAATAATAAAAAAACTAAATTAATTCAATTAATAATGACACCACCGTATTAATAGCGGTAGCGTTGGCAATCTTGCATACAAAGTTAACAACAGAACCAGCACCAATATCTAAAGGTCTATCAAAGTTATCGTGTTTGCGTGGGATGATGTGAAGCGTTATGCCATAATTTGGTTGTTCAACACCATTGACAGAAACTATTACAGATACGTCACCAACTAATCGTTCACTTGCTAAACCTATTCCCATAATACGACCACGGTGTGTCATTACATGCCCCACATTTGTTTCTGCTCCACCGTTACCAAATGAGAGTACTCTATTCATTGCATTTGGACCCTTAGCCTCCGCAAATATTGTTATAATCCCATATTTAAGATTATCAACTCTATTTCTCAAATGGTTAAACTGGTTAACAAAAGTCACAACTCGCCTATGTAAATCTTGAACATCATTTTTTAAAGTCTCCAAATCTGTTCTTTCCGCAGGGTTTGTTGGCCCAAATATACTCATTGTTTTTTTTATAAAAATATAATTTTTAAATAAATTCTAAAACGCAACTCATAGGCAAACCGTGAATATCTATCTTGTTGCCATGCTCATCTCTGACTTCTATTTTTAATTCAGTAATTGTACCATTTGAAAGACAGTGATATTCAGGATAAAAACGTGTATATACAATATCTCCAAACTGCTTATTTACCACAGGTATAACCCCTATAATAGTGCTTGGCGCACCATTGAAATAATTACTACTTGTATTAACTTGCTCCAGATGAACATATAGCTGTTTATAAGGAGCTAAATCAATTGATTGTTTTCCAATATAAGTACCTTCCACCATCCACCCCTTTTCATCGAATCCCAGCATTTTTAAAAGATTGCTTGATAATCGTATCTCTGTTGACGTCTCTAAAGATGCTATACCATTCTGCGCATCAACGGTTTGGGTAATAAACAGCGCTTCAAATATATCTGCCAACTGTTGAAAGCCATAGAGTCCATCTGGTATACGATATGTATGGTTTGGTATTTTTTTTTTGATGGCTTTGTGAATAATATTATACCAACCGATAGTGTATGTACAACTTTTTAATCCAACGCGCTTAGTTCCATCTCTATTATCGATATACTGTTGTAAGTTAATAGAATTGTCTATGTTTGAAATTGTATGAAACCTTTTTTTTTAATATATATATAAAATACAAATAAAAATGATTTCTAAAGAATTCAAATATAACCCAGATGCCCAATATTCAAATACTTTCAGCAAAAAAGTGATAGATATAATAAATCAAAACATAGTTGTTACATCCAACGGTAAAGGCTTTAAATCATCATTCCCAAATGTCTTTGAAAAATGCAAACTCCCATACGTTAAATCAGATGCTATAGTCCAAAGCTGGGAAACAGACTGGATGTTATTTTGGCAGAATCAGTTGAATTTTGCTATTTGGTGTGCGACAACTGGTTGTGGTATTGATTTCAACAATCATCTGAAAGCTGATGCCCTGGTTGGTTCGTTATTTCGATTTCATGTCTATTACCAAGTTAGAAGAATTTTATTTGAGATGAGTGTAGCAATGCCGCAAGACTCAAATTGGAATGCGTTCGATAATACATATAACCGAAACGCATACGAGAGAATATGCAAGGAGTTTAACGTTGACTTATATTCGGACTGGAGACAGAAACAAAGCTATAATGATGGTCCAGGAACAATTTATAATTACTGGACAAATATTGGTTATCATCCTTTGATAAATTCTGTATACGACAACAAAACGATGAGTTTCACAGTCTATAAGAGTGATAAAACATACCACATTGATTACATTGCACAAGGATCTGAGGCTGACAATAGTTGGTCTACTTTTATACTAGATAGTTCATCCGGTTTTACAAGAGCAGGAGTAGAAAGAATCAATGATTCCATAAGAACTTATTGCTGGGCAATTCTTGGCTCACAATCACAAACAAGAACAGATATACTTGGAACTGGAACGGCATTTGATGCTCAAAAACTATTTTTGGCAAATGTGGAGGATGCAATAAACAGCCCCATTGACTTGCCCAGTCAAATTTCAAGATATGAAAACACTTTAAAATATGCAAGAAGTAAAGTCAATTTTGCCTATGGAAGTGGATTTTACATGTCTCCGAGTGACATGGAGTTGGGAATCGGAACAATACAAGACTACAATAATGAAATTGTAATAGCAACCGATGCACAAGCATTAGGATTGAATAATGATGTAAATATAAAACCAGTACCACCAAAAATTATTCAACCTTTTCAAGGCACCACAGCAAAGAATTTTTTACCGGAACATTCTGACTTTGATAAATCATCAATACATAAAACTGTAGAGCATAACCCACCAGAAATAAAAAAAATAGCGATTGAACATGAAAATAACAAAACAACTATAATTGTTGGTACTATAGTAATAGGTCTTGCTGCATTACTTATTTACGAGATTTACTAAACCACTCTTTGGCTGCCACATACAACAACCCGGAAACAAACACAAGCAAAGCCCATAGATTGTTACCAAGCCAATTAATAAAATTACCTGTTGCATATAAAAGCCATGATACTATTGCACCAATAACTCCTGGAAGTGCTGCAGCACCTTTACCAGCTAAATTAGCGAGAAGTTTACCAAGATTACTTAGTTGTTTTTTATCCAAACGCAGTCAGAATGCTAACAATAGTAAAACCTTGCTCCCTAAACAAGGTTTTGATCCTCTCACCAATAGTTGTATCCTCGTTTAACACTTTCTTTATTGTTTCCCTTATTCTGCTTACTTGGTTGCGAAAAGCTTCTCTGTTTTCATGGATGGCATCCATTCTTGCTCCTTTTTCAACTTCAATGTCTTTGATGCGGTCACTAATTCTATTTATTTGGAATTCATCATCGTCAGTCTTAGCTTGTTCTAACTTTTGTTTTTCTCTTGTCATGTCTTTATCAAGTTGTGTTAGTTTCGCCAAGTTATTGGTGAGTTCTTCCTTGACAGTTGTCATCGCTTTCACTATTCCATCCATTTCACGCTTGTCTATATTTGTTTGTGTTGAAACATCAGGACGCTCATCCACATCCCAGTCATAAAGAGCACTTTCCATTGACTGTGCTGTGTCTTCAGATATTAAGAGCAGATTAACTCGCTCGATATCTTTTGGTTGTTCTGATATTTTATATGGAAAAACAGTTACCTTTTTTAGTTTTTTCTGTTATGTTATATCCATAAACGTTGATAGCAAGGTTGTTTTGTTTCTCTACTTTGGGAATTTGAGAAATTGGAGTGGGAAAATCAATACCATCCATATTCAACTTACCCATGGGTTTGTTATAACTAGATATCCTAGTTGGATTATTTTTATTAGGCCACAAAGCAGAAACCAATGCCACTTCCAAGCACTTATTATCTTCATTATTGACATTAATTATTGCTTTTTTATCAGATACTGCTTTAGACAAAGGAATATATGAAGAACCTTTTAATGGTTCATATTTTGCTATATTCAAATAAAACTTAACACAGTGATCAATTTCCAATCAAGATTCTGTGTTTGTAAATCTGTCTAAGCTTTCTAGTATAGCTAAAGATGACTCGTCGTAAAACTCACTTATTTTTTCAGAGTTTAAAATTGCATTTTGTTCACTATGTAGCACTGCAGTAGTATATTTTTTTGTGGCACCTTCGTCTTTAAATAAATTTACTGTAAGACCTAATTGAAATTTTAATCCATTTGTCTCTATTAGTTCTTTAATAATTTGCTTTGTAATAATGGATTTTTTATCATGAAATAGTTTTTGAGGGTCTTTGTATTTATCAACAGACATTTCATATGCCTTAAAATAACCACATATTGAGTTATCAACCAATTTTAAGTCTGGGATACTTTTTTAGCTTTTTATCTTTAAAAACTTGTTTTAGTTCATTTATAACATGTTCTTTTAATTTATCATGTTCTTCTTTTTCTTTTTTACGTCTTTTTTTGTCACGCCGTCTCTTTTGATGATTTTCAAATGCTTGCAATTTAACCTCTTGAGTTTCAGGGGTTGGGATTGGTTTTACAACTTGCGGGACTGGAATTGGTAGTTCAGACCACCGCCTTATTGCCTTTTCTAGTGTTTCTTTTCTTATAACTCCTGTTTTATACAGAGCTATTAAATCTTTTATAGTCTCCTTATCGTTTTCGCTATTCATATTTTTTCTTTGTTATGTATTATAAACATAAGTTCTTAAATATAAAATAATTATATTTATAAAATGGAAAGTAGTGTAAAAGTCTGCCAATTCTTAAAAGTTGGGTTACATAATCCATGTCAAAATAAGACAACTAAGAATTCTAATTATTGCAGTTTGCACAAATACAGATTAACAACAAGTCTTGTTTCACCTTGCCTAAGTTGCGGTAAGGGTACTTATGCAAAATATAGGTTATGTTATAATTGTGGAGCTAATTATCTCAATGTAACTATCAAATACCATATGTCAAAATCATACAATGCTGAATGTATGAGATTAAGACGTATTAAAGTTTAAATCATGTTTATTATATTTGTTATTATTCAATAAAAAATGTGTCAAATTATATAATTTAAACTTAAAATCTTTAGTAGTTTTAGGGTTTAACAAGTTTTAATAAATCAAGTAAATCACCATTTCATGGTGATTTGTCATATATGTATTTTGGGTGTTTCTGTTGTTATTTTAGGCGAAACAGAGTGAGACGAAAATTACAACAGAAACCCCAAAATACATATATATCCGTTCTTTCTAATCTGTCTGCTTGGATGCTCTGGCAGGAGAACAATGATGTGTATTATTCCTACTAATTTATTAAACGTGAATGTATGCTGATTGTTCCTACATATATATCAACTGATAATGCATGCCTAGTGTTCTACTAAATGTTATATGAATAAAGAATGCTTAATGTTACTACAGATAGATCAAACGAAAATGTATTTGTTCCTATTACTATATCAAGGAATAATGCAAGTGTACCGTTCCTTCTAATACGGGCGAAGGGCGCGTCCGGCGAAGCTCTCTTGCAGTAACGCGAGTAGACTGGACAGTTAACGTCAAATTAAGTGCGAAGTAGAAGACCAGTCAGTTTGGTACGTTTATGTTTTCTGATTTTTGTTTTCGGTCTTTATTTTGAGTTTTAAGCGTAATTGGTACGTTAAATTACAAAAATATAACGTTATATAAATACTTACGGTAAAAATAAAAAAAAGTATTTATCGAAATAAAATATAATTTGATCGCATGGGTGAGGTCACGTTTCAAAACAGCATCACGTGGTCACATACGCAAAGACTTATAACGTCTAAAATTCGGGTGATACATGTACTATTCCCCGGTTGATTATTTCCCGGTTACAGGGTTATTTACCCGTTACAGGGTTATTTCCCGGTTAACATCCGGTTGAAAATGGATGGCAAACGTGATTCATGAGTGTTGATGTTTCTGATGTCTTAATAATCTAAATTCCTTATATATGTATTAATTTTTTCATAATCACTAAACAAACATGTTTCGAAAAAAGAAAAAGGTAGTTTTGATTAAGTCTTGATCAAGCAGTGATGTCTACTTTGTCATCTGTTAGGCCACATACAAAACAAACAGTTTGGCCTAATAAATGAGAATTTAAACGTGACACATATATAAGTTCAGGTAAAGATTGTTGAAAACTTGAATGTTTTACAAAATAATGTATGAACATTCCCCCATAACCCTCCACCCAACCCCCAACTCCCAACCCCAGGATTTGGCTACAACGAAGCATGGGCGTAGGAACGTTTCAATTAATTGGGGGCCGAACAATTTGAAAAAGATATTTGACAATCAAAAAATATGTTTTAATTAATGGGGCGGGAGTGGGGTTGGTTGGGGTGGGTGGGGCGAGGTTTGAGGGCCAAACAAGTATCCACGCAATTACACCAACGCATACAACATTATACCTGCAAAAAAGTACTTTTTGAGCGCTAACCGTTTTTTTTCCTTCAAATTATTGGGGTGTGTTGTGGGGCCCCCACCACTCTGGCGTCCGACTCCAACGCCTATGAAAAGGGACACAATTTCCATTTATGTTAGGCCACGACAGTGGTCCAACATGCTAGGGGTATTCGGAGGTATGACCTCACCCCACCCCACCCCACCCCACCCCACCCCACCACACCACATCACAAACTCTGTTTTCTTTTAAACCTAGATAACCTGAAATGCATGCATGGCCCTGAAAATCACACTTTAACTAGTTGGATCTTGTACAATGTAAACGCACAATTGGAAATAAAAGTATTTATTTCAAACGTACTTAGCGGATATGGAAACAGAACACTAAGGCTCAAATGACACATTGTGAATGTCAAGACAATTAAGATTAATTCTAGTCACATATCTGACAGTGTTGGCTTGTAACCATGGTAATAACACCAACTAGGACCATATACCCTATTTTCTCTGCTGCTTTGACTATCTGACGTCCGTTTTTAAGATCTTTTTGTTCCGATTCCATTTCTCTCGGCAATGTTTTTTGATAATTCGTTTCACTTACCTTCCTACGACAAAACGAAGGCATTTTATTTTTCCATAGGGAATTTGAGTTTATTTAAGAAATAAAATATGTTCAGCGGGTTTATATTGTTCCAGATAAAAACCTGGTGATCGGGACTTGAAAACCATCGATACCAAGGGCCGTAGGCCCGCGGTTTCGATATGTTTCAAGTCAAAACCTCCAGGGTTTGATCTCGCACAATATCAGTAAAGCCGTTGGAAATATTTCATTTTTTATATGACGTGAGTTTTTATATATTTTATAGCACATTTTCGAGAGAGTGAACATAATACAAACACATTTCTCAGCACCAAACGAAGAAAATACACAGCTTTATCGTGTTTCGTACAAGTTAAATTTGTTGTTTGAACGTAATGTTGTCTTAAAATAACGTATTGAAAATCGTTCTAATGGTTGAAGGACGTGACGTCAGAACGGCAGCGACTCTTATATTGTTGAAGTAATTGCACATGGTAAGGTAGTAATGAATAGTTTCTTTGAGTTTTTTCACTTTGATAACGCAATCTTATAATTGCACATGGTAGCAATGAACAGTTTATCTGTGTTGTGATGCACGCTAACGCAAACGCATCCCATACATGTGAGTAACTGTATTTCTGTGCTGATGTGTACTTTAGCACGTCGTGCTACAAAGGTGAATATGTAATTACTGTGTAAGGCATGTCAAGGATTCGCCCATCTTGATTCAAAATGTTTGGTTGCACAAATTGGGTCTGGTAAAAAAAAACGGTCATGGCGTGTTTACGTCTCCGTGACAACTGGTTTTTGAATATTGTTTTAACACCCGTGACTTGGTCTGTTATTATGTTAAACTTTGTTCCCAGTTCCTACCCAGAAAAAATGCTATTTTCTCTCGGCGGATATTTTACTCTTGCGTAAAACCTTGCTTGTATAGATTTTTTGAAAACTCTTCAATAGCCAGTCGGCATTCAGTATTGTCATAAACCATGTTAGATTGTTGTTGTTTTTACCTCCTCCTTCATTTCCAACAAAATACTTTAAATTTCCAATATTTTATTTTTTATTTTCACACCTCCTCCTACAGCAATCTGTCTTGATTGTTCGTAAACAAATAATAAAACAATAATGGCCCTGGCAAGCTTTCAGGGCTTTGCTCGTTACGGTAATGGATTTGGCTCAATGCAGTAGTTTCTGACTAGGCTTCCTTTGATAGCATTTTGGGACACGGTTGTTGATTACTTTCAGCTTGCTCCTCTCCTTTAAATAATAATAATAATAATAATAATAATAATAATGATAATAACAGATTTTATTTATTCAGGGTAACACATTTAGTTTGTGAACTAATCTTCCATGTGGCCCTCTAATTTACATATTTACCCAGGTTTACAATATAAACAAAGGAAGAAAAAGAAAATTAGATGTTAAAGAGACATGCATTATATACATCATATACAATTAAATTAATAGGATTAAAATCTACATATTTGGAGATGGTACATTAGCTAACTTTATGTTATTTACCTTAAATTAATTGTGTGGTGGTTAACGTAAAGAGTTTGCAAGAGTTTGCTTCCTAAGCTTGCTCACATGCTTGAGACAAATGCTTACTGTCAAAAATGAAACTTTGAAGGAATACAATTTGCTATGTTATGTGTTGTTTTAATATGTTTTTCCAAAAGGAAAGGTATTACGTAGCCATGTACCATTTGAGTATCAGCAGCATATTTTACATACAATATATAGCGGAAATTTCCAAGATGCGTTTTAGTTTTGTTACAGTATATATAAATCCGCAATAGCTATAAAGATAGATCGTGTGATTTAATCGGCATCAAGAATTTTGCGCCAAAGCAAATTCAGTAATTGGAGTGAATAATATACTCGACTAAAGGCATGGCGGACATTTTCTACAACATTTCGTGAACTTTTACCATTACAGTGGATATTAGACCATGTTATTCACGCGGCGAACTGTGTTCTTTTATGTATTAATGGTTATAGTATCAGATTAAAAGTGCGAATTATCAGTAAACAAATAATAAATGGTTTCAAGCAATCAAGAGACGATGGGAAGCAATTATTTCTACAAAGGTACCCCATTGGTTTTGCCAACTTTGGGCTGGTACCTATAATACCACACAGTTGCTTGTTCGTGTAAAGTCATCAATCTTCTGAAAAATGTATTGACGTAAATATTTGCGGTGCTGTTAGAACTAACGCAACTAGGTCTGAAATCGTTATAAGCTTGGCAACACACTTAATATTTTTCTCTTATTGCTTAGTAATTGATCAAGCAAACCAAACAGCTTTTTAACTTTTCCTTTGAACCATAATCTTACGTTTCGCAGGTTTTCGGAATAAATCTAAAACTTATAATTTGAGAAGCATTGATACATATAAGAGGTAAACTTGAACATTTTGTTTGAAAAAAATACTATGGCATAATTTATAAAGGCTATGCTTATCATATCCTCAAATCTAAAGATGCAATACTGTAAGACAGTGCCCCCTGGAACCTGGTTTAAACCATCCAATGACCTTTTTGTCAGTGACCGTTACAAGGTGGTAGCCATATTATCTACCCTTCAATGTTTGTAATCATGTGTAATGATTTGATTATTCTAAAAAGGGTTTGGTACTGCCTCATTTTATATACATGCATGTTCAACTTGGTCTGATTTTGAATATTCTGCGTTCATGACGTGTTGCTGATGTAACCGGACACAGGTATATGATGAAATATCGATTCCTAACCGTATGTCCACGATCCATTGCACAGGGCTAGAAAAATGTGCAGCCAGACCGGGGCTCGAACCCGGGACCCTTGGACTACCGTTGCGATGCTCTACCGACTGAATATGCAACATCAATCTGCCTGTTATATATTTTTGAACCCTGACATACTACCCTGCAGATTGAAATTCGTCCCCGAATTTCCATGGGTACAGGGATTTCAGTCACGGCCTCTGCCGAGATCGCCAAATGACACAGGGCTTGACAAATGTGCAGCCAGACTGGGGCTCGAATTCGGGACCTTCGGACTATCACTCATCAACCGTGACAATTATGCCTTAAATGTCGACCCATTTCATAACCTTTATCTTATAAATGATTGTCTCGTCTTTTTGTGGTGTGGCAAACCAGTTTTTATTTGATTTTGCTCCAATGAAAAATCTTCAGATTTATGGGAGGTTCTATGTATGATCCCATTGCAATACAATATTGAACAAGTGAAGAAAAGTATTGCTATGCAATTACAAGTTCCCTAACGTTTCTTGGAAACAGAAAAGGTGTGGATCATCAGTGTCTCATAATATAGTGCATTTTGTTGTTTGTGGGTTGGGGGGGGGGGGGGGGGGGTTTGGGGGGGGGGGCGGGCGAGGATCGGGTTGGGGGGAGGCCAATGTGATAATTACGATGAACCTGACAACAAAAAGGGAAAACAGTAGAAAAACAAATTGGGGGGCGTGCGGTGGGGGCGGGGAGTGCGGGTGGGGTGGGGGTGTCCGTGCGTGATCATATGATTATTCTGTGGTCCATGATTTAAAATTTAAAAAGTAAGAAAACAATGTGGGGTTGTGGGTGTGGGGTGGGTTCTACATTTGACCATGACCTGCAAGTTACGTTCCTGGATTTTTGTGCACAACATGTCGCCTTGTTATGGTGATTATTCGTGCCAAGTGATTTTACAATCCATCTATGGACGTCAGAATTATAGCCCCGGACAAAGACTTCATAAAAACATTCATCAGTATGGCTATATAAGCCAACTTTGATCGGTAAATTATGCAGGTGCGCCATCCAACTGGAGCTCGACTTGTAAGTGAGGAAGTTGTCGCTTCTTATGGATGGCGGGAGGTGTACAGTAGTGGTTCTACACAGGAAAAAGTGGGTGGTCTGCCTCCACCACAAAAAATATCGACCGTCATATATAACCTTTCATGTGTTAAAAATGACGGTAAAAACACCATACAAACAAACAAAAATCTTAAAGTATGACCTTGACCTTCAAGGTACGGGCCTGGGTTTTGATCGCGACACGTCGTTTAGCTGTGGTGATCACTTGTGTCAAGTTAATTTAAAATCCCTCAATGGACACCAGAGTTATAGACCGGACACGACTGTCATGGATACATTCATTACTATGCCTATATATGGCAAATTTGAACTCTAAGTGTGACCTTGACTTTGAGGGTAGAGGCTTGGGTTTTGCGCACAACACGTCGTCTAACTGTGGTGATCATTTTTTCCAAGTTCTCTTAAAATCTCTCCATGGACTTCAGAGTTATTGATCGGACACGACCGGACGGACGGACTTAAGGCAACTTTAATCTTAAAGTATGACCTTAACCTTCAAGGTACGGGCCTGGATATTGCGCGCGACACGTCGTTTAGCTGTGGTGATCACTTGTGCCAGGTTATTTTAAAATCCCTCAATGGACACCAGTGTTATAGACCGGACACGACTGGCATGAATACATTCATTACTATGTCTATATATGCCAAGTGTGACCTTGTCCTTGAAGGTAGAAGCCTGGGTGTTGCGCGCGACACGTCGTCTATCTGTAATGATCATTTGTGCCAAGTTTCCTTAAAATCCTCTGATGGACGTCAGAGTTATTAATCGGACACCACCGGACGGACGGAAGGAAGGAATGACGGACGAACTCTACGTGTGACCTTGAACTTGAAGGTAGGGCCCGGGTTTTGCGCGCGACACATCGTCTAGCTGTGGTAATCATTCTAAAAATCCCTCCATGGACTTCAGAGTTATTGATCGAACACGACCGGATTGACGGAAAGACGGAACGAAGGACATCGACCAAACCTACAGTCCCCTCCGTTCTTCGAACGGCAAGGGACTAAAAACCCAAAGAAACGTTTCACACGTGCAATTATAATATTACGATACGCACTTGAAACCGTTTACTGCCAACTTAGTAAGTAACCGTGCCGTTACGAATAAAATGTATGAACGGAGAAATCTGGAAATCATCGAACACGATAAATACAAACAATATTGCAGTCTCGGTTTGATTGGGACTGTTCATGAACTTTAGTGAAAATTTCTCGCTAAAAAAATACGACATTCAAGTAAGGAACCACACGTATTTGAGAATGCACCACCGATATCTGTAAATATCGGGCTCAGCGATCTCCAGATATCGGAATGAACCACAGTTCTGATTGCAAGCACAGGGAGATGTTTTACGTCGCCAAACTGCACAGACAACGCTATTTTGATATATAAATAAACATATGAAAGAAGAAATACACGATAAATACAAAACATATTGCAGTCTCGGTTTGATTGAACGGTAATGAGAAGTTTGCTACAGCTTACGCGCTCTATCCCTGGGTTGAGCAGAACTCAATAATTAAAATACCAACAGTACAGACATTTGAACCATCTTGAAGATGGTATGCACACGACGGTGAACATGGACCCTTCAATGACGTGTTGTCACATCATTTCATTGCCAGCGGCGTATGGTTCCAGTTTCTAACAAAAAGCTTTGCCCTAAACGAGAAAACAATGGGCGAAATAAACAAAATGGAATTTAGCTTGGAGTAGAGGTTATGAAGCCTGCGTATCACAGGTAACTGTCAAAAGACTAAATTAAAAAGCAGGCAACTTTTCTTAAGTGTGATGAAACGATAATCAGAACCTATAAAGGCTGACGTAGTGAAACCACCTATTCGAAATTCAAGTAAGAAACCAGACGTATTTGAGAATGTACCACCGATATTTGTAAAAACACCGGAATGAATACATGTAACAGTTATGAAGTTCATATATGGACATCTGCCGTCGGTAGACAAAAACATAAACAAAAGAAATATTTGATTTCTATTAAAAGCAGAATATGCTTACTAACACATAAACTGTAAAAGCACTCGGAAGCGTTACAACTTAGAAAATTACGCTAACAAATAAACTGAATAAAATTAAACTGTACAAACTATGCCGACTACATATTTGTGTACTATTTACGCTGTATCCCCTACTCGCTGCGCCGACGCTAAGCACAACACAGGAAGTGTGCAGATCCATATGGTCTATTTATAGCACAGGTAATGTGTATTTAAACACAATAGTTGAAAGGTCAACGTGCCTTCTTAAACAAGCGTACGTTTCTAGTTAGTTGTACATCGGGGGATTTATGCAAATATGAAGGTAATATTATACACAAATACTTGACACAAAGTCTCTATCATCTCCTTAATGTTACAATAAGCATATTCTGACTTTAAGCTCCAAGTAGTATTAATTAGTTATTATTATATTGTATATGGATTTGTTTACGTCTTATGGAACACCTCTAGTGCGTAATTCGAAATAATTCACTTCACAATAACTGTTGGGTAAAGTGAGATAAAAAAAAGTTTAGAAGAACAACTATTTCACAGTTTTGCATTAAAACAAATACACGCCTTTGGGACTTTTGAAGATGGTGAGTGTCAAACTAAATGCTATGGCTCGACAAATTCCGAAAATGTGATTCAGTTTTAGATGGTTAAAATAATATCTCGTTATACAAGTACTAGTAAGCCATTTGTTTTCAAAAGGGATTTCATTTTTTATGACAATAGAATGCTTCGTGCAGTATATGTGTGGCTGTATCTGAGTATTTTCAGTGAAGAATATTGTTTTTATTGTACATATATCAGCTTAAATACAATCATATAGCCCCACAAAACTCAGTCAGTATAAGTAATAGATAGAGTCTTGCTTGTCTCAGCAAGTTGGCTTATTTAAACACCGAGATGGGCGTAGCCTCATCGAGGTGTTTAAAAAACCAACGAGCGGAGACATACTCTATCTTTTTTGTAGCATGGTGTACTTAGTAACACTGTGACGTCATAGTGACCGTACTCTAAATTCCAATATCTGGTAGTTGTATTACGGTATAGCCACGCCCTTTAGTTACACGAAATTAAAAGATTTAATGCACTGCATTCATCAGAGGAAATGTCACCGACCATGCTACAACATAGGATATACGAAACAGAGACAAAACAGTCGGTTATTTAGTAGAATACTTGAATGTGAAGGTCATTTTATAAGCAATGGCGGTTGCATGGTGTTAGCGGCGTGTGGGTCCTTGTTACTGTCTAGCCACTAAAGCTGCCTGTTAGTCTTACTGGTAATGCATAGTGCACAACAACAATACGAGTATTCTACCGCACCTGCGTCAAGTCGTTGCACTGGATAGTGGTCTTCAACAGAGTTATCTTCAATGTCATCTGACAATAAAAATATGAAGTACTGTATCCATTAAATTCCCTCACCATTTACAGAGTATAGCGTACACACTAAAAGCTACATGTATCACCTTCATATATTATGCATGTTTGGCCTGAAAGTTTTATTAAAATGTGATAAACATACTTTTTTCAACAGTATGATAACTCGCTTTAAAACTCTGCTCATAATCTATCTAACATAAATATATTTATTATATACATTCCAATGAAATAGTGGATTTTATTATAAATAAATAAAACCTTATATTGTCATTGTTTATATTTTCACTGTTAAACCCTTTTTTGTTTCAACTTTCATCTGTTATGTGTACATACCTGTAGGAGTAGCAGTCTTGGTTCCTTCTATAACATTAATATTCCAATTATTATAGTTACTAAAGGCCAGAATTCATTCTTTCTGTTCATCTGTCACATCTAAGGTAATTCGAGATGTGGCCATCTTAAATATGCACTTTGGAAAACAACCAGTTATCAAAATTTGCAAACAGTTTTCGTCAGTCATACAAGTTGTACATGCTGCATAAGTTTATCATGCTAAGCTATCTGGCTGCATGAGTTTTTCATGCTAAGTTGTCTGGCTTCATGAGTTTTTCATGCTAAAACGAAGAGTTGTTGTATAGAGTTTATTCATTGGTAAAAATAAGGGCAGGGACCGTAATTTTTAGTTTCACTTTTGTGCAAATAGGTTGCATCATGGCTGAAAATATAGATAAGAAAAAATGTAAACTACATTTATATGGAAGTAAAGATGATTTTAATCAGTTAAAGGCAAATATGGAAGCTATTCGTGCAAACTTAAAAGGTAATGGACAGCAATCAAATTTTCGTGAATGTTTCTGTTATGAAATATCAGGAGAGTTTAAGAAACGATGTGGATATACATATTAATCAAGACTGTAAACCAGCTGATGCAGATGAAGATTTGATCATTTCAAGATACACTGCACTCAGAAATATAACAATATTTGTACGCATCATAATTTAGAATGCAAGTTCCCGGTATAACTTATAGCCAGGGAAGAGGACGGGTATGGTGTACAATATAGCGTAAACTACCAACAAGCCTTTTTGACACTGTATGGAAGGCATCACTGGACTTGCCAAATGGAAAAAAATATTGTGACTCTTCGTTTATTCCATGGTTATATTACTAGTGTAATGCTACCATCTCAAATGAAACGTGTTGTAGATGCTATTGGCATAGGACCTTTTCATGTAGCTAGGATAGCATATTTCACTACCGTTCATGAACAGTTTCAATCAAACCGAGACTGCATTTTTCGTATGTTTCGTGTTCGGCCGTTTCCAAAGGTCCACTCTCATACTCTTTCACAGGAGCTTGCGACTAGTGAAGATGCTGACACTGTAATATAATAACGGATGCTAGGCATGCTACCAAATATACTGACGTGGTATGCAAGACCCATACAGTGATTGATCATGAGGTTGTGAGGCGTGCTGATGATCCTTGTGCTCAGCGACATGAACTAATTGGCACAAAGAAAATATACAATAACTTCGATAAAAATAAGATAAAAGTAAGGCGTCAGGTTCACGATCGCAATGCAAGTATAAATAAATATATCAGAGAGGAACACAAAAACACTGTAAATCAAAATGACACATGGCGCTAAATGCAGGAAGGGTAAAACTTGGTCTGCCCATCACTCGGATAAGTGACCAGTTAAAACACATATTCATTATGCAATGCGTAATTGCAAAGGAAATGTGTCTATTTTAAGATCTAGTTTAGAAAACTGTATAAACCATTACAAAAATGACCATGTGTAAGTGTCGACAAGAATATCGTTGCTTAAAAGATAAAAACTATAAACCGAGCAAACAAAAATTACAACTTCAGTGGCCGAACAATTACTTTTGTCCTCAAATAAAGCTGTTGATGTGCAAACAAAGAATTACAACTGCAGTGGCCAAACAATTACTTTTGTCCTGAAATAAAGCTGTTGATGTGTATAAGCATCCTGAAAATTATGTCCACCATATGGATTCTTGCCTTGTAGGATCATTCAATAATACACTGAACATCTTTCATGACAAACGTATTGGTGTGCATTAGGCAAGGAGTAATTTGGCAATATTCCACTGGAACGAAAACATTCAACACGAGTTGGTAAAAGTAACATGTGACTACAGAAAACATACTTTGACAAAGTGGAAAAATTCAAAATGTGCACCACAAATTTGGAAACCATTTTAAGTATTTTGTTCGATAAACAACGTGCACGTAATACAGGTTTGAAAACAATTTAAATTTGTTTTTATTTACTAAAAGGTTATGAATGAATGAACGAACGAACGAACGAACGAACGAATGAATGAATGAATGAATAAACGAAAAAACGAACGAACGAACGAACGAATGAATTAATATAAATACACTAACTAAAAGGAAGTAGAATAGGAACGAACGGAATGAATAGTTCAAATCTGACCACAGGTGGTAGATGACCATAACCTTAAGGTAAATGCAAAATATTAAACCTCTGGCTATTGTAGTTTCAGAGAAAAATATATTTGTGTTTCCCTATATCAGTCTATATAAGTCTATCTTAAATATGTTACCACTGGGGCGGGTCCAAATTTGATCTCAGGGTCACCATTAGAACAAACTTGTTAGAGGACCATAAGACGATGCTACAAGCAAAATATCACAGCTCTATATATTGTATTTTTGGAGAAATTGTTTAAGATTTGTTAAATGAACATGATAAGCCCCATTGTGGGGGCATTTATGACCCCCACATGCACCATTCGAACAAACATATAATGATGCTTCAAATCAACTAAGGGGCGTCCGTGGCGGAGTGGTCTCAGACTTGAAATCACATGTCCCTCACCGCTGTGGGTTCGAGTCTCCATGGGGCCAGGATTGTTTACTATGTGAGTATCAAGTTATCCAGCTTGCTTGCGGAACGTCGGTGATTCTACTCAGGCGCGCGCCCGTGCACGCAAAAAGGCCCAGGTTGGCACCTGGGTTCTTCCTCCACCAATTAAAAAGATGGAATCTTAGCTGTTGGTGCAACTATTAAATCCAGTTCAATGAATTCATATAAGATTTGGTTGAATTCCGACAAACGATTTCTGAGAAAAAATCGTCAGAAGCAAAATATAACGACGGCGAGGGACGACGGACAGACAACGGACGGACGACGGACGACGACAGACGAAGAGTGATCCCAAAACATCACATCGAGTCTTCGGCTCAGGTGATCAACAACACTGACAGATGACAAGGATTTTTGAATTTTGAAGTCCCAATGAGTTTCTTGCATTTAAGGTTTACTAAAGCATGGCAGAGAAGTAACTGATAATAGAGTATATTGTGTTAAAAATACAAAGAAAAAAATTGTTAACACGGGTCTTTTGAGAAAATCCATCTATACACAGTTGTTTTAACATATATACAAGTGCACATGAAATGCAAAACGGTTATAATTTTTCAATAATACACTGAACATCTTTCATGACAAACGTATTGGTGTGCATTAGGCAAGGAGTAATTTGGCAATATTCCACTGGAACGAAAACATTCAATATGAGTTGGTAAAAGTAACATGTGACTACAGAAAACATACTTTGACAAAGTGGAAAAATTCAAAATGTGCACCACAAATTTGGAAACCATTTTAAGTATTTTGTTCGATAAACAACGTGCACGTAATACAGGTTTGAAAACAATTTAAATTTGTTTTTATTTACTAAAAGGTTATGAATGAATGAACGAACGAACGAACGAACGAATGAATGAATGAATGAATGAACGAAAAAACGAACGAACGAACGAATGAATTAATATAAATACACTAACTAAAAGGAAGTAGAACAGGAACGAACGGAATGAATAGTTCAAATCTGACCACAGGTGGTAGATGACCATAACCTTAAGGTAAATGCAAAATATTAAACCTCTGGCTATTGTAGTTTCAGAGAAAAATATATTTGTGTTTCCCTATATCAGTCTATATAAGTCTATCTTAAATATGTTACCACTGGGGCGGGTCCAAATTTGATCTCAGGGTCACCATTAGAACAAACTTGTTAGAGGACCATAAGACGATGCTACAAGCAAAATATCACAGCTCTATATATTGTATTTTTGGAGAAATTTTTTAAGATTTGTTAAATGAACATGATAAGCCCCATTGTGGGGGCATTTATTAGTTTAATAATATTTTATTGCAGATATGTTACAATACATCAATTCAACATCACAATATTCATAGAAACATATGCAAATGGATTGAACTACAAGTTATTACAACATTAGTTAGAGTTCTCTCCATTGTGGCTGAAAAAGTGTTTATGATTATCGGTTTGAAATTGTAACAATATATTTAAATATAAATTTGATACAGAAAAACGCAGAAAAAAGAATAATATAATAAAATAATAATAATAAAAAAAAAAATCCAAAAATGTTAACTCTGCCGTGCCATTCTACCCCCACGCAATCTCCACCGAAATAACACCACCACAATATCCCCGTTCAGGCTGATAGAAACATAGCGACAGTAGATATAGACAAAATAAAACGTTATATTGATACAAAGTTAATGATTTTGGAATCGTTTAGTGTTTTTAATATAGTTTTGCACTTGAGTAAATAGAATATGATTTTCCTCGTCTTTTAGTTGGTCGATGCCGTATAAAAGTTTGTGAGTACTTAAAGGATGAAATATACGAGTGTCTAAAAATAATTGCCGTCTTTCATTTCTGAAATTTACACATCTAAACAAATAATGCTCAACATCTTCAAAACCATTACCACATATACAATTGGGATTATCTCTCAAATGATAAAGAAAGAGATCAGCATTTAAATTGCTGCAGTTGTTTCGCAAACGCGCATGTTTATGACCCCCACATGCACCATTCGAACAAACATATAATGATGCTTCAAATCAACTAAGGGGCGTCCGTGGCGGAGTGGTCTCAGACTTGAAATCACATGTCCCTCACCGCTGTGGGTTCGAGTCTCCATGGGGCCAGGATTGTTTACTATGTGAGTATCAAGTTATCCAGCTTGCTTGCGGAACGTCGGTGATTCTACTCAGGCGCACGCCCGTGCACGCAAAAAGGCCCAGGTTGGCACCTGGGTTCTTCCTCCACCAATTAAAAAGATGGAATCTTAGCTGTCGGTCCAACTATTAAATCCAGTTCTATGAATTCATATAAGATTTGGTTGAATTCCGACAAACGATTTCTGAGAAAAAATCGTCAGAAGCAAAATATAACGACGGCGAGGGACGACGGACAGACAACGGACGGACGACGGACGACGACAGACGAAGAGTGATCCCAAAACATCACATCGAGTCTTCGGCTCAGGTGATCAACAACACTGACAGATGACAAGGATTTTTGAATTTTGAAGTCCCAATGAGTTTCTTGCATTTAAGGTTTACTAAAGCATGGCAGAGAAGTAACTGATAATAGAGTATATTGTGTTAAAAATACAAAGAAAAAAATTGTTAACACGGGTCTTTTGAGAAATTCCATCTATACACAGTTGTTTTAACATATATACAAGTGCACATGAAATGCAAAACGGTTATAATTTTTACTACATTATTATACACTCTTTATGGGACGGGCCTCATCCTTTGATACAAAAATAATAATCTCAGTTTCATTGTGCAAATGTATTCCTAACAGCGATTTACAGTTACCTATAGAAAATCTCCTGATTTTTCCTGAGTAAGTTGGAATAATTAAGAGCTAATTTAATACGATTTTCTTCCAATGATAAATAGTGCACAAGGATAAAGTATTACTTGTAATACTTCACGTAGGTTCTCTTAATATTCAGGAGGTATACAATGTAATACGTGACAGCTAAGGCGAAGGCCATTTGGTATATGTTAGATTAAATAATCAACATCTAACCCTCCGTACAAACTTAATTCATAATAAAGATAAAGCAGCTCATGATATGA
Organism: Cyrtodaria siliqua; assembly: GCA_037043455.1. Taxonomy (NCBI): domain Eukaryota; kingdom Metazoa; phylum Mollusca; class Bivalvia; order Adapedonta; family Hiatellidae; genus Cyrtodaria; species Cyrtodaria siliqua. The sequence goes on from JAWPHD010000569.1 coordinate 249,539, forward strand.
TCGTTTTGATGTATAAATAACATGACAAAGGCATGTTTTTACCTTGTAAAACCATGGTATTCTTGATACTGACACTAACCACGTTTACACATATCGAAATATAATGGGCTATGCGTGAATCACGTTGCTTTATAATTTATGTTATATTTAAGTGAATGAGTAAAAGCAACAACCTTCTCGTCTCTCACCACTGCGGTATCGAATCCCACTGGGAGCTCAACTTGTGAGAAAGTTTTGTTTCTTACGGATGGCGGAAGGTATACAGTACTGTAAGGTTTCTACAAATGAATAAGTGGATGGTCAGTTTCCATCACTAAACATCGACCGTTATCCATAGCTTAAATGGTTCTGGAAAATAACGTAATTCACCATTCATTATATTTGAATTTATGTTATGTGTTCACCATTCATTATATTTGAATGTATTTTATGTTTTCAGAATTGATTCTGAATAAATAACATTCCACAGTGCCAAGAATTGGCTGCTTATACAAATCGGTTTAAAAATATAGCAATAACTATCAAATTATATGGTGTATGGCGAAACCGGTACTATGCAATTCTCCGAGGCTATTGATATTTGCGCGAAAATGTTATCAATTTGGTCAAAGGTAGTGTCTCCAGAAAGTAATAACTCTCAGCTGATTTGTACATAGTATTGCATAGCTTACACAAATATAGCAATAGTACAAAGAACAAATTTAATTTTAAATGGCTTAAATGTATCGAAGAAATCTTAATTAAATGTGGTTTTAGTGTCATCTGGGAAACGCATGACCTTCCAAATAGTAATTGGTTGATTGCATCTGCGCATCAAAAGCTCGTAGATATATTTTTGAACGAATGGTATGAAACAGTTGAAAGCTCTAGTAGTTATTATATACACAGATTATTTAAAACTTAGTTTGGCTTTGAGAGATGCTTGACACATACGCTCGGTAATTACTCAAGTATATGGAAACCATAAGTTACCAATTGAAACTGGACGCTGGAATAAGCAGTTACATATTTAGCTATGCAATCGATCTATCTTTATTTGTGTATTTTTCATGTTTACTTTAACTGAGTTGTAAAATCAATAATGCATTTGATATTTCTATAGTGACTAATAAGTCTCATTAGGCTGGGTATTATTTTGTTTAATTAATATTGCCTATATTATACTGCATTGTTTTGTATATGTAATATTTGTAACGATGTTATTTGTCACTTTAATAAAAAAAACACGAATGTTGTATTATTTGCCTTTTATTTAATGATATGCAAGCAGCTTTAACGTCAACATTGGTACTCGGTTATTAAACCGAGTTGTTACTTTTATTACCTGTTTTCAATTGTACCTTTAAGGCATGCTGAAAATATTAGATTGATATTACAGACAAGAATAAGTCATATCAGATTATAACATGTTTTGCTGTTCAACATGATTATTATGAAATTTATTTGCAAATTTTAGTATTTATATTAACCAATAAATGTGTCTTAATAGTTTATTGTGATAAGTGTGTCTTCCAAATTAAAAGTGCAGATGCTCAGTTTGCCCCCAAACAATAGATACCACACGTATGGTACGCATAATACTATTATTCCAATTATATAATCTGCTATCTACATGTTTCCTTTATTATTTGCCGTAAAACAATCATTTCTATATTTACCTCCAGAAAACACGAGCGAGACATCCTCTGTCGCAAACAATTGTAAAAGTAGTTCCCCAATTCGTCCCCTATTACATTGTTTGACCTGTAATATATTAGGTTATACAAACATGTGGAAAACAATTACTAGCTAGGTCTATGTCGTATCGTATCTTCCAAAACAACGTATTTATAGGGAAGTATGTGATGAAACGCTTATTTGCCTAGTTATTTGCAAAATACCTATTAATGCTGCATTGTTTGTTAGAGAATATAACCTGGCGGCGATATCTTTGTTTACACCGTCCCGTTTGGGATGATAATATGGTAAGAGTGAAGTTTGGTGCACCTTAGAATCTGGTTAAAACCCCAAGCGGCCCTTTTTTGTTACTGACCGTTTCAAGGCGGAAGCCCTATTGTCAACCCTTTTGTGTTTGTGATGTCTTATTTTTGTTTAGAGCAAAGTTTATGGCGGGTATTTTTTTATTCAGGCTGTCCCGTTTTATTGGGATGACAGTAGGGTAAGTGTGGGGTTTGGTGCACCCTAGAACTTGGTTTAAACCCCCAGCGGTCTTTTTTGCCACTGCCCGTTCCAAGGCGGTAGCCCTATTGTCAACCGTTTTGTGTTTTCGATGTCTTATTTGGCCTTTTATTCAGCTTTAATGTTGTTCTTTGTTTCTCTGTGTGTTTGTGGTTGACTGTCGTCCTTGAATGCTACTTTTCCTGTTCAACTTTTATATCTATATTTGCATTTAATTCAAATTTAGAATTGTTGTTTGTTTCTGTGCTTGCATTTGATTGACTATGGTCCTTGAATACTACATTTATTGTTCGACTTTTATATCTACTTGTGCATGTAAAGCTATTAAAATATGTATCAAATAAAATTGCATAAACTGCACATGTAATGTGTATCTGATAAGGGATATTAACATTCGAAATATTACCAAATTGCAATATAAGAATAGAGTATGTAATTTCCGTACACAAGTTACTATATTCTCCTCGGAATCAATCGATCACACTTTAATCGTTATATATTTATATTGGCTGGTGTTGAGTCACATTTATATTGGGTGGTGCTGGGTCACATGCATTGTTTTACAACCAAGTTTGAACCGCCACCATGCAACCGCCATTGCTTATAAAATGACCTTCACATTCAAGTATTCTACTAAATAACCGACTGTTTTGTCTCTGTTTCGTATATCCTATGTTGTAGCATGGTCGGTAACATTTCCTCTGATGAATGCAGTGCATTAAATCTTTTAATTTCGTGTAACTAAAGGGGCGTGGCTATACCGTAATACAACTACCAGATATTGGAATTTAGAGTACGGTCACTATGACGTCACAGTGTTACTAAGTACACCATGCTACAAAAAAGATAGAGTATGTCTCCGCTCGTTGGTTATTTAAACACCTCGATGAGGCTACGCCCATCTCGATGTTTAAATAAGCCAACTTGCTGAGACAAGCAAGACTCTATCTATTACTTATACTGACTGAGTTTTGTGGGGCTATATGATTGTATTTAAGCTGATATATGTACAATAAAAACAATATTCTTCACGGAAAATACTCAGATACAGCCACACATATACTGCACGAAGCATTCTATTGTCATAAAAAATGAAATCCCTTTTGAAAACAAATGGCTTACTAGTACTTGTATAACGAGATATTATTTTAACCATCTAAAACTGAATCACATTTTCGGAATTTGTCGAGCCATAGCATTTAGTTTGACACTCACCATCTTCAAAAGTCCCAAAGGCGTGTATTTGTTTTAATGCAAAACTGTGAAATAGTTGTTCTTCTAAACTTTTTTTTATCTCACTTTACCCAACAGTTATTGTGAAGTGAATTATTTCGAATCACGCACTAGAGGTGTTTATTCCATAAGACGTAAACAAATCCATATACAATATAATAATAACTAATTAATACTTGGAGCTTAAAGTCAGAATATGCTTATTGTAACATTAAGGAGATGATAGAGACTTTGTGTCAAGTATTTGTGTATAATATTACCTTCATATTTGCATAAATCCCCCGATGTACAACTAACTAGAAACGTACGCATGTTTAAGAAGGCACGTTGACCTTTCAACTATTGTGTTTAAATACACATTACCTGTGCTATAAATAGACCATATGGATCTGCACACTTCCTGTGTTGTGCTTAGCGTCGGCGCAGCGAGTAGGGGATACAGCGTAAATAGTACACAAATATGTAGTCGGCATAGTTTGTACAGTTTAATTTTATTCAGTTTATTTGTTAGCGTAATTTTCTAAGTTGTAACGCTTCCGAGTGCTTCGTCAACTTTTACAGTTTATGTGTTAATAAGCATATTCTGCTTTTAATAGAAATCAAATATTTCTTTTGTTTATGTTTTTGTCTACCGACGGCAGATGTCCATATATGAACTTCATAACTGTTACATGTATTCATTCCGGTGTTTTTACAAATATCGGTGGTACATCCTCAAATACGTCTGGTTTCTTACTTGAATTTCGAATAGGTGGTTTCACTACGTCAGCCTTTATAGGTTCTGATTATCGTTTCATCACACTTAAGAAAAGTTGCCTGCTTTTTAATTTAGTCTTTTGACAGTTACCTGTGATACGCAGGCTTCATAACCTCTACTCCAAGCTAAATTCCATTTTGTTTATTTCTCCCATTGTTTTCTCGTTTAGGGCAAAGCTTTTTGTTAGAAACTGGAACCATACGCCGCTGGCAATGAAATGATGTGACAACACGTCATTGAAGGGTCCATGTTCACCGTCGTGTGCATACCATCTTCAAAATGGTTCAAATGTCTGTACTGTTGGTATTTTAATTATTGAGTTCTGCTCAACCCAGGGATAGAGCGCGTAAGCTGTAGCAAACTTCTCATTACCGTTCAATCAAACCGAGACTGCAATATGTTTTGTATTTATCGTGTATTTCTTCTTTCATATGTTTATTTATATATCAAAATAGCGTTGTCTGTGCAGTTTGGCGACGTAAAACATCTCCCTGTGCTTGCAATCAGAACTGTGGTTCATTCCGATATCTGGAGATCGCTGAGCCCGATATTTACAGATATCGGTGGTGCATTCTCAAATACGTGTGGTTCCTTACTTGAATGTCGTATTTTTTTAGCGAGAAATTTTCACTAAAGTTCATGAACAGTCCCAATCAAACCGAGACTGCAATATTGTTTGTATTTATCGTGTTCGATGATTTCCAGATTTCTCCGTTCATACATTTTATTCGTAACGGCACGGTTACTTACTAAGTTGGCAGTAAACGGTTTCAAGTGCGTATCGTAATATTATAATTGCACTTGTGAAACGTTTCTTTGGGTTTTTAGTCCCTTGCCATTCGAAGAACGGAGGGGACTGTAGGTTTGTTCGATGTCCTTCGTTCCGTCTTTCCGTCAATCCGGTCGTGTTCGATCAATAACTCTAAAGTCCATGGAGGGATTTTTAGAATGATTACCACAGCTAGACGATGTGTCGCGCGCAAAACCCGGGCCCTACCTTCAAGTTCAAGGTCACACGTAGAGTTCGTCCGTCATTCCTTCCTTCCGTCCGTCCGGTGGTGTCCGATTAATAACTCTGAAGTCCATCAGAGGATTTTAAGGAAACTTGGCACAAATGATCATTACAGATAGACGACGTGTCGCGCGCAACACCCAGGCTTCTACCTTCAAGGACAAGGTCACACTTGGCATATATAGACATAGTAATGAATGTATTCATGCCAGTCGTGTCCGGTCTATAACACTGATGTCCATTGACGGATTTTAAAATAACCTGGCACAAGTGATCACCACAGCTAAACGACGTGTCGCGCGCAATATCCAGGCCCGTACCTTGAAGGTCAAGGTCATACTTTAAGATTAAAGTTGCCTTAAGTCCGTCCGTCCGGTCGTGTCCGATCAATAACTCTGAAGTCCATGGAGAGATTTTAAGAGAACTTGGAAAAAATGATCACCACAGTTAGACGACGTGTTGTGCGCAAAACCCAAGCCTCCACCCTCAAAGTCGAGGTCACACTTAGAGTTCAAATTTGCCATATATAGGCATAGTAATGAATGTATCCATGACAGTCGTGTCCGGTCTATAACTCTGGTGTCCATTGAGGGATTTTAAATTAACTTGACACAAGTGATCACCACAGCTAAACGACGTGTCGCGATCAAAACCCAGGCCCGTACCTTGAAGGTCAAGGTCATACTTTAAGATTTTTGTTTGTTTGTATGGTGTTTTACGTCATTTTTAACACATGAAAGGTTATATATGACGGTCGATATTTTTGTTGTGGAGGCAGACCACCCACTTTTCCTGTGTAGAACCACTACTGTACACCTCCCGCCATCCATAAGAAGCGACACTTCCTCACTTACAAGTCGAGCTCCAGTTGGATGCGCACCTGCGAACGGGCAGTGGCAAAAAAGACCGCTGGGGGTTTAAACCAAGTTCTAGGGTGCACCAAACCCCACACTTACCCTACTGTCATCCCAATAAAACGGGACAGCATGAATAAAAAAATACCCGCCATAAACTTTGCTCTAAACAAAAATAAGACATCACAAACACAAAAGGGTTGACAATAGGGCTTCCGCCTTGAAACGGTCAGTAACAAAAAAGGGCCGCTTGGGGTTTTAACCAGATTCTAAGGTGCACCAAACTTCACTCTTACCATATTGTCATCCCAAACGGGACGGTGTAAACAAAGATATCGCCGCCAGGTTATATTCTCTAACAAACAATGCAGCATTAATAGGTATTTTGCAAATAACTAGGCAAATAAGCGTTTCATCACATACTTCCCTATAAATACGTTGTTTTGGAAGATACGATACGACATAGACCTAGCTAGTAATTGTTTTCCACATGTTTGTATAACCTAATATATTACAGGTCAAACAATGTAATAGGGGACGAATTGGGGAACTACTTTTACAATTGTTTGCGACAGAGGATGTCTCGCTCGTGTTTTCTGGAGGTAAATATAGAAATGATTGTTTTACGGCAAATAATAAAGGAAACATGTAGATAGCAGATTATATAATTGGAATAATAGTATTATGCGTACCATACGTGTGGTATCTATTGTTTGGGGGCAAACTGAGCATCTGCACTTTTAATTTGGAAGACACACTTATCACAATAAACTATTAAGACACATTTATTGGTTAATATAAATACTAAAATTTGCAAATAAATTGCATAATCATGTTGAACAGCAAAACATGTTATAATCTGATATGACTTATTCTTGTCTGTAATATCAATCTAATATTTTCAGCATGCCTTAAAGGTACAATTGAAAACAGGTAATAAAAGTAACAACTCGGTTTAATAACCGAGTACCAATGTTGACGTTAAAGCTGCTTGCATATCATTAAATAAAAGGCAAATAATACAACATTCGTGTTTTTTTTTATTAAAGTGACAAATAACATCGTTACAAATATTACATATACAAAACAATGCAGTATAATATAGGCAATATTAATTAAACAAAATAATACCCAGCCTAATGAGACTTATTAGTCACTATAGAAATATCAAATGCATTATTGATTTTACAACTCAGTTAAAGTAAACATGAAAAATACACAAATAAAGATAGATCGATTGCATAGCTAAATATGTAACTGCTTATTCCAGCGTCCAGTTTCAATTGGTAACTTATGGTTTCCATATACTTGAGTAATTACCGAGCGTATGTGTCAAGCATCTCTCAAAGCCAAACTAAGTTTTAAATAATCTGTGTATATAATAACTACTAGAGCTTTCAACTGTTTCATACCATTCGTTCAAAAATATATCTACGAGCTTTTGATGCGCAGATGCAATCAACCAATTACTATTTGGAAGGTCATGCGTTTCCCGGATGACACTAAAACCACATTTAATTAAGATTTCTTCGATACATTTAAGCCATTTAAAATTAAATTTGTTCTTTGTACTATTACTATATTTGTGTAAGCTATGCAATACTATGTACAAATCAGCTGAGAGTTATTACTTTCTGGAGACACTACCTTTGACCAAATTGATAACATTTTCGCGCAAATATCAATAGCCTCGGAGAATTGCATAGTACCGGTTTCGCCATACACCATATAATTTGATAGTTATTGCTATATTTTTAAACCGATTTGTATAAGCAGCCAAATCTTGGCACTGTGGAATGTTATTTATTCAGATACAATTCTGAAAACATAAAATACATTCAAATATAATGAATGGTGAACACATAACACAAATTCAAATATAATGAATGGTGAATTACGTTATTTTCCAGAACCATTTAAGCTATGGATGACGGTCGATGTTTAGTGATGGAAACTGACCATCCACTTATTCATTTGTAGAAACCTTACAGTACTGTATACCTTCCGCCATCCGTAAGAAACAAAACTTTCTCACAAGTTGAGCTCCCAGTGGGATTCGATACCGCAGTGGTGAGAGACGAGAAGGTTGTTGCTTTTACTCATTCACTTAAATATAACATAAATTATAAAGCAACGTGATACACGCATAGCCCATTATATTTCGATATGTGTAAACGTGGTTAGTGTCAGTATCAAGAATACCATGGTTTTACAAGGTAAAAACATGCCTTTGTCATGTTATTTATACATCAAAACGATCATATCATGAGCTGCTTTATCTTTATTATGAATTAAGTTTGTACGGAGGGTTAGATGTTGATTATTTAATCTAACATATACCAAATGGCCTTCGCCTTAGCTGTCACGTATTACATTGTATACCTCCTGAATATTAAGAGAACCTACGTGAAGTATTACAAGTAATACTTTATCCTTGTGCACTATTTATCATTGGAAGAAAATCGTATTAAATTAGCTCTTAATTATTCCAACTTACTCAGGAAAAATCAGGAGATTTTCTATAGGTAACTGTAAATCGCTGTTAGGAATACATTTGCACAATGAAACTGAGATTATTATTTTTGTATCAAAGGATGAGGCCCGTCCCATAAAGAGTGTATAATAATGTTGTAAAAATTATAACCGTTTTGCATTTCATGTGCACTTGTATATATGTTAAAACAACTGTGTATAGATGGATTTTCTCAAAAGACCCGTGTTAACAATTTTTTTCTTTGTATTTTTAACACAATATACTCTATTATCAGTTACTTCTCTGCCATGCTTTAGTAAACCTTAAATGCAAGAAACTCATTGGGACTTCAAAATTCAAAAATCCTTGTCATCTGTCAGTGTTGTTGATCACCTGAGCCGAAGACTCGATGTGATGTTTTGGGATCACTCTTCGTCTGTCGTCGTCCGTCGTCCGTCCGTTGTCTGTCCGTCGTCCCTCGCCGTCGTTATATTTTGCTTCTGACGATTTTTTCTCAGAAATCGTTTGTCGGAATTCAACCAAATCTTATATGAATTCATTGAACTGGATTTAATAGTTGCACCAACAGCTAAGATTCCATCTTTTTAATTGGTGGAGGAAGAACCCAGGTGCCAACCTGGGCCTTTTTGCGTGCACGGGCGCGCGCCTGAGTAGAATCACCGACGTTCCGCAAGCAAGCTGGATAACTTGATACTCACATAGTAAACAATCCTGGCCCCATGGAGACTCGAACCCACAGCGGTGAGGGACATGTGATTTCAAGTCTGAGACCACTCCGCCACGGACGCCCCTTAGTTGATTTGAAGCATCATTATATGTTTGTTCGAATGGTGCATGTGGGGGTCATAAATGCCCCCACAATGGGGCTTATCATGTTCATTTAACAAATCTTAAACAATTTCTCCAAAAATACAATATATAGAGCTGTGATATTTTGCTTGTAGCATCGTCTTATGGTCCTCTAACAAGTTTGTTCTAATGGTGACCCTGAGATCAAATTTGGACCCGCCCCAGTGGTAACATATTTAAGATAGACTTATATAGACTGATATAGGGAAACACAAATATATTTTTCTCTGAAACTACAATAGCCAGAGGTTTAATATTTTGCATTTACCTTAAGGTTATGGTCATCTACCACCTGTGGTCAGATTTGAACTATTCATTCCGTTCGTTCCTATTCTACTTCCTTTTAGTTAGTGTATTTATATTAATTCATTCGTTCGTTCGTTCGTTCGTTTTTTCGTTTATTCATTCATTCATTCATTCGTTCGTTCGTTCGTTCGTTCGTTCATTCATTCATAACCTTTTAGTAAATAAAAACAAATTTAAATTGTTTTCAAACCTGTATTACGTGCACGTTGTTTATCGAACAAAATACTTAAAATGGTTTCCAAATTTGTGGTGCACATTTTGAATTTTTCCACTTTGTCAAAGTATGTTTTCTGTAGTCACATGTTACTTTTACCAACTCGTGTTGAATGTTTTCGTTCCAGTGGAATATTGCCAAATTACTCCTTGCCTAATGCACACCAATACGTTTGTCATGAAAGATGTTCAGTGTATTATTGAATGATCCTACAAGGCAAGAATCCATATGGTGGACATAATTTTCAGGATGCTTATACACATCAACAGCTTTATTTCAGGACAAAAGTAATTGTTTGGCCACTGCAGTTGTAATTCTTTGTTTGCACATCAACAGCTTTATTTGAGGACAAAAGTAATTGTTCGGCCACTGAAGTTGTAATTTTTGTTTGCTCGGTTTATAGTTTTTATCTTTTAAGCAACGATATTCTTGTCGACACTTACACATGGTCATTTTTGTAATGGTTTATACAGTTGTCTAAACTAGATCTTAAAATAGACGCATTTCCTTTGCAATTACGCATTGCATAATGAATATGTGTTTTAACTGGTCACTTATCCGAGTGATGGGCAGACCAAGTTTTACCCTTCCTGCATTTAGCGCCATGTGTCATTTTGATTTACAGTGTTTTTGTGTTCCTCTCTGATATATTTATTTATACTTGCATTGCGATCGTGAACCTGACGCCTTACTTTTATCTTATTTTTATCGAAGTTATTGTATATTTTCTTTGTGCCAATTAGTTCATGTCGCTGAGCACAAGGATCATCAGCACGCCTCACAACCTCATGATCAATCACTGTATGGGTCTTGCATACCACGTCAGTATATTTGGTAGCATGCCTAGCATCCGTTATTATATTACAGTGTCAGCATCTTCACTAGTCGCAAGCTCCTGTGAAAGAGTATGAGAGTGGACCTTTGGAAACGGCCGAACACGACACATACGAAAAATGCAGTCTCGGTTTGATTGAAACTGTTCATGAACGGTAGTGAAATATGCTATCCTAGCTACATGAAAAGGTCCTATGCCAATAGCATCTACAACACGTTTCATTTGAGATGGTAGCATTACACTAGTAATATAACCATGGAATAAACGAAGAGTCACAATATTTTTTTCCATTTGGCAAGTCCAGTGATGCCTTCCATACAGTGTCAAAAAGGCTTGTTGGTAGTTTACGCTATATTGTACACCATACCCGTCCTCTTCCCTGGCTATAAGTTATACCGGGAACTTGCATTCTAAATTATGATACGTACAAATATTGTTATATTTCTGAGTGCAGTGTATCTTGAAATGATCAAATCTTCATCTGCATCAGCTGGTTTACAGTCTTGATTAATATGTATATCCACATCGTTTCTTAAACTCTCCTGATATTTCATAACAGAAACATTCACGAAAATTTGATTGCTGTCCATTACCTTTTAAGTTTGCACGAATAGCTTCCATATTTGCCTTTAACTGATTAAAATCATCTTTACTTCCATATAAATGTAGTTTACATTTTTTCTTATCTATATTTTCAGCCATGATGCAACCTATTTGCACAAAACTGAAACTAAAAATTACGGTCCCTGCCCTTATTTTTACCAATGAATAAAGCATGAAAAACTCATGAAGCCAGACAACTTAGCATGAAAAACTCATGCAGCCAGATAGCTTAGCATGATAAACTTATGCAGCATGTACAACTTGTATGACTGACGAAAACTGTTTGCAAATGTTGATAACTGGTTGTTTTCCAAAGTGCATATTTAAGATGGCCACATCTCGAATTACCTTAGATGTGACAGATGAACAGAAAGAAGGAATTCTGGCCTTTAGTAACTATAATAATTGGAATATTAATGTTAATGTTATAGAAGGAACCAAGACTGCTACTCCTACAGGTATGTACACTTATCAGATGAAAGTTGAAACAAAAAAGGGTTTAACAGTGAAAATATAAACAATGACAATATAAGGTTTTATTTATTTATAATAAAATCCACTATTTCATTGGAATGTATATAATAAATATATTTATGTTAGATAGATTATGAGCAGAGTTTTAAAGCGAGTTATCATACTGTTGAAAAAAGTATGTTTATCACATTTTAATAAAACTTTCAGGCCAAACATGCATAATATATGAAGGTGATACATGTAGCTTTTAGTGTGTACGCTGTACTCTGTAAATGGTGAGGGAATTTAATGGATACAGTAGTTCATATTTTTATTGTCAGATGACATTGAAGATAACTATCCAATGCAACGACTTGACGCAGGTGCGGTAGAATGCTCGTATTGTTGTTGTGCACTATGCATTACCAGTAAGACTAACAGGCAGCTTTAGTGGCTAGACAGTAACAAGGACCCACACGCCGCTAATAAGTACAGCAGGAAACCAATATACCAGCGATATATTGTGAAGAAAAGTACTGCCAGAAATGGTGACACCGCCTGGCATCGCAGGGAAATCGTGCCTAAATGTGTTGTTGAACAGTGTAGACAGTGGTTACCAAATCGTATATGGGCCATATGTGGAACTAATATTAATATATGGTGCAATAAAATTATCACTTCTAGTTCATGTGTTGTTGTTTGTTTTCTGATATTAATAATAACAACAAAAGAATCGGTAGAACCGATGGATGCATCCCAAAAGTTACACAGAAACAAGTAATGTTTAGTGTGAGTGCTTCCTTATTCAAAATGAATCCGTACGGAACTCTATTATGCTCCGGATAATATTTTCAAAAAAGGTAGATAATTAAAAAGTACTGAAGCTATAGTTATAGTTTCAATGCACTGCACTCCGTCTCACTGTAAAAATCATTCACACGAACTTTGATGAAGGTATCTGCAAAACATTTTTGAGTTATGCTCCGGACAAAACGTGTGACGGACGGATGGGGCCTCAGTATAATGTATTTGTGGTAATCAGTCAGCGAGAAGTTAACAGTTAAAAAGCATGCAATTCATGATTTTTCAACGACTAGATTCAGTTGGGAAATGTGTCTTTAAATGATATCCAATCAAATGATATTTACTATATCAACTCTCTGAAAAAAAGCGTTTTCTGAAAACAGTTGCTTACATCTGTAAATGAAACCAATTTCTAAACAAATTAACCGATTTTCCAAAACTACAACCCATTTCGTTAGTGTTTACATTTAAAACGGCACACGCACCCACATTTGTACTATCGCACTTATGGTAATATTGACAGCCTTTTAATAACACCGCTGCTTAGGTTTTTTATAACTTAATACTGTGTTTTGTTTTATCTATCCCATACTCTGCGGAGGGTTTATAGCCAGAACAGCCATGCGGTATCGTTAATGATAAGTTTTATTGCATAACGAGTGTGAGGTACGGTGTTCAGTTGATAACGTATTCCGTATCATTTGTTAATAAAACAACAGCCATATTGTGCTGCAGTTTGATGTATAGCTATATGATACTAAGTGGTTGTAGACAGGTGTGCCTATGTCAGTACATGACTCTTGAATAGCACAGATCTACGAATACATTATCAGTATACTATCAACATGTTTTTTGTCGGACTGAACACGGCCTGTATCTTTTAAAACGTACGTATGGTTTACTGCTCCGCGGAAATTCGTATACACCGGACATACACTCTTTTAAAGCATTTCTGATTGCAATTTTCCTACTTGTTTGTTTCCTTATCAACTAGTCTAGTTGTACCAGTTGTAGTGGACGGGATTAAATATTAATTATAGGTACTTCCAATGCTGGTTCAATCTGCTAAAAATGATATTAGATTCGCAGCAATCACCGAAGGTATATGAAAGAAGTTCATTTAGGTTCTACATGTATTATTTAGTAAGTATTAATACACGAAGAACCACCAGTGCGAATAATTAAACAGAATTAAACAGAAGATTCATTATGTGGTTCAAGTATTAAATTTCATAAATGTCATACCACACCCAACCCCTTCGCAAAAAAAGCAAAACCCGGGTTGGCTGGAGTATGAAACTAAACTTTAATTTCGGTTTAAAAGTTTGCATATTGCAAAATTGTAACATTTAATAGGTAATTTTAAACAGGTTATCTTAGTTTTTTCAGTAAATACATGTTTTTAAATGTGTTGTATTGTCGAATTATCCGTTATAACATCCTGATTATATAGCATACCCATCGCGTAATGGAATTAAGGCAGGACCACGTAATGGCATGGTTTGAAGTATGATTCAAGTGAATATAAGGTCAATTATTTCTATTTTTGACTTCGAGTTTGTGCTTCTATCACAAATTAATGTGTACGTGTAAAGTGATCAATCTTCTAAAATAGTATTACCTTGGATATGAGAAGTAGCATATCATCTAGTGCTGCGCTGTTGTTTATTAACAAATGTCTAGGTTATTGTTTTAGCATACCATTTAATCTTTTTTAAATTTAGAGCAGATTACTCTAAGCTCATTTCCAAAGTAAGTTTGTGCTTACAATATACAATGACACTTAATCCACTGCGTTTTGGATGCAGAACATATGATACAATCTACAAACATTATATTGTTATAATGCAAATGCGTCCGAATCGACATTTTCCATATATGTTTGAGCAATAAAACTTGCGTCCGCTCTGCCCAAATGAAGTTCACTAGTTCCACGGCTCGTTCTCTTCCCTACCTTAAGAAAATTGATCATAAATCACTCACATTAAAACTTCACCATTCAAGTTTAATGTAACAGCAAGTTATTTCCACTCCCTGGGTGCAAATAGATGCATGCCAAAATACAAGTTAAAAGTGTGATCTGTGTCAAGAAAAACTCCACCAATTATCAATAGGAGAATCTTTCTAGCTGCTACAATTTACACTTTTACAATTCACAATTCTCCGATGTTTGAAAATCAGTTGTTCTTGTTAAAAGAAATAAAAGAATACCATACCCACGTTTGCTCGCTAAACGCGTGCATTTGGTCCTACACGGAAGTGGCTTTCGCTCATTTTCACTGGTCACGGTTTGTCTGCTGAGCGAATGTTTACCAGACCTGAATAGGGTAAGATTGAGGGTTGATGCACCTTAGACGCAGGTTTAAAACCCCAGATACCATTGCGCCATTGATTATCCAAGGCTGTATCCCCTGTGGTCAACCATGTTATGTGCGTTTTGTCAAATACGTGTCTTCAATTTATCCACGCAATTGTCGTTTGTTTTGAATTCGTGTTTTTGTATGTCTGAGTTATATGAATGCTACATTTCCTGTTAGACTTTTGGTTCTCCTTTTTAAAGTCCCTATCCCGTCACCAACGGGCACATTTTACAACAGATAACCTGTGAATAAATCTATACTTTTAATCGGCACATAAACATTATTATATGACATGATCATCCGGACAGAGTTTTGATAAACGGTTATGAAGTGTAATTTTGTCCTTATTTGGCGTGTTAGTTTCTTTAAAGATTTTTTGTAGTATTGTCAATTAACAAATTAATATTAAGCATTATATCAACATTTCTAAATAGTCTCGGAGATAAACGTATATTGAAAACCGCGTCTAAGTTGTATGCTAAAATAAGTATTAATTGCATGACGTAAATACTACATTTACCACTTCATGACTGCACGGGGAAATGAGGTAAATCTGAATTGTATAGCTGCACAACTTTTGTCAGATAGTTGATAAATACATTTACCTGTGGATTAAATTACCTGCTAAAAGTTTTCTACGTCATCAAATAAAATCTTATTCTCGCTTTTCACAGATATTGCAATGTGTGAATTGTAAATATATATTGTTGATTATTGATTTCGATTTAAATAAACGTAAATATGCTCATGAAACAGAACAGGGCCACAGCCGGAGATATTTAAGTGATACACTGGTATATGTACCGCTCTAGCATAATTACTTATTCGTTTAATCGTACGAATGTATATTGAAAATCTTACACGTGTGCCTGTTTAATATTGAATCTATTAAACGAGTTGGATGAGATGCTCAGCAGGCTGTACCGAACATCATATCAATTGTATCCAACGAGTTTAATAAATTCAATATTAAATAGGTACGAATGTTAGATTCTATTTAACTCCAAAGAAAGCCTGATAAGGAGCATTTCTTATTTTAGCTGTCTATATATAACGTCGTATGTTGACTCGCCCTTCTCCGTACATAACTACCTCGTCGTAATCCGGTATTTTTGCAATTCCGATGTACACCTCTACATATTGCTCACAATACTAAGGTTTCAGCCTTTCTAATCCAACGTAGAAACGCTTTAATGAATTTGCCAGTTCCCCAGTCTAAATACCTGAACATGCTTCACACGTTGCACGACTAATACATTGTCGATGTCAGAGTATGTCTCGCACGTGCCCTCGTGATTCATGATTTGTTTAACAGATGGTGAATAATGCAGCAATTATGCATACTACACATGTTATAATTGGAAGTCAGGTATTTTGTTAATTATACGTGCGGTATTTATTGTTTTGATCCAAATATGTATCGGCATGTCCAAGCATTTTTCGAGACACTGAACAAATAATGCGGTTAAACTTGTACTTTAAACATGCATGCATTTAATCGGATACATGAGGTAATACAATTTGGAGTTGTTCGACGCTATTCTACCAAAAAATTATCTAATAGTGTTCGTCGCGCAATTTCATCACAAATTATTGTTTCATAATAAAAAAAAAATACCTTTACCATGGTTACGGACATATTTGTTACACGATTTTATTTTCACCTGGTTAGACAATTAAAAAATAATTATGTAACGATATTGATAGGTTTCAGTAGGGCATTACTAGTTTGAAAACTATTTTCTATAGACATGATAGACAATCAGGCATTACCACGTGTATTAAGAACAGTTTAAGAATCTCTAATTTAAGACAAACTGTAATTTCCAAATATTATTTCTACTGTTCCTAAATATTATCAAATTATATTGTTGGAGGAACCAGTATTTGTTCTGATCTTCTGGTATATTTAGTATAATACGTGTTGTGTTAATATTCGGAAAAAAACAAAAACAATTACAGGAAACTGCAAACACAAAATAGGATACATTCCGATTTTTATAATAAATAACCCACTGGAGGCGTTTAGTAAGTGAAAACATATGCCCATAATTATATCAACAAACAACCCATCATCGGAAAAAAGTACGTTTTAAATTAGGATTACCCTATGACAAATACTGAGTAAACAAAGTTGAATGGTTGGTGAAAAATAAGGAAAACTTGCAAATCAAGATATAATAAGATTTAGTCGAGAATTGAATTGCATTGAAATGTATAGTCGCACCAACAGTTAAGGTCATATGGCAACTTTCTAGCTTCTACTGGTGGCGGAAGACCCCATGCACGCGCGAGCATCTGGGTAGAACCACCGACATTTCGCAAGCCAGTTCGATAAAGATTCCTAGGCCCCTGAGGGATTGAACCTACAGCGGCGAGGGGCAAGTGATCTAAAGTCAGAGACTCTATCCACTCGGCCACGGACGCCCCTTATCACGAGAACTATGAACGTTCAATAATATAATGTTTAATGTTAAATGACATTATTATTTTATTAATGAAATATTTTATCGATTTCGTTGTTGACCCAGTGCTATTTAAATTTAAGTAACTTATGATAACAAGTATACATATCGTGCACATGTTTCCTATATTGCTAATTTAAGAGCAACAACTATACAAAATGAGTCACTGTGACACTACATGAAGGACAACTATCGTTATCGGATAACAAGTCGAGCCAAGTCTCCTTTTTTCAAATAAAATACTCTAAATTACCCGATGTTTCGTGTTATTTATCTATATATATTGTTTCGTGTTATTTATCTATATATATGTTTTGCAAATCGTAAATATCTTGGGAAACAATGTTTACATGACCAGAAATTATTGCTCACAAACATAAAACACGATGCAAGTGATCATTGACCCGTTGTAAAAAGCTAATATACTTTAGTATAAATAGCGTATTTTCTATTTTTCTCTCCTCCGCTGTTTTTATCAATTATTATCGTCATAGTCTACGCTACAGGCAATAACTGAGAATCGAAGAGACAGAGATATAAGATTTTAGAAGGTATACACATGGCCCACATGGGATTACATCTATTAATATCATTATTGTTTTCTCCCTGGAAAAGAAGCATAGTAAGTTACCTCAAGTTGACAGTTCAACAAAGTCATTGCTGAAGTATATGATACGGGCTGATATGGTGTCTCAGGCCTGATATAGGGTGTGATATGAAAATACCCATTTATTATGCTCTGTGTATTGTGTTGTATTTAGAAATTATAATGTACTGTGAATGCCTAGTGAAAAACACTATTACCATCCATACATCATGTACATTATAACACAATGTTTTTTTATTTCTCCTAAGGTGAAGCCTCACATTTGCCATTATCAAACATTTGCTTCAAGTTAAACAGTAATTATTCATGCTTGTTTCTTATAAATGTAATCATAAGGTTATCATTTCAATATCTTGTGCTTATCACTTTATTTAAGTTCATAGTTCTTCACATCACAATCATTAAAGAACATTATAATAAGTGAATAGTAATATTGTATCAGATGTCTATCATATTCATATTATATCATTATACAACACAAGTGCCAAAACTGAAAACGTGTTTATTTTTCGTTTCTTTTTTTTATCTTTTGTCAAAAACAAATGCTTCGTTCACACGTATTCTTTATCAATACGCGATGTTATATGACCAGAACTATAACTATGTCTTGCATTTTACTGATTTATCTGCCTTTTAGGTTTAGAGTCTATAGTCATAATCTTAATCCGGCGATTGATGCTTCTAGTTATTTGTCAACATAAGTTGCCAATTCTTCATATTGTAACAACATTCTTATTATTGAACCATTACAAATATTATATCAGATGCCTATCCTATTTATATTATCACGTTATACAACACCAGTGAAAATATTACAAAAAACATTATTATTTTGATTTTGTGATGTGGCTAAGGTAGTTGGTGATCAAATCTTACATGATAAATCTGTTCATATGTATACATGTTTTGATTGTTGACATTTAATTAATTAGAAGTATTTTCCTAACATCTATACACTATTGAGTAGTGTAACTCTTCTGACAGGATTGTTATATCAATTGTTTTCTTGTCGTTTCTATTCTAGAAAGCTTCCATTGTTTCCCACATTTGTGTATAACCTAATATATTACTGGTCAAACAATGTAATTGGGGACGAGTAGACTGCTGACATAAATTTCTCTAAAATTAAGGCAATTGCGAGATCATTCAATCTCAAACACAGTTACGTGTACACAATGCCTTAATATGCTTAACACGATAAACTACTTTCACAATACGACAGAGGATGTCTCGCTTGTGCTTTCAAGAGGTAAATATAGAAATTACTGTTTTTGTCTAATGGCAAATACTAAAGGAAACATGTAGATAACAGATGATATAATTGGGATACAGGTATTACGTGCGTCATACGTGTGATATCTATTATTTGGGGGCAAACTGAGCATCCGCACTTTTAATTTTGAAGACACCCTTATCACAATAAACTATTAAGACACATTTATTGGTTAGTATGAATACTAAAATTTGCAAATGAATTGCATAATAATGTTGAACAGCAAAACATGTTATAATCTGATATGACTATTGCTTGCCTTTAATATCAAACTACTATTTTCTGGATGCCTCAAAGGTACAATTGAAATAATAGTTATCAGGTAATAAAAATAACATCTCGATTTAATAACCGAGTACCAATGTTGACGTTAAAGCTGCTTGCATATCATTAAATAAAAGGTAAATAATACAGCTTTTTTATATATTTTTTTATTTTATTAAAGTCACAAAAAACATCGTTACAAAATATTAAATATAGAAAACAATACAGTATAATATAGCCAATATTAAGTAAACACATGAATACCCAGCCTAATGAGACTTATTAGTCACTATAGAAATATCAAATGTATTATTGATTTTACAACTCAGTTAATAGGTATAACAAAAGTAGTAAACATGAAAAATACAAAAAAAAGATAGATCAACTGGCATGACTAAATATGTATATGCTTATTTTTCTCCAAAATACAAAACTTAAATAATAATACATTTTCCATATAACAGTGTTCTATGTTTCGTCGTTATTTTGAATTGACTTTAAATATATAGTTGGTGAAAAACGTAAGCAACAGTTAGTTATATTCGAAATAAATTGGCTTTGAACTATTTAAATACTTACTAATAATTATTTGCAAATATGGAAGATATTAGGAAAATACGGAAGATATGTGGAAAATATGGTAGATATGTGGAAAGTATCAAAGATATGTGGAAAAAAATGAAGATATGTGGAATATCTAACCGGACGTCGCGAATTTAAAAGCAAGATAGCAAAATATTTTTCCGGAATCAAATAATACGTTTTATGATAACACTTATGCAATAATCGTTCGATAGCTATTGCTATATTTCTCAACCGATTTGCATAAGCAGCACGGTATCTTTATTAACCACTGACAATTCTTGGTACTGTGCTAAGCACTTTATTCAAATACAATTCTGAAAAACGCCCGAAAAAAATACAGATCAACGAGGTGTGTACAGCGTTATATAATAAATACTTGATTATACCAATAGGTATACACATAAAATAAATTCAAATATAATGAATGGTGTATTACGTTCCAGAACAATTTAAGCTATTGATGACGGTCGATGTTTAGTGATGGAAACAGACCATCCACTTATTGATTTGTAGAAACCGTACAGTAATGTATACCTTCCGCCATCTGTAAGAAACGAAACTTTCTAACTTACAAGGTGAGCTCCCAGAGGGATTTAAAACCGCAGTGGTGGGGGACTAGAAGGTTTTAACAATATTAAGAGAACCTGCGTGAAGTATTACAAGTAATACTTTATTCTGATCACGTGCACTATTTATCATGGGAAAAAATCTCATATTAAATTAGCTCTTAATTATTCCAACTTACTCAGGAGAAAATACAGAAATGATGAGATGCAGTCAGATTGCGTTAGTATCTAATTACTACCAGCCATTTGAAAGTTCAGTTAGGGGAAAATCAATCAGAAGAGCATATTTGTTGTTTTGGAATGAATAACAGATTTTATTTGATCGATAAGTCAGTAAACTTTATGTTTTCACCTATGAGAAGCATGAATGAAAATATAAAGTGTTATCACTTTGAGATGAAAACAATGTGCTATTAATGACAAAAAACACATGCTACTAATATTTTATGCCTTATTCTCAAAGTTTATTTTTATTTTTGCGACGTCAAGCGCTAAATATGTTGACATTTTTATTTTCATCTCGTAATTTAAAACAATTGCCTGACTTCACAAAACTACGTGTCAGTATCTCACATTACGTGGTCCGAGTATTAACTTTCATACCCCATCCAACCCCTTCTCCAAGAAGCGAAAATGGGGTTTGCTGGGATAAAAACTAAAGATTTAATTTCGGCCTAAATCTTTTGCATATGGTAAAATTGAAACATTTGATAGGTAATTTTAAACTGGTTATCGCATTTTGTTATTAAAAATGTTTTTATACATGTTTCTTTGTCGAAATATCCGTTATCAAATCCTGCTTATATAAGCTTTCCCATCGCTTAATGGAATTAAGGCGGGACCACGTAATGATTTAAATGATTTACAATCAAATGACACTTTCTATATCAACTTTCTAAAAGTTTTCCGAAAACAGTTGCATACCACTGTAAATGAAACTAAATTCTAAGATAATTAACCGCTTTTCCAAAACTACTACACATTTCGTTAGTCAGAACATTTCTGTTTACATTTAAAACGGCACACGCACCCACATTGGTACTAGCGCACTTTTAGTAATATTTACAGCCTTTTAATAACACCGCTGACTAGGTTCTTTATAACTACATAATGTGTTTTTGTTTTATCTATCCCATACTTTGTGGAGGGTTTATAGCCAGAACAGCCATGTGGTATCGTTAAGGATAAGTTTTATTACATAACGAGTGTGAGGTACGGTGTTCAGTTGATAACGTATTCCGTATCACTTGTTAATAAAACAACCGCCATATTGTGCTGCAGTTTGGTATATAGCTATATGATACTAAGTGGTTGTAGACAGGTGCGCTAATGTCAGTGCACGAAACTTGAATAGCACATATAAACGAATTATCAGAATACTATCAACATGATTTTTGTCGGACTGAATACGGCCTGTATCTTTTAAAACTTACTTGTGGTTTACTGCTCCGCGGACATTCGTATACACCAGCCATACACTCTTGTAAAGCCTTTCTTAAGGCAATTTTCCTGCATGTTTGTTTCCTTACCAACCAGTCTAGTTGTACCAATTGTAGCAGACGGGATTACATGTTAATGATAGGTACTTCCAATGCTGGTTCAATCTGCTAGAAATGATATTCGATTCGCAGCAATCACCGAAGTCATATGGAAGAAGTTTATTTAGGTTCTACAGGTATTATTTAGTAAGTATTAATACACGAAGAACCACCAGTGCGATTAATTAAAACGAAGATTTATTACATGGACCAAGTATTAACCACATCCTACCCCTTCACAAAGAAGCGAAAACATGGTTGGCCGGGGTATGAAATTAAACCATAATTTCGGCTTAACAGTTAATATATTGTAAAATTGTAACATGTAATAGGTAATTTTAAACAAGTTATATCATTTTTTCAGTCATCTAGTGCTGCTAGCATCTACTATATTTATATTATTGACGAAAATATTGTACATACTGTTGTTTAATAACAAATGTCTAGGTTATTGTTTTAGCATACCATTTAATCATTTTTAAATTTAGAGCAGATTATCCAAAGTAAGTTTGTGTAGTATACACATCAATGACACCTAATCCACTGCGGTTTGGGTGCAGAAAATATGATACAATCTACAAACATTATATTGTTATACTGCAATTGCGTCCGAATCGACATTTTCCATATATGTTGTTTGTGCAATTAAACTTTTTTTAAATTTAGAGCAGATTATCCAAAGTAAGTTTGTGCAGTATACACATCAATGACACCTAATCCACTGCGGTTTGGGTGCAGAAAATATGATACAATCTACAAACATTATATTGTTATACTGCAATTGCGTCCGAATCGACATTTTCCATATATGTTGTTTGTGCAATTAAACTTGCGTCCGCACTACCTCATTGAAGTTCACGCATTCCATGGCTCGTTCTCTTCCCTACCCCACGATAATTGATCATAAATCACTCACATTAAAGCTTCACCATTCAGGTTTCATGTAAAAATCGGTGTTAATGTTACTTCCACTCCCTGGATGCAAATAGATGCATACCAAAATAAAAGTTAAAAGTGTGATCTCCACCAATTACCGACAGGAGAAACGTTCTAGCTGCTGCAATTTACACTTTCGCCATCGTTACACGAAACCACAATTCTCCGATATTTGAAAATCAGTTGTTCTTGTTAAAAGAAATAAAAGTAGACGATACTCACTTTAGCTGGCAAATTTTGGTCAATCACGGAGTGGCTTTCGCTCATTGTCATTGTTCTCGGTTCGTCTGCGGAGCGAAAGTTTACCAGACCTGAATAGGGTAAGGGTGAGGTTTGATGCACCTTAGAAACAGGTTTAAATCCCAAGTTACCCTTTTCGCCATTGATCATCCAAGGTTGTATCCCCTGTTGTCAACCATGTTATGTGCGTGGTGTCAAATACGTTTCTTCGTTTTATCCACGTAATTGTCGTTTGTTTTGAATTCGTGTTATATGAATGCTACATTTCCTGTTTGACTTTTGCTTCTCCTTTTAAAAGTCCCTATCCCGCCACTATCGGGCACATTTTAAAACAAATAAACCGTGAATAAACCTATTCTTTTAATCGGCACATAAATTTATTATATGACATGATTTCCCTGACAGTTTTGATAAACGGTTGTGGTCTAATTTTGCAGTTATTTAGCGGGTTTATTCGATTAAACTGACGAATGTATATGTTCCTGTTAAATATTAAATTGATTAAACGATTTTGATTAGATGCTCGGCAGGCTGTACCGAGCAGCATATCAATCTTATCCAACGAGTTTAATAAATTCAATATTAATAAGGTACGAATGTTAGATTCTATGTATCGCATAACTCCAAAAAAGCCTGATAAGGACCATTTCTTATTGTAGCCGTCTATATATAACGTCGTATGTTGACTCGGCCTTCTCCGTAAAAACTGAACAACATAACTACTTCGTCGATTTCCGTAATCCGGTATTTTGAACGGCTACGGCAATCAACGACACAAATCCGATGCACACCTCTACATATTGCTCATAAGACTAGGGTTATTGCGTTTCTAATCCAACGTAGAAACGATTGAATGAATTTACCAGTAACCCAGTCTAAATACCTGCACATGCTTTTCCCGTTGCACGACAAATACATTGTCGATGACAGAGTATGTTTCGTACGTGCCCTCGTGATTTATGATTAGTTTTACTGATGGTGAATAATGCAGCAATTATGCATACTACACATGTTAGAATGGGAATTCAGGTATTTTATTAATTATACGTGCGGTATTTATTGTTTTGATCCAAATATGTATCGGCATATCCAAGCATTTTTCGAGACACTGAACAAATAATGCAGTTAAACTTTTACTGTAAACCTGCATGCATTTATCAGATACATGAGGTAATACAATCTGGAGCTGTTCTGCGCCATTCTATCAAAGTGTTCGTCGTGCAATTTCATCACCAATTATTTGTATTCCGAGAAAAAAAAAATTACTGACATTTTTATTGTTACCTGGTTTCAAAATTAGAACTAAAATTATGTAACGATATTGATAGGATTCAGTAGGGCATTCGTAGTTTGAAAACTATTTTCTGTATATTATCAGGCATTATCAAGTGTATTCTAATTAAGTAACTCTAATTTAGGACAAACAGTAATTTCCAAATATTATTTCTTCTGTTCCCAAATATTATCAAATTATATTGTTGGAAGAACCAGTATTTGTTCTGATCTTCTGGTATATTTATTATAATACGTGTTGTGTTAATTTTCGGGAAAAAACAAAAAACAAGTACACTAAACTACAACACAAAATAGGATACGTTGCGATATTTATGATAAATAACCCACACGAGGCGTTTGGTAAGTTAAAACATATGCACATATACCAACAAACAAGCTATCATCGGAAAAAAGCACGTTTTGAAAAATGATTAACCTATGACCAATACTCAGTAAACACAGTTGAATGGTAGGTGAAAAATAAGGAAAACTTGGAAATCAAGAAATAATAAGATGAAGTCACTTCGTATCAACATCTTCTTACCACGAGAATTGAATTTCATTGGCTTGTATAGTCGCACCAACAGCTAAGGTCATATGGCGACTTTCCAGCTTTCACTGGTGGCGGAAGTCCCCAGGTGCCTCTCCGGTAAATTTTAATGCTCGCGCGCGCATCTGGGTAGAACCACCGATGGTCCGCAAGCCAGCTGCACAGCTTCCTCACTTAAAGATTCCTAGTCCCCTGAGGGATTGAACCTACAGCGGTGAGGGGCAAGTGACCTTAAGTCAGATATTCTAACCACTCGGCCATGGACGCCCACTTATCACGAGAACTATGAACGTTCAATAATATAATTTTAATTGTTAAATGACCTTATTATTGTATTAATGAAATATTTTATCGATTTCGTTGTTGACCCAGTGATATTTATATCAGTAACTTATTATAACAAGTATATGTATTGTGCACATGTTTCCTATTTTGCTAATTCAAGGGCAACAACTATACAAAATGGATAACTGTGTCACTACATGAAGGCAAACAATATGTTATCGCATAATAAGTCGAGCCTAGTCTGTGTCTCATTTTTTCAAATAAAATTCTCTAAATTTCCCGATGTTTCGTGTTATATGCTTTGCAAATCGTTAATATCTTGGGAAACAACGTTTACATAACCAGAAAGTATTGCTTACTACCATAAAAAACGATGTAAGTGATCATTGACCCGTTCTAAAAAAGCTAATATATTTTAGTATCAATAGCGGATTATCTATTTTTGTCTCCTCCGCTGTTTTTATCAATTATTATCGTCATAGTCTACGCTACAGGCAATAACTGAGAATCGAAGAGGCAGAGAGATATAAGATTTTGGAAGGTATACCTATGACGCAAGTGGGATTGCATCTATTTATAACATTATTGTGTTATCCCTGGAAAACAGCTAGTAAGTCATTGCTGAAGTATATGATACATAGAATAAAACATATTTATTTTCATATCACACCGCTCGCGGGCTGATATCGTGTCTCAGGCCTGATATAGGTGTGATATGAAAATACCCATTTATTATTATCTATGTTTTGTGTTGTATTTAGAAATTATAATGTGCTGTGAATGCCATGCGATTTATTAATGTGAAGCTGTTTTCAGCTGTTTATCTTCCTAATGGAAACACTATTACCATCCATCATGTACATTATAACACGGTGCGTTTAACTCAAAACGTCTCTATAGCGTACATTTAAAAAATAACGCAATTTGTTTTATTTCGACTAACATTTAAGGTGAAACCTCACATTTGTCATTATCAACAATTTGCCTTAAACTGCAATTATTCATACTTGTTCTTTATAAATGTAATCATAAGGTTATTATTTCAATATCGTGTGCTTATCACTATAATTAAGTTCCCAGTTCTTCAAATTAAAATCATTAAAGAACATTATAATTAGTGAACAGTAATATTGTATCAGATGTCTATCATATTCCTATTATATCATTATACATCACAAGTGCCAAAACTAAGAAGTTTTTTTTTTCATTTATTGTTTCTCTTTTCTCAAATACAAATGGTCCTTGCACAAGTATTCAGAATCATTACGCGATGTTATATGACAAGAACCATAACTATGTCTTGTATTTTACGGAATTATCTGCCTTTTAGTCTTAGAGTCTATAGTCATAATCGTAATCCGGCGTTTGGTGCTTCTTGTGTATTATCACTATAAGTTGCCAATTCTTCATATTGTAACTTGAACTATTGCAAATATTATATCAGATGCCTAACCTATTTATATTATCGCGTTATGCAACAACAGTGCCAATATTAAAAACAAAACATGTTCATTTTATATTTTGATGTGCCTAATGTACATCAAATCTTACATGATAAATCTGTTCATATGAACACATTTTTTGATCGCTGACTTTAATTAAATACAAGTATTTCCTTTCATCTATACACTGTTGAGCTGTGTAACTCTTTTGACAGGATTGTTAAATTAATGTTTTCTTGTCGTTTCTATTGCAGAAAACTTCCATTGTTTTCCACATGTTTGTATAACCTAATATATAACTGGTCAAGCAATGTAATTGAGGACGAGTAGACTGCTGACCTAGACTTCTCTAAAAGTAAGGCAATTGCGAGTTCATTCAATCTCAAACACAGTTACGTGTTCACAATGCCCGAATATGCTTAACACGATAAACTACTTTCACAATTGTCTACGACAGAGGATGTCTCGTCCGTGCTTTCTGGAGGTAAATATAGAAATGATTGTTTTCGTATTATGGCAAATACTAAAGCAAACTTATAGATATCAGATGATAGAATTAGAATACAGGTATTATGCGTATCATACGTGTGGTATCTAACGTTTGGGGGCAAACTGCGTACCTGCACTTTTAATTGTGAAGATACCGTTATCACAATCAACTATTTATACAAATTTATTGGTTAATATCAATACTAAAATTTGCAAATAATTTGCATAATAATGTTGAACAGAAAAACATGTTATAATCTGATATGATTTTTGCTTGCCTCAAATATCAATCTAATATTTTCAGGATGCCATAAAGTTATAATTGAAATAGTTATCAGGCATTACAAGTAACAATTCGATTTAATAACCGAGTACCAATGTCGACGTTAAAGCTGCTTGCATATCATTAAATAAAAGGTAAATAATAATATAACTGTTTTTTTTTAATTTGTATTTTTATTTTATTAAAGTGACAAATAACATCGTTACAAAATATTACATATACAAAACAATACTACGATGTTATTAATTAAGTGTTTTCTTATTGGCCGAGTTATTGGTCCAAGGGCTGTCATATTGGCCCAAGGCCGAAGGCCGCGGGCTAATATGACAGTCCGAGGACCAATAACTGACCAATAACTGGACCAATAACTGGGCAAATATGAAAACACTTATTTAATGACATTTTTATTAATTAACTACTTAATATCTCTCTTTATTCCTGTTTTAAATATCATTTACAGGTAAGAAAAAACAAGAGATATATGTTCAATATAACATTTAATAACAAGTATCTGATTCAAATAAATCTTCTATTGTTACCGCTCGATGGCGCGTGGGAAAATCACACACGAACTTGATAATAGCTATATTTCAGCGAAGTCGATGTAACCGAATTTACAAATAATCAAACCTTAATTAGTTTGATTGTCTACATTATATAGGCGAACTTGTTTATCATCGAAAAGCTGCAACGTTGTGTTTTTTCTTCAAAATGGCGTCCTTAAAGAAAACAAAGCCTTGGTCGTATTGGCCGTGTTGGCTTATCCAATCAGATTGATTGAATTTCATATTGGCCGAGTTTTTTCATACATGCCGAGTTTTTCTCCATTGGCCTTGTTTTTACCATATGATGCAAACCACGTCAGATATTAAGTAGTTAATTAATAAAGTATAATATAGACAATATTAAGTAAACAAATGAATAACCGGCCTAATGAGACTTATAAGTCTCTATATAAGTCTCAGATGTATTATTGAATTTACAACTCAGTTAATAGCTATAACACAAGTAAACATGAAAAAATACAAAATGACATAAGTAAATATGTAACGGCTTATTTTTCTCCAGAATACAAAATTTAACTAATAATACATTTTGCATATAACAGTGTTCTATGTTTCGTCGTTATTTTGAATTGAATTTAAAGATATAGTTGGTGAAAAACGTAAGCAACAGTTAGTTATATTCGATATAAATTGGCATTGAACTAATTAAATGCATAATTATTTGCAAATACGGAAGATATGTGGAGAATTTAACCGAACGTCGCGAGTTTAAAAGCAAGATAGCGAAATATTTTTTCCGGAAACAAAAAATACGTTTTATGATACCAATTAGACAATAATCTTTTGATTGCTATTGCTATATTTCTCAACCGATTTGCCACGTTATCTTCATTAACCACTGACAATTCTTGGTACTGTGGTAAGCAATTTATTCAGGTACAATTCTGAAAAACAGACGAAGAAAAACGCCCGAAACAATACAGATCAGTGAGGTGTGTACAGTGTTATATAATAAATACTTGATTATACCAATAGAAAAATGTAAAATAAACACATAACATAAATTCAAATAATGAATGGTGTATTACGTTATTTTCCAAAACAATTTAAGCTATGGATGACGGTCGATGTTTAGTGATGGAAACAGACCATCCACTTATTCATTTGTAGAAACAGTACAGTACTGTATACCTTCCGCCATCCGTAATAAACAAAACTTTCTCACAAGCTGAGTTCCAAATGAGATTCAAAACCGCTGTGATGAGAGACGAGAAGGTTTTAAACGCAGCGTTTTACTCTCTCACTTAAATATAACATCAATTATCATGATTATAAAGCAACGTGATACACGCATAGCTCATTATATTTCAATATGTGTAACCGTGGTTAGTGTCAATGTCAAGAATACCATGGTTTTACATGGTAAAAACATGATTATGTCATGTTATTTATACATCAAAACTATCATATCATGAGCTGCTTTATCTTTATTATGAAATAAGCTTGTACGGAATGTTATTTAATCTAACATATACCAAATAGCCTTCGCCGTAGCTGTCACCTATTACATTGTATACCTCCGGAATATAAAGAGAACCTACGTGAAGTATTACAAGTGATACTTTGTCCTTGTGCCTATTTATCATGGAAAAAAACTCGTATTAAATTAGCTCTTTATTATTCCATCTACTCCGGGTAAAAGGTTTAACGGCACTTCATTCAATTGCCAATACAGAAATGATCAGATGCAGTCCGATTGCGTCAGTATCTAATAACTACCTGACATTTGAAAGTTCAGTGAGGTGAAAATCAATCAGTATAGCATATTTGTTGTTTTTGAATGAATAACAGATTTTATTTGATCGATAAGTCATCCAACTTTATATTTTCAACTGTAAGAAGCATGAATGAAAATATAATAGTGTTATCACTTTGAAATGAACATAATGCGCTATTCATGACAAAACAACACATGCTACTAATATTTTATGCCTTATAATCAAAGTTTATTTTTATTTTTGCGACATCAAGCACTTAATATGTTGACACCTGTATTTTTAACTCGTCATTTAAAACACTTGCCTGACTTCAATACACTACATGTCAGTATCGCAGTTAATGACATATTTCGAGTCTATTGTATTTGTGGGGGTGGGGGCCGGGGGAAAAATATTTTCTATAGGTAACTGTAAATACATTTTCACAAGGAAATTGAGATTATTATTTTGTTGTCAAAGGATGTGGCCCGTCCCTTAAAGAGTGTATGATAATGTAGTAAAAATTATAACCGTTTCGCATTTTATGTGCACTTGTATATATGTTAAAACAACTATGTACAGATGGACTTTCTTCTGCGACTAGGCATATCACAACCCTCATTTTATGGAGATGTGGTCTATAAACTTCGAAAGTTAAAGGGGTCTGACGGGTTTCCTGACCGCTTTACAAATTTAATCAGGAAGTTCGTCAGAAAAGGATATAACCCTATGGTTTTACAGCGCACTGCATGTTTAGTGATTGACCCCTCTACAGTCAGTCATTACGCTTCACTTTTCACTTGTGCGATGACTGTACTGCCTCTTGGGACTCTATGATTGTACCTACTGAAACCCCAACTAAGGTAGATCGATGCATGAGCTTTCGTCCCTCGAGTTTTCTGGTCGTACCCTAGATTGGTTTTCTCTTTAGCTGCAACAACTGTGGTTGTTTAGTACGATTCTGGATACATCCTGAGATGGGTTTTTTTTTTTGTATGTGTTTCTTTAGTCAGTTACTCTGGATGTGGACTTTATTGTTAGAGAATTCCTTTTGATGGGATGTAGTTTTGTTTACACTGTCTTGTCTATGTGGGCGCTGAAGACAAGATAATAGCGGGGATTGTGCGCATTTAAAATCGATTTAAGCTTACCAGTAGGCCTTATTGCCTGCTGTCTGTTCCAAGTCGGTAAACCTGTCTTCACCACCCTTTCTGTTGTTTTTCGTCTCTTTCATTGTATTTTCAAGTCCTTGTTTGCAGTACAGTGCGGACCTACGATGCCATTGCGTTCGGACGCTGTGATTTCTATGGGACCCTATGTCTCATTTCGTTCAAAATTCAAAAATCCTTGTCATCTGTCAGTCCTTCTGATCACCTGAGCCGAACGCTCAATGTGATGTTTTGGGATCACTATTTGTCTGTCGTCGTCCGTCTTCGGTACGTTGTCTGTCCGTCGTCCGTCGCCGTCGTTATATTTTGTTTCTGACGACTTTTTCTCAGAAACCGCTTGTCGGAAATCAACCAAATCTTATATGAATTCATTGAAAGGATTTTATAATTGCACCAACAGCTAAGGTCATTTGGCGACATTCCAGCTTTTTATTGGAATCACCGACGTTCCGCAAGCAAGCTAGATAGCTTGATACGCACATACTAAACACTCCCGGCCCCATGGGGAATCGAACCCACAGCGGTGAGGGACATGTGATTTCAAGGCTGCATGTAGCATCGTCTTTTGCTCCTCTAACAGGTCTAGGTTTTCCTTTCGTAATTTAAAATCGGGAATTCAGGAATTTCATAATAAATTTGTTTTAGTTCCTGCAGATAAAGCAGCTAATAATGTAATTATTGTTAGACGCCTACATTACGTCAATATTTTATCTCTGGAACTCGGCAGCACCAATTCGTATACTCCAGTTAATTCTACTGAGGATGATGTTGTTTCCGAACATAAAATTTTCAATAAAGGTCAAGTTTCATCAATAAGCACTTATGACTTCTCTACACTATATACAACCGTACCAATCACCTTATTAAAGACAAGCTAATTTCTCTTATTCAAAAAACAGTCGCTAGAGAAAATACTACATTTTTGGCATGTAATAATATAAAAGCGTTTTTTACTAACGGCAGTTAAGACAATTATACTATGTGGACTTGCTATGAAGTTTGTGAAGCATTCATCTTCCTATTACATAATATTTTCGTCAGGTATGGAACCACCGTTGATAGACAAATTGTTGGTATCCCTATGGGTACGAACTGTGCACCACTTGTCGCAGATTTGTTTTTATTTTGTTATGAAAGGGATTTCATGTTGAGTTTTTCACCAGATACCCGGCAGATGTTATTGAAGCCTTTAATGACACCTCTCGTTATCTGGATGACATATTGAACATTGACAACCCATTCTTTCCAACTATGGTTGATAATATGTATCCTAAAGAACTTCAGCTTAACAAAGCTAATATATCTGATAATAACGCTTCTTTTCTTGATTTAGATCTCTCGATTGAAAATGGTAAAATAATTAGCAAAATCTATGACAAGAGAGATGATTTTAATTATGCCCACTTGGATTGGGATGTTCCCGAGCAACTTCTTATGGGGTGTATGTGTCTCAACTTATTCGTTTTCATAGAGCTTGTACTCGAGTTGAGGACTTTAATATTCGTAATCTTTGTATAATTAAAAAGTTACTCAATCAGTGTTACCTTTACCATAAACTTCGTAAAACCTTTGCAAAATTGTATTATCGTAACCCTGATCTTCCTTCCAAATATAAAAATAATTTAAGGACTTTTCTGCGACAAGGACTATCACAACCTGACTTCTATGGTGATGTGATTTATAAACTTCGTAAGATTCTCGGTCATGATCACTTTCATACTATCTTTGTTAAACTTGTTGAAAAGTTTATCAAAAGAGGTTATGACCCTATCATTTTGTAACGTACTGCATGCTTGGTGGTGGACCCTTTTACAGTTCGCCACTATGCTTTCCTCTTTAATTGTACGATGACCGGACAAGCTGTGGACCCTCTGATGACGCCTACCTAAAGCCCATTGGGACGGTGGCGTTTGATGTTTGTCTATGATCTTTCTTGTCGTGCCCTTAATGGTTTATTCTCTTTCTGCTCTGGCTTCTGCCAAGTCATTGAGTACCTTCATTGTGGCTGTCTAGGCTATTGTTTTTTGTATTATATTTACACGAGCATATTTGTGTTTTACTTATATTGCCTATTGATGCTGCCTTGTTGGTTAGAGATTAGATCATGGCGGGGATTTAATTATTTACATTATCCTGTTTTTATGGGATGACTGTAGTGTGAGTGGGGTTTGGTGCACCCTTGAACCGGTTTAACACCCCAGTGGCCTACTTTGCCACTGACCGTTTCAAGGCGGTAGCCCCATTGTCAACCCTTTTGTGTTAATGATGTCGTTTGCATTTATTATTGCTTTTGCCTTCTTGTTTGTGTTTGCGTGTTTGTTGCGTGTTTGTTTCTGTGTTTTGTGGTTGACTTTCCTCCTTGAATGCTACTTTCCCTGTCCGATCTTTTTATATTTATTTTTTGTTCTAATGGTGACCCTGAGGTCAAATTTGGACCCGCCGCAGGTATCACATATTTAACATAGACTTATATAGGGAAACACTTAAAAAATATTCTTCTCTGAAACTACAATAGCCAGAGGTTTAATACTTTGCATTTACCTTAAGGTGATGGTCATTTACCAAGCTTGTTCAAATAGTGACCATGTGGTCAGATTTGAAAATTTTCTGTTCTACTTCCTTTTAGTGTATTCATATTCATTCATTCATTCATTCATAACCTTTCAGTAAACAAGAACAAATTTAGATTGTTTTCAAACAAAATACTTCCAATGGTCTCCAAATTTGTGGTGCAAACATTGAATTTATCCACCTGGTCAAAATATGATTTCTATAGTCAAATGTTACTTTTACCAAATCGTGTTTAATGTTTTCGTTCCAGTGGCATATTGCCAAATTACTCCTTGCCAATGCACCAATACGTTTGTCGTGAAAGAAGTTTAATGTATTATTGAATGATTCTACCAGGCAAGAATCCATATGGTGGACATAATTTCAAGATGCTTATACACATCAACAGCTTTAATTGAGGACAAAAGTAATTGTTCGGCCACTGAAGTTGTAATGATGTGTCTGCTCGGTTTAGAGTTTTTATCTTTTAAGCAACGACATTCTTGTCGACACTTACTACGGTCATTTGTGTAATGGTTAACACAGTTTTCTAAACTATATCTCAAATAGACGCATTTCCTCCGCAATTACGCATTGCATATTAAATATGTGTTTTAACCGGTTGTACCTTATCCGAGAGCTGAACAGACCAAGTTTTACCCTCACGGCATTTAGCTCCAGTTGAAATAGAAATTGAAGCGTGCATGTGCCATTTGGATTTACATTTGTTTTGTGTTCCTCTCTGATATATTTATTTATACTTGCATTGCGATCCTGAACATGACGCCGTATTTTTATTTTATTGTTATCGAAATCTATTGTATATTTTCTTTGTGCTATTTACTTCATGTCGCTGAGCACAAGGATCATCAGCACGCCTCACAACCTCATGATCAATCATTGTATGGGTCTTTTAGCCAATGCATACCACGTCAGTATATTTGGTAGCATGCCTAGCATCCGTTATTATAGTTACAGTGTCAGCATCTTCACTAGTTGCAAGCTTCTGTGAAAGACCTAATGTACATGAAGATATCCTTTCCGATTCAATTTGTTCACTACATTCGCTTATATAGTCCATTATGTGAGGCAAATGTCCTATGCCAATAGCATCTACAACACGTTTCATTCCACTAGTAATATAACCATGTAATAAACGAAGAGTCACACTATTTTTTCCATTTGGCAAGTCCAGTGATGCCTTCCATACAGTGTCAAAAAGGCTTGTTGACATGTTACGCTATATTGTACACCATACCCGTCCTTTTCCCTGGCTGTTAGTCATACCGGGAACTTGCATCCTAAATTATGATGCGTAACAATATTTGTTATATTTCTTAGTGTATGTTGTCATGATCAACTCTTCATCTCCCTCAACTAGTTAACATTTACATCTTTAAACACATATTAACTTCCATATAAATGTAGCTTACTTTTTTCTTATCTACATTTTCAGCCATGTTACAACCTATTTGTACAAAACTGAAACTAAAAATGACGGTCCCTTCCCTTATTATTACCAATGAATAAACTCTTCGTGTTAGCATGAAAAACTCATGCAGCCAGACAGGTTAGCATGATAAACTTAAGCAGCATGACTGAAGAAAACTGTATGCACATTTTGATGAACTGCTTGTTTTCAAACGTGCATCTTTAAGATGGCCACATCCCGAATTACCTTAGATGTGACAGAAAAACGGGAAGGAATTCCGGCCTTTATTAACTATAATAATTGGAATATTAATGTTATGAAGGAACCAAAGAACTCCTACAGGTATGTACACTTATCAGATGAAAGTTGAAACAAAAATAGGGTTTAATAAATAGATGTACTTACAACACTGAAACATATGCAGCAAAAATGGTAGGAAAATTACGTACAACAACAATGACGTCAATAACGTCAACAACGTCATCGGCTGCAAGACGTCATTTTCAGTGATATATTTATTTCAGCGGTTTATATTTTCATTTTCTCAGTGAAAATATAAGGTTTTATTTTTTTTATAATATAATCCACTATTTCATTGGAATGTAAATACTAAATATATTTATGTTATACAGATTATGAGCAGAGTTTTAAAACGAGTTATCATATTGTTGGAAATTATGCTGATCACAATTTAATAAAACAAAATAATGAAGGTGAAACATGTAGCGTTTAATGTGTAAACTATAATCAGTAAATGGTGAGAGAATTTTAATTAAAACAGTACTTCATATTTTTATTGTCAGATGCCATTGAAGATAACTCTGTTGAAGACCATTATCCAATACAACGACTTGAAGCAGGTGCGGTAGAATGCCCGCATTGTTTTTTTGCACCATGCATTACCAGTGAGACTAACAGGCAGCTTTGGTGGCCAGACAGTAAAAGGACCCACACGCCGCTAATATGTACAGCAGGAAACCAATAAACCAACGATTTTGGGCGATGTTATTCCAATGTGGGGCATTAAACGACCAAAGATATATTGTGAAGAAAAGTACTGCCAGAAATGGGGAAACCACCTGGCATCGCAGAGAAATCATGCCTAAGTGTGTTATTGAACAGTGTAGACAGTGGTTACCAAATCCGTATGGACAACCTTATATGGGCCATAGGAGGAAATAATATTAATATATGGTTCAGTAAAATTATCACTTCTAGTTCGTATGTTGTTGTTTATTTTCTGATATTAATAATAACAACAAGAGAATCGGTAGAACCGATGGATGTATCCCGAAAGTTACACAGAAAATAATAATGTTTAGTGCGAGTGCTTCCTTATTCAAAATTAATACGTACGGAACTCTATTATGCGCGGATATAATAAGATTTTTTTAAATAAGGGAGATAAATAACAAAAATACTGACGCTAGAGTTATGGTTTCTATGCACTACACTCCGTCTCATTGTCTTAATCAATCACACGAACTTTGATAAAGGTATCTGCAAAATGAATTATGCTCCGGACACAAAGTGTGACGGACGGACGGACGCACACACGGACGGACGGAAACGGCGACAATATGCTCCCCGAAATTTCAGGGAGCATAATAAAAAATCAAGTGTTTTTAGTTACAATATATTTTATATCAACCACTCAAGTAATAGTAAACGAAAGGAAAAATACTCTGATGGCGCCTCAGTATAATATCTAAGTTGTAATCAGTCAGCTAGAAGTTAGCAGTTAAAAAGCATGCTATTCATCATTTTTCAACGACTAGATTCAGTTAGGAAATGTCTCTTTAAATGATTACCAATCAAATGATATTTGCTATATTAACTTTCTAAAAAAAAAAGTTTTCTGAAAACAGTTGCTTACATCTGTAAATGAAACAAATTTCTAAAATAATTAACATATTTTCCAAAACTACACCCCATTTCGTTAGTTATACCATTTTTGTTTACATTCAAAACGGCACACGCAACCACATACACTAGCACACATATGAAATATTTATAACCTTTTAATAACACAACTGCCTAGGTTCTTTATAACTACAAAATGTTATTCGTTTTATCTATCATATATTTGTGGAGGGTTTATAGCCAGAACAGCCATGCGGTATCCTTAATGATAAGTTTTATTGCATAACGAGTGTGAGGTACGGTGTTCAGTTGATAATGTTTTCCGTATTACTTGTTAATTTAACAACCGCCATATTGTGCTGCAGTTTGATGTATAGCTATATGATACTAAGTGGTTGTAGACAGGTGTGCCTATGTCAGTACATGACACTTGAATAGTACAGATAAACGAATACATTATGAGAATACTATCAATATGTTTTTCGACTGAACACGGCCTGTATATTATAAAACTTACTTGTGGTTTACAGCTCCGCGGACATTCGTATACACCAGCCAAACACTCTTTTAAACCCTTTCTAAATGCAATTTTCCTGCATGTTTGTTTCCTTACCAACTATTCTAGTTGTACCAATTGTAGCAGACGGGATTACATGTTAATTATAGGTACTTCCAATGCTGGTTCAATCTGCTACAAAGAATTTTCGATTCGCAGCAATCACCGAGGACATATGAAAAAAGTTCATTTAGGTTCTACAGGTATTATTTAGTAAGTATTAATACACGAAGAACCACCATTGCGATTAATTAAAAAGAAGATTCCTTACGTGACTCAAGTATTAAATTTCATACCACATCCTACCCCTTCTCACAGACGCGAAAACGGGTTGGCTGGGGTATGTAATTAAACTTTAATACTACAGTCTTAATTTCGGTTTAAAAGTTTGCCTATTTTAAAAGTATAACATTTAATAGGTAATTTTAAACAGGTTATCTCAACATGTTTTTACTTGTGTTGTATTGTCGAAATATCTGTTATAAAATCCTGCTTATATAGCTTACTCACCGCGTAATGGAATTAAGGCAGGACCACGTAATGGCATGGTTTGAAGTATGATTCAAGTGAAGATAAGGTCAATTATTTCTACAAAGTTTCCCCACTTCTATTTTTTTTGACTTCGGGTTTGTGCTTCTATCGCAAATTAATGTGTACGTGTAAAGTAATCAATCTTCTGAAATATCATTGCCTTGGATGTCAGAAGTAGTATATCATCTAGTGCTGCGGCTAGCATCCGCAATATTTATATTATTGACGAAACTATTGTACATACTGTTGTTTATTAACAAATGTCTAGGTTATTGTTTTAGCATACCATTTACTCATTTTTAAATTTAGAGCAGATTACTCTAAGCTCATTTCCAAATCTACTGCGTTTCGGTCTAGAACATATGGTACAATCTACAAACATTATATTGTTAAAATGCAGTTGCGTCCGAATCGACATTTTCCATATATATACAAGATATATATATGTCGTTTATGCAATTAAACTTGCGTCCGCTCTGCCCCCTTGAAGTTCACTACTTCCACGGTTCGTTCTTTTCCCTACCTCAAGAAAATTGATCATAAATCACTCACATTAAAACTTCACGATTCAAGTTTAATGCAAAAGTAAGTTCAAGTTATTTCCACTCCCTGGATGCAAATAGATGCATGTCAAAATACAAGTTGAAAGTATGATATGTGTAAAACAAAAACTCTACCAATTATCAACAGGAGAAACGTTCTGGCTGCTACAATTTACACTTTTGCCATCGCTACACAAAACCACATTCTCCGATGTTTGAAAAAATCAGTTGTTCTTTTTAAAAGAAATAAAAGTAGATCATACTCACTTTTGCTGGCAAAACGCGTGCATTTGGTCCTACACTGAAGTGGCTTTCGCTCATTTTCACTGTTCTCGGTTTGTCTGCGGAGCGAATGTTTACCAGACCTGAATAGGGTAAGAGTGAGGTTTGATGCACCTTAGAAACAGGTTTAAAAACCTAGATGCCTTTGCGCCATTGATCACCCAAGGACGTATCCCCTGTTGTCAACCATGTTATGTGCGTGGTGTCAAATACGTTTCTTCAATTTATCCACGCAATTGTCGTTTGTTTTGAATTCGTGTTTTTGTATGTCTGAGTTATACAAACGCTACATTTCCTGTTTGACTTTTGGTTCTCCTTTTTAAAGTCCATATTCCGCCACCAACGGGCATATTTTAAAACAGATAAACCTATACTTGTAATCGGCACATATATATTATTGTATGACATGATCAACCTGGCAGAGATTTGATAAACGGTTGTGTAGTGTAATGTTGTCATTATTTGGCGGGTTTATTCGGTTAAACTGACGAATGTATATAGCAAATCTTACATGTGTGCCTGTTTAATATTGAATTTATTTAACGAGTTGGATGAGATGCTCGGTGAGGCTGTATCGAGCATCATAACGAGTTGAACAGATTCAATATTAAATAGGTACGAATGTTAGATTATTTTTATCGCATAACTCCAAAAAAGCATAATGAGTAGCATTTCTTATTGTAGCTGTCTATATATAACGTCGTATGTTGACGCGGTCTTCTCCGTACAAAACCGAACAACAGATCTACCTGGTCGATTTCCGTTATCCGGTATTTTGAACGGTTACGAAAATCGACGACACAATTCCGATGCACCACTCTACATATTGCACATAATACTAGGGTTACAGCATTTGTAATCCAACGTAGAAACGATTTATTGAATTTGCCAGTAACCCAAACCCAGTCTAAAAACATGAACAGGCTTCGCACGTTGTACGACTAATACATTGTCGATGACAGAGTATGTCTCGCACGTGCCATCGTGATTCATGATTAGTTTTACTGATAGTGAATAATGCAGCAATTATGCATACTACACATGTTAGAATGGGAAGATAGATATTTTGTTAATTATGCGTGCGATATTTATTGTTTTGATCCAAATATGTATCGGCATGTCCACGCATTTTTCGAGACAATGAACAAATTATGCGGTTAAACGTTTACTGTAAACCGGCATGCATTTAATCAGATACATGAGGTAATACACTTTGGAGTTGTTCTATGCTATTCTACCAAAGGTTTATCTAAAAGTGTTCGTCGTGCAATTTCATCACCAATTATTTGTATTCCAAAAAAAATTATCTTTACGGAAATATTTGGTGCACGATTTTATTTTCACCTGGTTACAAAATTTGGTTGGGTTTATTTTCTATAGATAATCGGGCATTATCACGTGTATTGTAACAGTTAAAAAAAACTAATTGAAGACAAACAGTAATTTCCAAATATTAATTCTTCTGTTCCCAAATATTATCAAATTATATTGTTGGAGGGACCAGTAGTTGTTCTGATCTTCTGGTATATTTAGTATAATACGTGTTGTGTTAATATTCGGAAAAAACAAAAACAAGTACACAAAACTACAACACAAAATAGGACACATTCCGATTTTTATAATAAATAACCCACACGAGGCGTTTAGTAAGTGAAAACATAAGCAGATGTAAGGTTTAATGGTAGGTGAAAAATAAGGAAAACTTGCAAATCAAGAAATAATGAGATGTAGTATTTTTGCATTAGCATCTTTTTATCACGAGAATTGAATTGCATTGGATTGTATAGTGGCACAAATAGCTAAGGTCAGACGGCGACTCCCAGCTTCCACTGGTGGCGGAGGACCCTAGGTGCCTTTCCGGGCAATGTTCATGCACGCGCGGGCATCTGGGTAGAACCACCGACTTTCCGCAAGCCAGCCGGATAGCTTCCACACATAAAGATTCCTATGCCCCTGACGGAATGAACCTACAGCTGTGAGGGGCAAGTGGTCTCAGGTCAGAGACTCTAA
Organism: Cyrtodaria siliqua; assembly: GCA_037043455.1. NCBI lineage: Eukaryota > Metazoa > Mollusca > Bivalvia > Adapedonta > Hiatellidae > Cyrtodaria > Cyrtodaria siliqua. Next base: position 290,487 of record JAWPHD010000569.1, read on the forward strand.
CCAATCGGCCACGGACGCCCCCGTATCATGAGAACTATGAACGTTCAATCATATAATGTTAAATGCTTAATGACATTATTATTTTATTAATGAAATATTTTATCGATTTCGTTGTTGACCCAGTGATATTTATATCAGTAACTTATTATAACAAGTATATATATCGTGCACATCTTTCCTATAGCGCTAATAGAAATGCTATTTAAGAGCAAAAACTATATAAAATGGGTCACTGTGTCACTACATGAAGGACATCTATATGTTATTGCATAATAAGTCGAGCCAAGACACCTTTTTTCAGTTAAAATACTTTAAATTACCCGATGTTTCGTGTTATTTATCTAGATAAATAATAATACCCATGATATGAAAATACCCATTTATTATTCTGTATGTGTTGTATTTAGAAATTATAATGTGCTGAGAATGCCATGAGATTTATTAATGCGAAGCGGTTGACATCTATGTTTATTTTCCTTATGAAAACACTTTTACCATCCATACATTATAACACTGTGTGTTTAAAGTCCCAAATACTTCTCCCAGGGAAAACATGTGAGTAATGCGTTTCTAGACGGTCGTAGCAGCATGCTGACCTGAATTTGCAGGTCACAGCCTCCTAAAATATGCGACTGCATTGTATCAGATGGATAATTTATACCAGCATAGTTTAGATATTATTATAAATGGTATTGAACTGAACAAAATATAATGAAGGAATTGAAAGAATACTTTATCTAAATAGTTCAAAACATACTACAGTTTATATATGGTCAACTACTGAGTTTTGTTAATATAAAAAAAAGAACAACAACACTGAAACTTCATTCTCCATAATGACTTCAGCACAACCCATAGAAAGATAATTTGGAGATATTCATTTCTAGATCATATGTCTGCAATGAATTACTATATATTACCACGAATTTCAAATCTCGTTTTGTCAGAATGTGAATATAATGATTTCAAAACAATCTTCTTTTTTATACTAACAGGCTATCTTTTATCTAGGGAAAATCTTGATTTTGTTTACATTCATTTGCTGCATAAACTAGCATCATAGACTTTATAGGTATAAGTTAACATATAGTGTTATGCTGATTTTAAATATATAACCATTTGTTAATTCATTATGTCTTGTACAGGTTTTATGCAGATAAATACAGTATTTCTTGGATGTATCAACATTGCCCACAAGTGCTTGGTCAATAATGATCACATATTGTGATAAAAGCCCATTAATCTGCAGCGCGAGCATGCTTCCCTGTCACTTGTATTTGTGGGTTTAATTCAAAAAGTAACACAATGTTTTATTATTTCGCCTAAGGTGAAACCTCACATTTGCCATTATCAACATTAAGTTAAACAGCAATTATTCACGCTTTTGTTTATAAATGTAATCATAAGGTTATCACTTCAATATCTTGTGCTTATCACTATATTTAAGTTCCCAGTTCTTCACATTACAATCATTAAAGAACATTATAATTAGTAATATTGTATCAGATGTCTATCATATTCATATTATATCATTATACAACACAAGTGCCAAAACAGAAAACGTGTTTGGTTTTCGTTTCTTTTTTCTCTTTTCTGAAAAACAAATTCTCCGTGCACACATATTCATCATTACGCGATGTTATATGACAAGAACTATAACTATGTCTTGTATTTTACTGAATTATCTGCCTTTTAGTCTTAGAGTCTATAGTCATAATCGTAATCCGGCGTTTGATGCTTCTTGTTATTTGTCAATATAAGTTGCCAATTCTTCATATTGTAACAATATTCTTAGTATTGAACCATTACACATATTATATCCGATGACTATCTTATTTATATTATCACATTATACAACACCAGTGCCGATAATATTAAACAAAAGGTAGTCAGTGATCAAATCTTACATGATAAATCTGTTTATATGTATACATTTTTTATTGTTGATATTTAATTAATTAAAAGTATTTTCCTAACATCTATACACTGTTGAGTTGTGTAACTCTTTTGACAGGATTGTTATATCAATGTTTCCTTGTCGTTTTTATTCTAGAAATCTTCCATTACTTTGCACATGTTTGTATAACCTAATATATTACTGGTCAAACCAATGTAATTGGTGACGAGTAGACTGCTGACCTAGACTTCTCTAATTTTAAGGCAATATGCTTAACACGATATACTGCCTTCATAATTGTCTACGACGGAGGATGTATGCTCGTGCTTTCTGGAGGTAAATATAGAAATGATTGTCGTTGTCTTATGGCAAATACTAAAGGAAACAAGTAGATAGCAGATGATAGAATTGGAATACAGCTATTATGTGTATCATACGTGTGGTATCTATTGTTTGGGGGCAAAATACGTTTCTGTACTTTTACCTTTGAAGACACCCTTATCACAATAAACTATTAAGACAAATTTATTGGTTTAATATAAATACTAAAATTTGCAAATAAATTCCATAATCAAGTTCAACAGCAAAACATGTTATAATCTGACATGACTTTTGCTTGCCTTTAATAAATATCAATCTAATATTTTCAGGATGTCTTAAAGGTTCAACTGAAATAGTTATCAGGTAATAACAGTAACAACTCGGTTTAATATCCTGTAAGGGGCAAGTGATCTCAAGTCAGAGACTCTAACCACTCGGCCACGGACGCCTCCTCATCACGAGAACTATGAATGTTCAATAAAATAATAAATGTTAAATGTTAAATGACCTTATTATTTTATTATTTAAATATTTTATTGATTCCTTTGTTGACCCAATGCTATTTAAATCAGAAACTTATTATAACAAGCATATATATCGTGCACATGTTTCCTATATTGCTAATTTAAGAGCAAAAACAAAACAAAATAGGTCACTGTGTCACTACATGAAGGACAACTATGTGTTATCGCATAATAAGTCGAGCCAAGTCTCCTTTTTTTCAAATAAAATGCTCTATATTACCCGAAGTTTCGTGATATTTATCTATATATATGTTTTGCAAATCGGAAATATCTTGGGCCACCTGATTCTTCACCGCGTGCACGTCGCAGAGTGGGCACTGTCAGCAATCATGTAGGGTGACCTACTGGGTCGCCCTTGCCAGCACATCCTACAAAGGTGTACGAGATAGGATTGCGGATCTGTTTTAACTTATAGTATAAGTCACTGGCTTATATGACGCAGTACTAACGGAATGATTGCTGATTGACCGAGAGTGAAGAACCCCATTCGTACCGCCAGCGTGGAACGACGCCAGGAACAAATATAACTGTGAGGGAAGCCTGGCGCCGTCCACGGAGCGAAGGGGTCAGCAACCTGCGTGCCAGAAGAATATAGAACTATCCTACGTTAGTTGCTATAGCCCCGGGGACGCAGGTTGCAGGTGGCGGGTGTGGCCCCAAACAGAGAACCAGACCAGTAGCGGATGTAGGAGCACCACCTTAGCGGATGTAGGCCACCTCGACCAGACCACTTCACCGCCATAGCGAAACTACACAGGGCAGCATCGACACAACACTACACATCTACAAGAGAAACGACTACTCTACACAGCAGCACCAGATCAACCTACACACTCATCTAGAAAATACCAGACTATATTGTGCCCATCGCGGCAGGGATACCTTGTCGTGTTAGTTGGCGGACGGTCTATAAACCTTAGAACTACACACACACACACACACTAAATATCTTGGGAAACAATGTTTACATAACCAGAAAGTATTGCTTACAAACATAAATTACGATACAAGTGACCATTGGCCCGTTGTAAAAACGCTAATATGCTTTAGTATAAATAGCGGATTATCTACTTTTCTCTCCTCCGCTGTTTTTATCATCATAGTCTACGCTACAGGCAATAACTGAGAATCGAAGAGGCAGAGATATAAGATTTTAGAAGGTAAACACATGACGCACATGGGATTATATCTATTTATAACACTATTATTTTCTCCCTGGAAAACATCGTAGTAAGTTAGCTGAAGTTGACAGTTCAACAGTCTTACTGAAGTATATGGTAAATAGAATAAAACATGTTTATTTTCATATCACACCGCTTTCAGGCTCTCAGGCTGATATGGTGTCTCAGGCCTAATATAGGGTGTGATATGAAAAACCTATTTATTATTTTCTATGTTTTGTGTTGTATTTAGAAATTATAATATACTGTGAATGTCATTCGATTTATTAATGCGAAGCGGTTGAATGCTTTTTATTTTTCTAATGAAAACACTAGTACCATCCATACATCATGTACATTATAACACAGTGTGTTCAATTAAAGAAGTCTCTATAGCGTACATTTAAGAAATAACACAATGTTTTTTATTTCGCCTAAGGTGAAACCTCACATTTGCCATTATCAAAAATTTGCTTCAAGTTAAACAGCAATTACTCGTGCTTTTTGATTATAAATGTAATCATAAGGTTATCATTTCAATATCTTGTGCTTATCACTATATTTAAGTTCCTAGTTCTTCACATTACAATCATTAAAGCACATTATATTTAGTGAATAGTATTATTGTATCAGATGTCTATCATATTCATATTATATCATTATACAACACAAGTGCCAAAATTGAAAACGTGTTTATTTTTCGTTTTTTTTTTTTTTTATCTTTTATCAAAACCAAATGCTTCGTTCACACGTATTCTTTATCAATACGCGATGTTATATGACCAGAACCATAACTATGTCTTGCATTTTACTGATATATCTGCCTTTTAGGTTTAGAGTCTATAGTCATAATCGTAATCCGGCGATTGATGCTTCTTGTTATTTGTCAATATAAGTTGCCAATTCTTCATATTGTAACAACATTCTTATTATTGAACCATTACAAATATTATATCAGATGCCTATCCTATTTATATTATCACGTTATACAACACCAGTGCCAATATTAAAAAAAACATATTTATTTTGATTTTTTGATGTGGCTAAGGTAGTTAGTGATCACATCTTACACGATAAATCTTTTCATATGTATACATTTTTTGATTGTTGACATTTAATTAATTAGAAGTATTTTCCTAACATCTAGACACTGTTGAGTTGTGTAACTCTTTTGACAGGATTGTTATATCAATTGTTTTCTTGTCCTTTCTATTCTAGAAAGCTTCCATTGTTTCCCACATTTGTGTATAACCTAATATATTACTGGTCAAACAATGTAATTGGGGACGAGTAGACTGCTGAGATAAAAATAAATAAAATTAAGGCAATTGCGAGATCATTCAATCTCAAACACAGTTACGTGTATACAATGCCTTAATATGCTTAACACGATAAACTACTTTCACAATAAGACAGAGGATGTCTCGCTCGTGCTTTCAAGAGGTAAATATAGACATTATTGTTTTTGTCTAATGGCAAATACTAAAAGAAACATGTAGATAACAGATGATATAATATTATGCGCGTCATATGTGTGGTATCTATTGTGTGTGGGCAAACTGAGCTTCCGCACGTTTAATTTTGAAGACACTAATAATAACTATTAAGACACAGTTATTGGTTAGTATAAATACTAAAATTTGCAAATGAATTGCATAATAATGTTGAACAGCAAAACATGTTATAATCTGACATGACTATTGTTTGCCTTTAATATCAATCTAATATTTTCTGGATGCCTCAAAGGTACAATTGAAATAGTTATCAGGTAATAAAAAAAACAATTCGATTTAATAACCGAGTACCAATGTTGACGTTAAAGCTGCTAGCATATCATTAAATAAAAGGTAAATAATACAACTGTTTTATTTTTATTTTTTTATTTTATTAAAGTGACAAATAACATCGTTACAACATATTAAATATAGAAAACAATACAGTATAATATAGCCAATATTAAGTAAATACATGAATACCCAGCCTAATGAAACTTATTAGTCACTATAGAAATATCAAATGTATTATTGATTTTACAACTCAGTTAATAGGTATTATAACAAAAGTAGTAAACATGAAAAATACATAAAAAAGATAGATCAACTGGCATAACTAAATATGTATATGCTTATTTTTCTCCAAAATACAAAACTTAAATAATAATACATTTTGCATATAACAGTGTTCTATATTTCGTCGTTATTTTGAATTGACATTAAATATATAGTTGGTGAAAAACGTAAGCAACAGTTAGTTATATTCGAAATAAATTGGCTTTGAACTATTTAATTACTTACTTTGTCTATGATCTTTCTTGTCGTGCCCTTAATGGTTTATTCTCTTGTTGCTCTGGCTTCTGCCAAGTCATTGAGTACCTTCATTGTGGCTTTCTAGGTTATTGTTTTTTTGTATTATATTTACACGAGCATGTTTGTGTTTTACTTATATTGCCTATTGATGCTGCCTTGTTGGTTAGAGATTAGATCATGGCGGGGATTTCTTAATTTACACTGTCCTGTTTTAATGGGATGATAGTAGGGTAAGTGTGAAGTTTGGTGCACCCTAGAACCGGTTTAAATCCCCAGTGGCCTACTTTGCCACTGACCGTTCCAAGTCGGTAGCCCTATTGTCAACCCTTTTGTGTTTGTGATGTCGTTTGCTTTTATTATTACTTTTGCCTTCTTGTTTGTCTGTTTGCATGTTTGTTTCTGTGTTTTGTGGTTGACTGTCCTACGGAAGATATGTGGAAAAATATGGAAGATATATGGAAAATACGGAAGATATGTGGAAAAATATGGAAGATATGTGGAAAATACGGAAGATATGTGGAAAAATATGATAGATATGTGGAAAGTATGGAAGATATGTGGAAAATAATGAAGATATGTGGAATATCTAACCGGACATCGCGAATTTAAAAGCAAGATAGCAAAATGTTTTTTTCTGGAATCAAATAATACGTTTTATGATAACACTTATGCAATAATCGTTCGATAGCTATTTCTATATTTCTCAACCGATTTGCATAAGAAGCACGGTATCTTTATTAACCACTGACAATTCTTGGTACTGTGTTAAGCACTTTATTCAATTACAATTCTAGTATCTCATATTACGCGGTCCGAGTATAAACTTTCATAACTCATCCAACCACTTCTCCAAGAAGCGACAATGGGGTTTGCTGGGATATGAACTAAAGCCTTAATTTCGGCTTAAAACTTTTGCATATTATAAAATTAAAACATTTAATAGCTAATTTTAAACTGGTTATCGCATTCTGTTATTACAAAATGTTTTTAAACATGTTTTATTGTCGAAATATCCGTTATAAAATCCTGATAATAAGCTTTCCCATCGCTTAATGGAATTAAGGCGGGACCACGTAATGAGTTAAATGATTTACAATCAAAAGACATTTTCTATATCAACTTTCTAAAAAAAATGTTTTCCGAAAACAGTTGCTTACCTCAGTAAATGAAACCAATTTCTAAAATAATTAACCGATTTTCCAAAACTACTACACATTTCGTTAGTTAGAACATTTCTGTTTACATTTATAGGGTCACAAGCACCCACATTTGTACTAGCGCACTTATGGTATTATTTACTTTTAATAAAACCGCTGCTTAGGTTCTTCACAACTACATAATGTTTTTGTTTATCTGTCCCATACTTCGTGGAGGGTTTATAGCCAGAACAGCCATGCGGTATCGTTAACGATGAGTTTTATTGCATAACGAGTGTGAGGTACGGTGTTCAGTTGATAACGTATTCCGTATCACTTGTTAATAAAACAACCGCCATATTGTGCTGCAGTTTGATGTATAGCTATATGATACTAAGTGGTTGTAGACAGGTGTGACTATGTCAGCATATGACACTTGAATAGCACAGATCAACGAATACCTTATCAGAATACTATCAACATCTTTTTTGTCGGCCTGAATCTTTTAAAACTTACGTGTGGTTTACTGCTCCGCGGACATTCGTGTACACCAGCCAAACACTCTTTTAAAGCCTTCTTTAAGGCAATTTTCCTGCATGTTTGTTTCCTTACCTACCAGTCTATAACATTTAATAGGTAATTATAAACAGGTTATCTTAATTTTTTCAATAAAAAATGTTTTTAAATATGTTGTATTGTCGAAATATCCGTTATAAAATCCTGCTTATATAGCTTACCCATATTAAGTAATTAAGGCAGGACCACGTAATGGCATGGTTTGAAGTATGATACAAGTGTAGATAAGGTCAATTATTTCTACAAAGGTTCCCCATTTCTATTTTTGACTTCGGGTTTGTGCTTCTATTGGAAATTAATGTGTAAGTGTAAAATAATCAATCTTCTAAAATATCATTGCCTTGGAAATGAGAAGTAGTATATCATCTAGTGCTGCGGCTAGCATCTGCAATATTTATGTTATTGACGAAAATATTGTACATACTATGGTTTATTAACAAATGACTAGGTTATTGTTTTAGCATATCAGTTAATCATTTTTAAATTTAGAGCAGATTACTCTAAGCTCATTTCCAAAGTAAGTTTGTGCAGTATACACATACCATGACACCTAATCCACTGCGTATATTATACAATCTACAAACATTATATTGTTATAATGCAATGCGTCCGAATCGACATTCTCCATATATATATTATGTTGTTTGTGCAATCAAACGTGCGTCCGTTCTGTCCCCTTGAAGTGCACTAAATTCCACGGCTCATTCTCTTCCCTACCTCAAGAAAATTGATCATAAATCACTCACATTAAAACTTCACCATTCAAGTTTAATGCAAACGTAGGTTCAAGTTATTTCCTCTCCCTGGATACAAATAGATGTCAAAATACAAGTTGAAAGTGTAAAAGAAAACTCCATCAATTATCCACAGGAGAAACGTTCTGGCTGCTACAATTTACACTTTTGCCATCGCTACACGAAACCTCATTCTCCGATGTTTGAACATCAGTTGTTCTTTTTAAAAAAATAAATGTAGATCGTACTTACTTTTGCTGGCAAAACGTGTGCATTTGGTCCTACACGAAAGTGGCTTTCGCTCATTTTCACTGTTCTCGGTTTGTGTGCGGAGCGAATGTTTGCCAGACCTGAATAGGGTAAGAGTGAGTTTTGAAACCTTAGAAACAGGTTTAAAACCCCAGATGCCTTTGCCTTCACCCAAGACTGTATCCCCTGTTGTCAACCTGTTATGTGCGTGGTGTCAAATATGTTTCTTCAATTTATTCACGCAATTGTCGTTTGTTTTGAATTCGTGTTTTTGTATGTCTGAGTTATATGAATGCTACATTTCCTGTTTGACTTTTGGTTCTCCATTTTAAAGTCCCTATCCCGCCACATACGGGCACATTTTAAAACAGTTAATCCGTGAATAGACCTATACTTTTAATCGGCACATAAACATTATTATATAACATGATCACCCTGACAGAGTTTTGATAAACGGTTGTGTAGTGTGTTGTTGCCGTTATTTGGCGGGTTTATTCGGTTAAACTGACGAATGTATATATAGAAAATCTTACATGTGTGTCTGTTTAGTATTGAATTTATTAAACGAGTTCGATTAGATGCTCGGCAGGCTGTACCGAGTATCATATCAATCTTATCTAACGAGTTTAATACATTGAATATTAAATTAATAGGTACGAATGTTAAATTCTATTGATCGCATAACTCCCGAAAAAACATGATAAGGACCATTTCTTATTGTAGCTGTCTATATATAACGTCGTATGTTGACTCGGTCTTCTCCGTAAAAACCGAAAAACAGAACTTCCTCGTCGATTTCCGTAATCCGGTATTTTGAACGGTTACGGAAATCGATGACACAATCCCGATGCTCACTTCCACATATTGCTCATAATACTAGGGTTACAGCGTTTCTAATCCAACGTAGAAACGATTTAATGAATTTGCCGGTAACTCTGTCTAAATACCTGAACATGCTTCTCACGTTGCACGACTTATTACATTGTCGATGACAGAGTATGTCTCGCACGGGCCCTCGTGATTCATAATTAGTTTTACTGATGGTGAATAATGCAGCAATTATGCATACTACACGTTAGAATGGGAATTCAGATATTTTGTTAATTATACGTGCGGTATTTATTGTTTTGATCCAAATATGTATCGGCATGTCAAAGTATTTTTCGCGACACTGAACAAAAAATCTGGTTTTAACTTTTTACTTCAAACCTGCATGCATTTAATCAGATACATGAGGTAATACACTTTGGAGTTGGTTCTACGCTATTCTACCAAAGGTTTATCTAAAAGTGTTCGTCGTGCAATTTCATCACCAATTATTTGTATTCCAAAAAAAAAAAATACCTTTACGAAAATATTTGTTACACGATTTTATTTTCACCTGGTTACAAAATTAGAACTAAAATTATGTAACGATATTGATGCGATTCAGTAGAGCATTACTAGTTTGAAAACTATATTTTATAGATAATCAGGCATGTAACAGTTTAAGAAACTCTAATTTAAGACAAACAATAATTTCAAAATTTAATTTCTACTGTTCCCAAATATTATCAAATTATATTTTTGGAGGAACCACTATTTGTTCTGATCTTCTGGTATATTTAGTATAACACGTGTTGCGTTAATATTCTGGAAAAAAAAATAGAAACAAGCACACCAAACTACAACATAAAATAGGATACATGCCGATTTATATAATAAATAACCCACACGGGGCGTTTAGTAAGTGAAGACATATGCACATAAGTATACCAACAAACAACCTATGATCGGAAAAAACACGTTTTAAATTAAGATTAACCTATGTCAAATACTCAGTAAACAAAGTTGAATGGTAGGTGAAAAATAAAAAAACTTGAAAATCAAGAAATAATGAGATTTAGTCAGTTTGCATCAGCATCTTCTTACCACGAGAATTGAATTGAAATGGATTTTATAGGTAATATGGCGACTTTCCAGCTTCCACTGGTGGCGGACTCTGGGTAATTTTCTTGCACGCGCGGGCATCAGGGTAGAATCAACGACGTTCCGCAAGCCAGCTGGATAGCTTCCTCACATAAAGATTCCATGGCCCTGAGGGATTGAAACTACAGTGGTGAGGGGCAAGTGATCTCAAGTCAGAGACTCTAACCACTCGGCCATGGAACCCTTAACATGAGCACTATGAAGGTTAATATAATGTTAAATGTTAAATGACCTTATTATTCTATTAATGGAATATTTTATCGATTTCGTTGTTGTCCCAATGCTATTTACATCCATAACATATGTATCGTACACATGATTTCTATATTGCTAATTTAAGAGCAAAAACTATACAAAATGGTTTACATGAAGGACATATATATGGTATCGCATCATAAGTCGGGCCAAGTATCCTTTTTTTCAAAAAAAATACTCTAAAGTACCTGTTGTTTCATGTTAGTTTTGAAAATCATAAATATCTTGGGAAACAATGCTAACATAACTCAGAAAGTATTGCTTACAAACATAAAACACGATGTCAAATGGCTTTAGTATAAATAGCGGATTATCTACTTCTCTCTCCTCCGCTGTTTTTATCAATTACTATCTTCATAGTCTACGCCACAGGCAATAGCCGAAAATCGAAGAGGCAGAGATATAATATTTTAGAAGGTATACACATGACGCACAGCAGGATTCAACAAATGTCCGGGGAAGCTGGCGACAACACTATTTGGAAGGAGTGGAATGGGCAAGCATGGATGGGAAAGTGTGGAAAGTCAATGATTGCGGGAAATAATTAAAACTCCAAACTCTTTTCATCGATTATATGATGCATTGCATACATTAATGAAACAATAAAGAATCTTAATTTCACTTGGTCATAAATGATGAAATGTATTAAAACTGTCTGCTAATAGAAATATACACCACAAAGAAACTGGAAATTAGTGTAGTGTAGCCCCTCAACTACTAGATTGTTTCTTTTCCAGCCAAGACTAAGGACTTTCACCGCTTCGAATGCTTACACCATTTGTTTGTTTACTATCTCATAGACAGTGACAGATAAAGAATGGAGAATGTCGGTTCGTCATGGGATTTGATTGCAATGTTAAACAGGCTATCACGGCCTAAATGTCTACTTCAATGAATTGATTAATTTCATTTTTAGAGAAAAAACAAATACAAAGATAAATAATAATAATAATAATAACAGAAAATATATTAAATGAATCTTGAAAAACACGCATAAGTTACATATGTGATATTACTGTTACATGGTTTGGCTTACTTTTGCGACTTTTTATTGGTTTGTATTGAAAAGGTCAAAAGTTCAACAGTTCAAGAATTACTAATTTTAACAATACAAATTCGTGCTAACTAGTGTTATATTATCTACGGCTAACGTGCCGTGTAGGCAGGACAATATCTGAAATATCAAATAAGTTGAACCCGTTACATTTAATTTGTTCCAATCTCAATATCTTATTCAATGGTCGTTTAAACAAACTTATATATCCATAAACACATTAATTATAACTTGAATGTAACGTGTTTTTACATTGGTTCACATTTTTAATTTGCGACCGATAAACGCTCGAGTTACAAAACACGTCATTAAATAACGACAACTAAATTATTGTGCCAATGCATTAGAATTGACAGAGGAAACACAAATTTACCTGTAATGTTATATTGTATGATTTAAAACTACATTTCTAGTATTCAGTTTTATTGATTTGCAGTATTGTTGAGATTACAATCCGAAGCTTCTCAATCTGGGACGGTATATCTTTGATTTTAAATATGGCATGGGTAAATCCTTGTAAACTAACAGCTTTAATGCTTTTCACGTCGATAACTCCAGGATTACAAACTCCGGAAAATCTTTCCTCAGTCGATTGACTAAAGTATACATACTGATAAGGAATGTCATGTAAATATAACCACAACGTGTTGGAATGCAAAACCTCTGCCAGAACACACAAATAGTTAAACCTTTATTGAACATGTTTATAAAAATAATACAGACGAGAAAGCAACAAGGGGTAGTAGATCAAACGACCAAAAGCTGGTGTGTTACAGTGAAAAGATAAATATATTACATTATTAGAAGTTTATTAGTAATGTTAACATATGTTTATACAGGATTGTGTTAAATGTATACTATTCTTTGTCGTTTATAGGTATTTAATTATACATAATTGACAGTTTTAGAACAAAACAGTTATCTGTCCAATGCGTTGAACCATGATTAATACAAGTCTTCATTAGAGAACACGGTAAAGTCGCAGTTGCAAAGATAAGTTCCTTTTCAATCTGTTTCATGCGTATTAAACTGAAGGCGTTGAAAGGTTCATAAAGCTAAACCGGGGTTCAATCTTTTTGCGTCAAGCGATCACATGGGTCACATATACGACATCATTAAACTGTATCCTACTTGACAATACATCACTTTTTCTATAGGAGTAATTACAGTTTATCTGGCTTTCAATCCTGCATCTATATATTCTATACTATCGACCTCGCTGTAGTATAAATTGTTCATTTGTTGCTGTCTAATGTGACGGGCATACACGCCCATACGCATGAAAATGGATGGTCCAGTGGTAGAGCGCCGAACTCCAGATCGAGAGTAGTGGGTTCGATCCTCGCCGCGGCCACGTTATTTATCCTTGAGCAAGATAATTAATTCACATTGCTTAGTACTGGCTCTACCCAGGAAGCCATCGAGGGTGATCAATCTAAGTTTCAATAACTTGTTTCGCAGTCGATGTAAATAAATATGTTTAAACTAAACGCACGATCCAAGGTTGAGGAAAATAGTACACGTTTCATACATTTTAAATACATTGCTAATCGTTTACATGTACATTAATTTATAAATGGTAGTAACAGTAAATTCAAATAATTGAAACGTTCCTTCCCCATTGATCGTGAACGTAACCCTTTTATAGTTCAAATTTTAAAAATACATCTTTCTTATGTACGTATTACGAACACTTAAAGTTTCCCGGCCATGGTTTGTTCCATGAAAATGTTTATGTTCATATAAATCGAAATCAATACCAACAATAGATATTTACAATTCACACGTTGCAATATCTGTGAAAAGCGAGAATAAGATTTTATTTGATGACGTAGAAAACTTTGAACTGGTAAATTAATCCACAGGTAAATGTATTTATCAATTATCAGGCACTAGTTGTGCAGCTATACGATTCAGATTTACCTCATTTCCCCGTATAGTCACGCAGTTCTACGTCATGCAAATAATACTTCTTTTTACATACAACTTAGTAGCGGTTTTCAATATATATTTATCTCCGAGACTATCAAGAAATGTTCATATGATGTTTAAGAGTTACATTTGTTAATTGATAATACTACAAAAAGGGTGGTCATTCATCTTTAAGGAAACAAGTTTTTTTAACGCAAACATTGATGAAAGAAAGGCTGTTACATCTTAAGTAAGTATCATGTAAAGTTTCAAAACATTCGGTTGACAACTGCGGGAGGAGATAATCACAATATTTTCGGGTCGAACGGACGAACGGACGGACACTCGGACAGAAGGACAGGGCTAACGCTATATGCCCCCTCACTATTTGATGGTAGGTGCATACAAATAAGCGTCGAAGTAAACATGATATATTGTAACCAGCGCCGTTTATCGTTCAACATTTGAGCAGAGTACCTGCACTTATACTCTTGCGAATATGCCAAAAGCACGCGGACAGGTTACTAATAAGAAATGCACTGTGATCTTAGTGTAATTTTATTTCAGAATGCTTTTACTTTAAATTGTTAAACAAAATAAATCAATGCCAAAATAAACGTTTTATTGTTGACGTTACACTGGAACTGCCAATGAATTTAATCAGTAAAACGTAACCAAACTTATTATAAACCGAATTGTGTTACAAATAATTTAGTTGTTAATTACAGTAATATACGCCTTACCTCACAGACATATTAATAAACAGATAGGAAACTTCCTATCTTAACAAATGAAGTAGCCAAACTATCACGTGGCACCTTAACTTTTCCTTCTATCTTCCCTCTCAATTATTCACTGATTTTGATGAGAATACATTCAAAAGATTCATGGTGAATAGTAAATTGGGATTGTATAAAAATATGTTTAAAGTTAAAAATGTCATAAATTTTCGCTTTTGTATTAAAAATCAAGGTTTTGACATAGTCAAAGTTTCCGGCAAACTCATTTTTGCTCTAAATGTAAGAGAAAGCAAAATACTACCATTGGAAAGCAAATTAAATTTGGGATGGGATTTGGCATGAACGAAACGTGTATCTATAAAACTCTTCATTATATGTGTATTCAAAGTTGGGAAATATTTTGTGAAATTTTCGCAATGTACCACGTGAAATTAGATAATTTCCATAGTGTCCTATCTATTTGTTATTAGGTCTGTGCTTACCCCCTTCAAAACATTTAGGCTAAATGCAAATTTTGCCGTCGACTTTAATAACCCTTTGTTCACCTACATGTCCAGAAGGATTATATATTGTCACGGTTAGTTATAGTATTATTGTTGCAATATAGACATGTTACTGATTCATAAGACTTATTTGAAACGCACACAGGAAATATGTGAATTGATATGCCCTTAACGTGTTGGATTGGAAATGTTGGCTAACGTCCGTAAATGAAACCATCAACGACATTTACAATCTTACCTCAGCAAAAACAAATGTGTTTATAAACATCAATGCAAACTACTTAGAACGACGTTGTCCTTGTTTTAAAGTTGACTATGTTCCTTGAATGCTACATTTCCTGGTCGATTGTTTATCTACTTTAGATGATATTTGTATTCAAAAATAAATAAAATTGTAGACTGGGGCCGATCAGACACGTCCAATTTAACTTGTATCACTACGGTAGCTCATTTGCATAATGACGTCATTAGTATAAAGGTGTCCATAAATCAAGGCCGCCATATTGAATTTCAATATCGGTAATTTTCCAGCAGTTCGGACACGATTTTGGAATGAAGGTAAGTGATTTTCAATTATTCCTCGATTCAGATTTGTTCAGATTGACTTGGCACACAATATTTCCCTCCTTTCAGGGTTGATTTTCCTTTTTTTAAAGAGAAATTGATAATCATAACCAGAATTAGCGGGTCAACGGAAATTTTGCATTACGGTAAAATGAAGAAGAAAAATCCAAATAGTTTAGCATTTACTCATGTATAGTTAACCTTCTTGCTGGAATTCAATCAAAAATAATTATCTCACAGTGTATAAATAGGAAATCTAGTACACTCAAAAACCAAAACCGAGGCGGTTGAAAAAACAACATTCCCTTCCAAGCATTTTTCGAAAATTAGAAAAAATCAATTTTTCAATGTTGTGTGCAATTTCATCCCATTAGTGGAATGTTATGGAGAACAATTTAAATAAAGGATCTCAGCAAGAAACCGGGCTTAAAAAGTGATTTTAATAAAAAATGAGGCCTTTGAAAAAATATTACTTTCGTACCCAGGTCATTCGAACTTATTGTAGCTTTGCTCATGTAGTCTCTAACAAGCTTTTACCATGTTTTACACATGTGTTAAGGGTCATTATGCTGTAAATAAAGCGAATGCTAATGTGTTTTACTGCTCGTCACCACTTTTTAAATAAGTTGATGCATTAATCAGAAGAAAACCACTTGTGGAGTGGGTGGTGATTTGTAAACAAATTTAATTAATAAAATGTTTGTGGATCTGTTTTTATATTTCAACATTTGGTTTGTGCTGCTGAAAAATCTCTATGGTGTAAGGCAACATCCTTTTCCTTCGGGACGAGAGACCCAGGTTCGAATCCTGGCGGAGAAATTAGCACACTTACTGAGTTGTACATATTTATAAACTTTGTTTTATTTTTTAAATCATTTTTCCAGCAGACCTCCTGAAGAGGATAGTAGAATAAAAAAAACAATAAGCAGAAAAACAAGATACCAATGGATCGGTTACCCTAAATATGTCGCAGTCAGTAGCTTGTCATTTATTTCTTATATAAAATAATAAATCTAAATGTAAATAAAAGTTGCTTTGTTTTGTGCTGCTGATACAAACTGTATGATGTAAGGTAGCATGCTTTTCCTTCGGAAAGAGAGACCCAGGTTCGATTCCTTGCGGAGAAATCAGCTTCTCACCTACCACATAGGTGTGTCTCTAATATATGCATTAATCACGTTTGTTTCAAAGATGCCAATTTTTCAACTTTTCAAGCCAGCAGACGCCAGAGCAGTTGCTCATGATCATGATTACATGAAAGATACACCAGAGGTCAATAAACATAACAAAAATAAGTGAAAATGACAGGCTTAACATTGAATTTGGCACAAGAGGTGAATAAAAAAGAAAGGTGGGTTGAAGAGCGCGAAAAGTGAATTCAGTCATCCAGATTTGATCGTGTATTTTCAGCACTGAAACGAACGTGCTGATAAGGAAAACTGGCGAATTCATTCCCCTCACAACAAACAGATTCAAGAATGAAGCTATTTTGTCATGAACACAAACAATCAGCAAGTTGCACTTCGTCTGTATGAAGCGAAAATTAATGTAAAAGCACATAAGCCCAGGGTCAATTGTTTTGCTTGGATAGACACATTTGTTATTGTATTGTGTACACCTTGACGGATCTTATTTCTATACGGATTGAAAGAAATATTGATTTTATTTCACATATGACAGACAACTTACAGATATTCCTTGAAACGTACTTCAAACCAGCCTTGCTCTAAAAAATAGTTCATAAAACATTTGTCGGATGAATGAACAGTGTGTTATGTCAATTGAAACTTGTAATTCCATATGACACACATTTACGATGAAAAGTTTTTTTAGAAATTTAAAGATGTGAGTTATTCTTTTTAAAACCCAGACAGATTAAGTTCAAAGGTACACACAGCAATCTTGATTTTAAGTTTTATAAAAATAATAGTTGCATTTTTGCAATCATTAATATTAATTATATTTTTTTTTTTAATAAATCCGATTGTTTTTACATAAATATAAATAACTGTTGATAATATTGCACAAAGAATATATTTAAGAAGAAAAATATAGTTTAATTATATGCAAGCAGCTTTAAACCCAAACTGATACTGGTTTAATACATTTATTTTTTTATGATAATAATTATAATAAATAATTTTAATGCTTAGTAAAAACTTTAAGATTGCTGCGTGTCCCTTTAAAGTCCAGATTAATTAGAAGTTTTTAAGGCAATTCAAGTGATTTTACACAGTGACCATATTTACAAGTACCGGTTGTCATTAATGAATTTGGCTGTATTAACCATGTGATTTTTGTTTTCAAGATATTACATTGTTTGATTGAGTTAGGGTTTCAGCTGTTAAGTTAAACTCTTTGATGGATTTGGATGAAACTTCACATTATGACGTACAGATTGGTCAGTAAATGAAGGACAAATGTATATACTGATTCAGTTTCTAGTAAATATCTTCAGTGTTTTTTATATTAAACTAATAATTTAGTTGTTTCTTCGGCGTGTTTTGGTCAAGACCTCGTCCGTCGGAAGGGAGCTTCCAGTGTATGGAAGTTTAAACGTCCCAGATCCTATCTTGATTTTGTTTAAACACCTACGTCCAGTTAGATTTAATTAAATGCCGACAGGTTTAAAATCAAGAAGATATGTGATTAAAAAATATGAGATTTTAATTTTAAAGTAACACACGACAATCCTGATTTGTGTATAACTCGCGGAGTCCCGTTAGGTTTTAGCAATCATTACTATTATTTATTATTCTAGTTCAAAGCAAATTGTTATATTACATAATACTACATGCATGTGTAACCTTACATGGTAAAATAACCTCAAACATTTATTTAGTAATATATAAGCAGGTTTAAAGTCAAAATGATGCAGGTTAAATAAATCGAGATGCTTATTGTCATCATCAAAATTACCGTGTGTCCCTTTAATCCCTGATAAAATCTTCAAAGTTGCCATGTGTCCCTTTAAGCTAATGACAAATTGACTTTCCGAAAGCCAACAGTTCAAAATAAAAAATTAAACTGTACTTTGATAAATAAAAATGAATGTATTAAAGGAAACCCATTTCGCACCATGCTTCTCATTAACTCATCTGAGCGTCTCCTTGTCCGAATGGTTAACGACGTTGCATTGTAAACCTTCGCCTCTCACTGCTGCGGGTTCGAATCCCAATGGGAGCTCGACTTGTAAATGAGGAAGTGTCGATTCTTACGGATGGCGGTAGGTGTACAGTACTGGTTCTACCCAGGAAAAGTGGGCGGTCTTCCTCCACCACAAAATATCTACCGTCATATATAACCTTACATGTGTTGAAATTGACGTAAAACACCATATAAACAAACATCATCTGAGGTACAGCCTCAAGATGAAACAACTCCATTCGACCAAAATCACAGTAAATGATTTTCAATTTTGGCCAGCCAGACCATTTGAAACGTAAACCATTTTAGACTCGAAAACAACAGAGTCTGGACCTTTTTGCTTCCGGTGCCGAGATTGTAAAGACTATATTTGAAACATGACAGTCGCCTCTACGTGGGAGCTCGACTTGATCGAAACTGTTGCTCCCTAAGGATGGCGGGAGGTATACATTACTAGTTCTACCTAGGAATAAGTTGGCGGCCTACCTCTAAAGATCGACCGACATATCTAGCCTAAAATGTATTGAAAAATGATGTTAAACACCAAACAAATTGTTTTCCCCTTAGCAGCTTTAACTTTTATCAAAGAGTTAGATTCAATCTCTTCTAAAATGAAATACTCAGGACTGCATTGTTCTTATCCTCGTTATGATTATGTATAATGTTCCATTTAACAAGTAATATATGGTGCTACGGTCCATACACGTTTATGGACCAGGCAGTCAGACCTAGTATGTTATATGGTCCTAAGCGATGCCGAGGTCCATAGAACATTATAGATCTGACAGCCCAGTCCATACACTTGTATAATAATGCACCAAAACACATTATTTGTCGTATATCGAATCTGACCAACAAAACATATATTTCGTACATTTTGTGGGTCCGAAAATATAGCTCTCGGATCGAGGCCGGTCCATATCATTGAATATTGTCCAGATGACGTCACCTGTCGAAAAGAAGGAAATCGTGTAATTTACACGTCTGAAAATATATAGCTCTTCTGGACTGGCCAAATATTAACTTCTTTCCACTAACAATCAATGAACCTAATCCATGTTACACAAATGTTTGCAACAAGCTTTCAACTATTCCAAACAGCCTTGACAGTTCAGAATTGGTTTTGTTGTCACCTGAGTTTAACAATAACAAGAAAGAACTGATCAGCAGCACTTATATTTGATATGCATACTTTATAATGCTGATGGCCCAAGAGTATTTAAAACAAAGCAAAAACGTCAAGTATGACTCCAGTCCGGTGTAGAAATGTAAAACTCCATCCTCCTTTTCGAAATTGTAAATAGAAAACATGGGCTGTTTGGGTGTTTGTGTTTCTGCTGTTTGTTGCATCTTAACGGGTGTACAAGTATCTTCATTCATTTCTGAAATTGTTTCCATTTCTACACGTTCACCTCCATCCTCACAGGCCCCTATCTCACTAGCATCCAGTTTCGTTGCGAAGTAAACAATTTCGGGTGATGTTTACACATTCGTCATGTCGTCGAACAACCTTCTTCTTCTGTTGACTTGTCTTTCTCTCCGTTCTTTCCTCTCTTTGGACAGGAATTGGTTTTCAGAGTGACACTGGTTCCAAATGAAGAAGCTAGGCACAGCTGTCTTCTTCAAGATCTGTTTCACATGTGTGGTACCTGTAATGTACAAATTTTAAATGGCTACTTAATACGACATAATTTATAACATTCCTTTCATGTGTAATAAACATGTATTATAAAAAAATGAATTTGATTTTATTAAAGATAGCACAGCCTCTAATGGAGACAGTATCGATGGGCCTTACCTTGTCTCATAAAAAGTTTCTACAAGCATAACAATTCAGGGTAAGAAATGCCTACTAATGTGTAGCGTAGGTCGTATATGACTACAGTAGCACCACTGACCCCACCCACTCCCATTTAACACGCCGGCGGTCGGTTTCGTAACTAGTTTAGGTTTATTTACATTGTGTTATGTCCAATCAAAAAGTAAGCACGCAGGATTTTGCAATTACAACCTACCATATATCAGCGTTCCATAATCATCATTCGAGAAATGATTTCCATACAGACAGCTGTATCTACTTGGAGGTGACAACTTGTCGAACTTCGATTTCCCACCACGACGTATTGCGTGAATCCATGCATTACGGCGTGTTTTGTCCTTGGGTATAATGTGTTTCCCCTTTTTTGAGCAATTCGACACAACACATGTAGTTTCAGGCATTATATACTCTGTAAAATAAGTTTTAGACCATGGCAGTGTTCGAACCCGTACAATGATCTCTGAACCTTGACATTCGACCATAACCCTTATTATCTCAGTTGATAATTCACAATAGATCAACAATCAACAATAATTATATTTTACAATGAAAGTTTGCGAAAAAATAATAATCTTTTTATTGGTTACTCGAATGTGTCCGTAACTGTTACTTTTAATGAACTTTGCAACATTTTTTACAGACCCTTTGTGTGTTCGCGATATATTTTTAAAATCAAATCTTGTTTGGATTTAATGTTTCTGGTACCAAATGAACCGAGTAGGGTAGACCTTGGTTATTAAAAAAATATACTTAAATTCTGTCCACTAATTTTTTTTTATATGATTTTATATACCCTGGTCCAAAACTTTTTTTACCGAGTATAGTTGCACAGATACTCTGAACAAGACGTACATGTTTCGTGGTAACCCGATATCGAAAGACGATAACAAACGTGCGCAGCATGATGGACCTATTAGACCTCGACGCCCACTCTATAAATGTTACCGATTGTCATCATTACATATGTCCATTTTAATAAGAGGGATTTGGCATTTTGGCTTCTGTTAATTCACATATCTATGTATATATTCTTAAGGAAAAAAAAATGTTTAGGGTCAGTATATATGAAGTGTAAGTTGTTCAATTAGTCTTTGGTTAATTTACCGGTGATCGAAAATAGTCACCGATATCTCCACCATATTTAATTTTTAAAATTATTCTTAAGTAAAGCATGAAATAATTTAACAAATGCACGTGATGCAAAGGTCGTGGAATATGTACTCGGTAACACATGCCACTTTCTGTCTTATTTCTTTTCGCACGACACGACATCCAGTGTTTTTGTCACATTTAGTATGGTTTTCCTTATGTCACGTTTACGTAAAGTGGAGCGTGAAGATGCCGTCAGATAACTCTTGAACTGAATTTCGCAGCTTATGGTGTCTGTCCATCATGACGTGCATAAATTCACTATAACATGACTATTTCAACGTCTGAGAGAGACTGTGTTTACTAACAACCGTCCTAAACAAAGATCTCCGTTTGTTACGACACGTCAAGATGACGTGTAGTTTTGTCTCAAGCACCTACGTCAGCGCTTCCGCACCCTAGAAAAAACCGCCGTGAAACCGCCGTGAAACCACCGTGAACATAAGGGGTTCTCCTAACCACCGAATACGTGCCAGGTCTATTTCCAACCGAATACGTTGTTAGTAATCCTGCCCACGTTATATGACGTAACGCTTGGTTTTGCTTATGAACGTTTATCTGAAACTCAGATTCACAAGAAACTAGGATAATTTTAATATCAGACCTAAATACAGTGCACTGAAATACAAATATAGTTTTTAGTTAAATGCAAATCAAGATAGTTGATGCGCGCCAAGATATTTGAATATTAATACACAGTTGCGGTTCTTTTTTTCTTTAGTATATGTAACAAATACAATCCTGAAATCGGTGAGCTGAACATTTTTTAACACTACCACAGTGATGTTTTTTCCGAAAACATAGATCATTATTTATCTAGAACAAAATAAATCAAAAGAACTTTAAATAAATCGGCTCACGCGTACGACAGCTAAAAACATGAACAAACAGCACTTAGGTCAATTTATTGGTGTTTTATCTCATACACGCTAGACCAAATTTCCGGCAGGCAAAAAAGCTTCACCTATAAAGTTATAATGTATTTATTGATGTTCTCACTTGAAGAAATTAAACATCTGCGGTCTTTTTTTTTCTGTGTTTTTTCTTATAACGCCTATCTACGCTTTCTCAAATGTAAGGCGGGGATTATTTTTATTCACACTGTCCTGTTGTTTATGGATGATAACAGGGTACGTGTGGTGTTTGGTGCACCCGTGAACCGGTTTAAACTCCCCGGTGGTCCGTTTTGCAACTGACCGTTCAGAGGCAGTACCCCTGTAGTCCACCCTTTTAATGTGTGTGATGTGCTGTTTTCGCTGCAGGTCCTTTTTGTATCATCTTTGCGTTGTAATACTTGTTGGAGTGACTGTATTCTGTGAATGCTACAATACCTGTTGGACTGATAACATTATACCACTAATTATTTCCCCCATAGACACCAATGTTAAAGTGTCACATGTTAATGATTTGCTGAAAATTCAACTCAAGTATGGATAATGCAGCAGTGTAATGTTCATATAGAAAACTAATTTTCCACTTGAAAAATCACCAGAAAAGGTGGGGTCAAAAGACATGTAAGAAAGTTCTTGTTTGTTTACTAAGCAGGTCAAGGGTACAGCTGTTTTCATAGATTGGCTGTTTTCATTGCTCACAAAGTGTAAGCATAGAGTCGAAATTTCGAAAATGTTCATCAGTGATCCAGTAAAACTTATTAATACGCTTCTTATACATACAACCACAACATCCAATAGAAATGGACAGTTTCCCCTACTTATAAAGCCCGTTTTCATCAAAAAAGGAGGGATTACTTCTTATTATAGGGACTACATTCGATACACAACGGAGGCTTACATGTAATTAGTGGTGGTAAACCTTAACTGTATTAGATGATAGATAGATACAAGAAAATTGACATGAATAACGGTAATGTCATATTTTGCTTAAATACAAAATACAAAAGTGTGCATGACTTAAATTGAGTACTCAATACAGTCGAAAAATGTAAAACATACAATTAACAATGCTTAGGTCGTATACAATACATTCGTGTATTTGTAAAAATGACTGTATCATTTTATGTGTATGACTTGTGTATTACGCTGTCGCTAGGAAAATGGGCATGTTGTCTGAATTTAATATCGGGTCGTCCTACGTTTCCCTTTAAGATGTAGCGATGTTTTTCTCTTGTTTTAGCTTTCTGTCTAGTGATATACTTAATGTGAATATAATGCAATGATACTGAACGATATGAACTTTTGCACAATTTGACTAGCCTTAAACGTACATTAAATTAATCGCACTGTGAATTGGTTATCGTATATGGATCCTAATCTTACAGTTTGCGTCATTAAATAATATTCACACCTTATAGACTCACAAGAACAAATAAAGCATAGTTCATACATTAGTTACTAAATGACTTATGTAGTAAATCAGGTAAATTACCAAAGCTATGACCTTTCAGGAAAATTCAAACTTTCAGCGACTGATATTACAATATTACCTATTTTTCTAGAAGAGGAAATGCGATGCATCAAGTAATTTGGCATAATTCAATGTAACCGCTTCTCTTGAAGTATTTCTCCCAGTTATTGTTCATAACCCTCTGTAGTTATGTTATTGGTCAGGACGTCACTGACGTTACGTTACAGGCAGATAACCAACTAATATATAATAGCGATATTCACTTGAAGCCTTGATATAAGAATTATAGCAATAACATCCACAATTTATCTCATCATATCATTCTCTACTAAGGTCTGAACGTCCAAGTATTTATTAACGCATTTTACTAATGGAAATTTATACAATTACCCAATTTACATGGTCCGAGTATTAACGTTCATACCCCGTCCAACCCCTTCTCCAAGAAGCGAAAACGGGGTTGGCTGGGGTATGAAATTAAACCTTAATTTCGGCTTAAAATGTTTATATATTGTAAAATTAAAACATGTAATGGGTAATTCTTAACAGTTATCACATTTTGTCAGTAAAAAAAAAATGTTTTATTGTCGAAATATCCGTTATAAATCCTGCTAATATAAGCTTTCCTATCACTTAATGGAATTAAGACTGAACCACGTAATGAAGTTTTATGGCCATGAAATCTGGGAAGCTCTTATTTTCCGATTAGATAATAGTGTGTACCGATAGGAAAAAGATGTCATGCCGAATCTCTCACCAAATACATGAGCAGATTCATCAAAGCCTTAAATAACACCTCGTTTCTGGATGATATATTGAATATTGACAACCACTTCCTTTATGTTTAGAGCTTAGAGTCGAGTTAAGGACTTAATCATTCTTAACCTTCTTAAAACTAATAAAAAATTCACGAAAGCAAATCAAAATGTCTGCGCACAGGCGTCAGAAGATAACCGAAAAATACACTGCTTATATATTTTCCTTTAGAATACATCCGATAGTAGTTATTAATGTAATTGCCAATTTTAACGTGGCTTCTACTGGCAAGAGTAAGATCACTGTGTCCACAGGTGGAAGGTCGTGGGTTTAAACCCAGCCGGATGCTGAACTCTCATGTATGTTCGTTGGTGTGTTCTTGGGAAAGACACTTTTCTTTAGCCTCGTCCGTCGGATGGGGACATAAAACCGGGCGGTCCAGTGTATCGGTCTATCCTCCGAGCACGTTAAAGAACCATAAGAATCTATTCTATAATAAGGGTAGGGCACGGTTCCCGGATTTCTATATATCCTTCCCCTCTATTCTGGGGCGGCTCTAAACAATATACTGTGTTGATGAGCCGTTGAACAACATTCAATTTAATTCATATCATGTATCATTATTTTATTGCTAATCTTTCATCCCCATTCGGCAGAAAATCTACCTTCTCGGCCTCAAATTTGCTGCAGGAGAAGTTAGTATCTCGTTGGTTCTTCATCAGGTGCATCTGAAATATTACAGTGGCCAGTAGCCTAGTAGTGACAAGTAAGTAATGAGTACTATGAGGAGGTTTCTTCACACTAATAGAAAATAATATCAGCAATGTCATGGAACAAGTCCACTCTAAACGAAAACAGAGAGACATCAGGCGAACTACGGTTGAATATACAGCGAGTTTCAACAGAACGTATGTCACGACAGATAGCCATCCAATAAGAAGGACAACAGCAGAGCTGGAGGAAGACGAAGTAAGGGCAAACAGGAGAAAAGAACAAAAATACTATGAGGTTGCGAAAAAAAGGTTTTACAACCGAGTCATATACTGTCCACTATTGTCTTTCCTTATTAGAGTACTTAACATAAACTTCAAAACACCTAAGTTAATAGCATTATCGTCACTCTGATCTATTTGTCAAATAGAAGTATAACTCGAGAACTTTCCTGCCACATGGACGATCACAACTAGACTTCTGTGATGACGTGACTTACAGATTTCGAACGATTCTTTTCATGATCACTTTCATACAATATTTCTTAACACTTTTTAGGATGATAGTCTTTAATGTTTGTCTTCAGCATTGTCTTGTCGTGTCCTTAGTGGTTTGTTGTACTTTGCCGGTAAGTGCCGGTAGTGGTTTGTTGTACAGTGCCGGTAGTGGTTTGTTGTACAGTGCAGGTAGTGGTTTGTTGTACAGTGCCGGGAGTGGTTTGTTGTACAGTGCCGGTATTTGTTTGTTGTACAGTGATGGTAGTGGTTTGTTGTTACAGTGCCGGTAGTGGTTTGTTGTACAGTGGAGGTAGTGGTTTGTTGTACAGTGATGGTAGTGGTTTGTTGTACAGTGCCGATAGTGGTTTGTTGTACAGTACAGGTAGTGGTTTTTTGTACAGTGCCGGTAGTGGTTTGGTGTACAGTGCCGGTAGTGGTTTGTTGTACAGTGGAGGTAGTGGTTTGTAGTACAGTGCCGGTAGTGGTTCGTTGTACAGTGCCGGTAGTGGTTTGATGTACAGTGCCGATAGTGGTTTATTGTACAGTGCCGGTAGTGGTTTGTTATACAGTGCAGGTAGTGGCTTGTTGTACAGTGCCGGTAAAGGTTTGTTGTATAGTGATGGTATTGGTTTGCTGTACAGTGCTGGTAGTTGTTTGTTGTACAGTGATGGTAGTGGTTCGTTGTATAGTGTAGATAGTGGTTTGTTGTACAGTGCCGGTAGTGATTCATTGTACAGTGCCGGTAGTGGTTCGTTGTACAGTGCCGGTAGTGGTTTGATGTACAGTGCCGGTAGTGTTGTATTTTACGGTGCCGGTAGTGCTTTGTTATACAGTTCCGGTAGTAGTTTGTTGTGCAATGCCGGTAGAGTCTACGGCGCCATAGAGTATCTATATCCACGTTTTTCTCATTTGTTTTATTCTGTGTTATTTCTGGCTTCTGTCAAGTCATTGAGTACTTGCTTTGTGGTATTGTAGGCTTTTGAAATGTGTATATGCATATGTACATGACCTAGTTTGTGTTATACTTACATTGCGTCTTAATACCTTGACATTGTTTGCGTAAACAAAACAAATTAATTTTAATTTTAAGATTAACTTGAGTAGTTTTATTTTATTTCAAACGTTGGTAACCTCAATGTTATGCACAGACTAGTCGGCGCACATAGTTTGTTAGCCATCTGTTACGGATTGATGTGGCTTTGATAGTCCAATTTAGAACATAATAATGAAGACCTATAGAGAATATCATGTCAGTGCCTGATTCTATCCAGTTTATGAGGTGAGGTTGAGAAAAAAAATTAAGTCCGAGGCTGTACCGAGGGCTTCATTTGTTTCGTGCCGAACCTGATTAACTGGATACGATCAGGCACTAAGAATGTATTCTATTTATCATGTTGATCGTTTAAAATCACTTATTTTACCTTTCTTTCATTTTTTCCACATGTTTTTCCTTTCAAAACTACCCAGACGTCATTAATATACCCTGACGTCATCAAAAGAGGTACTGATGTCATCAAAAGAAGTGGACCTGACGGGATCGGAAGGTATCTGCCGAGATAAGTTTTTTCTTCAGGCACCCTGTTTCTCGGCAGAATTGTGCAGATCATCATGATAAAAACCTTTATCTCCTGGCATTACTTTCTACAAATGGTTAGCATTACACAACTCAGCGTATGGCTCAAACAACCTGAAATAATAATAACGGTTAAAAGATCAAATCAGTGTACAGGAGCCTTCAATCGGTACCGGTTTCTCTCTTTTTCTATGTTGGTATAATTATACATATACATGATAGTACATCAGGCTTTTCAAAGGGGTCTAGGGTCCGACTTAAAATTGACAAATAATAATATTTTCTATTTTAAAGTGCCTAAACATAATGAATGATCCTAAAATTGACCCCTTAGTTACAAGGAAATTCATTCTGTACATTAATACGTGCTATCCTAGGTTACGCACCAGGGTTTATTTCAGAATTTTATGCCCATTCCGTCCAAGCTATATGGTGTATTTGAAGTTTAAACTTGAACAATATGGTTCGAATATCATATTTTGATGGATATAAGTGTTTTATCATGAATTGGAATATTTTTATAATTTAAGATATTTCTAGAAAAATCCTGATGTACTCCCTTTAAGACCAAAAATAAGTAGAATGGTTCTTGTAATCATTACTCGTTTTTTTCCCGTTCAGCCTGGTGGTCAACTGGAATTGCCAATAGCATGGCAGGACCGAAGCAACACAAATATGCAGGTACAGTGCTTTGCGGGGTATAGAATCACTTTGGATAAAGGTCTAATATTTAAATGAAAGGAAAATGTTTATTTAATTTCTGATTTAGATTTACATTTTTAGTTGTATGAAAGCAAAATTTCTAAAAGTATTGTCCTGAAACTGTGATTTTTTAATTGGCTTTGCACCAATATTTACATTATTTCATTTAATCCTTAAAAGTGCAAACTTCAACAAGTTACCTTTATTGATTATTGCATTTTGACTTTTGTCCCTAACATTTGTTAAAACAGCAAATATTTATTTCTGATTTTATAGTGACAGTATGAAATTTTCGTTTCAAAAACACACTTCATTCAGGTAGTATAGAATCATTTTTTCTGAGAGATGTTGCACGTAGTGATATATTTTGCATGGACAAATGTCCCAAATAATTTCACCGTTGAATAAATGTATGCTTATATAATATAT
The DNA here is from genome assembly GCA_037043455.1 of Cyrtodaria siliqua. Classification (NCBI taxonomy): domain Eukaryota; kingdom Metazoa; phylum Mollusca; class Bivalvia; order Adapedonta; family Hiatellidae; genus Cyrtodaria; species Cyrtodaria siliqua. The sequence goes on from JAWPHD010000569.1 coordinate 319,532, forward strand.
CTTCAAGCCTTGAAAGTTTTAAAATAATCTAAAATATATGAGCTGAGAAAACTGAATTTAAACAGGAAATGATTCTTTACTACCAATGATTCTATACACCCCAAAGCACTGTACATTAATTCATCTACTCTTGTGTAGTACCCTCTATATATTGCTCATAATACTTGGTTTAAAACTTTTCCAATCCAACGCAGAATTTGCCAGTAACCCAGTCTAAATACCTAAAAATGCTCCACACGTTGCCCGACTAACATATCGCCGATGACAGAGTATGTCTCGCACGTGCCCTCGTGATTCAGATATAGAAATGATTAGTTTTACTGATGGTAAATAATGCAGCCATTATGAATGGGTAGTCAGTTATTTTGTTAATTATACTTGTGTTATCTATTGTTTTGGGCCAAATGTATATCGGGGCAGAGAACAAAACATGCAATAGTGACTGTTATCTTAAACCTGCTCAAAACAAATTAAATAAAAGTCATACTATTCTGAGTTATACAATAGGTTGAAATAAATGTATTTTTGCAATTCCATCAACAAATAGTATAAAATATGAAAAAAAAAATTTGCTTGGTACAGTTGCTTGGTACTATGGAACTAAGTATTACTACTGACTTGTATATATAATAGTTATGTTGAAACACTAACGGGATGGTATGAGTTAAAAAACCAAGATATCCGTTTTTCGCTTTACATTCACGAAAATAATGTTTAAAGGGAGTACATCAGGATTTTCATGGGGGTCTAGGTGTCCGACTAACAATTTAAAATATTAATATTTTCAATTCTAAATGTCCTAAACATAATGAGTGAGCCTAAAATTGACCCCTTATTTGCAAAGAAATTCATTCTGCACATTAATACGTGCTATCCTAGGTGACGCACCAGGGTTAATTTCAGCATTTTACGTCAGATTCCGTCCCAGCTATATGGTGTTTTCAAAGTTTAGACATTAACAAAATGGTTCTAACATTATATTTTGATTGATGTAAGTGTTTTATCATGAACTGGAACATTTTTATAATTTAAGATATTTTTAGAAAAATCCTGATGTACTCCCTTTAACACGGTTTTATTTTCGTCTGGTTGCACAATTAAACGAAAAGTATATAACCATAGGAATAGGGTTCGGTTTTGGGAGTTACTAGTTTGACAGCTATTTTCTATAGATAAGCAAACCTTGTCAGGGGTATTGTAACAGTTTAGGAAAATATTATTTAAGATAAACACAATTATTATATTGTCTACTGCACATACATATTATCGAATTATGTTTTTTGTAGTAACCAATACTTCTGTTATATTTAATATAAAACCTGTTGTCTTACAATTCGGAAATAAACTTAAACAAACACACCGAAATAATGCAAAACAAAAAGGTATTCGCATAGGATACATTCCGACTTTTATAATAAATAACTCACACGAGGCGTTTAGTAAGTGAAAACATATGATCATATACAAACAAACAACCTATCATGAGAAACAGCACGTTTTAAATTAGGTTTACAGTCTTACAATTACACACTGTACAAAAGGTTGAACGGTAGGTCAAATATAAGTAATATACTGAAAGGAAAAAAGCATTACGTAGTTCGAATATTACTTTCATACCCCATCCAACCCCTTCTCAAAGAAGCGAAACTGGGGTTGGCTGAGGTATAGAATTAAACCTTAATTTCGGCTTAAAAGTTTGCCTGTTGTAAAATTAAAACATTTAATAGGTAATTTTAAACAGGTTATCGCATTTATTTCAGTAAAAAATGTTTTTAAACATGTTTTATTGTCGAATTATCCATTATAAATTGCTGCTAGTATTCGCTTTCCCATCGCTGAATGGAATTAAAGCGGGACCACGTAATGGAATTAAAGCGGGACCACGTAATGGAAACGCATAATCCAAACATGCCTACACTATTATACACACCTAATTCCACGTAATATTCCAGATATATCTCAACTTGTTTTGTACAAGAAAGGGGCTACAACTAATTACGGAAAGGACAAGTCTCTCATGTAGCAGACCTTTTAATAAGTATACTTTGTTACACGGAAGGCATAAATGTTAAAGTTTCGCTTGAAAAAGACGAACCATTTCAGTATTTCATTTAATATTAAGAGATTGCAACGTTTAAAGCCTAAGTTTGCTCACCTTCTTGAGCCAAATGCGCATTCTGTTATTTCTTAAGGTTAAAGGGGTAACCATTGGTGTGTTCGGTGCTGTTTAAACCTTATTTCTGAAATGACAGGCCTAGTGTTGCCCTGTACCATTCGATAAGCAGTAGCATATTAAACATACAATATATACTGGAACTACCCATTATGCGTTTATTTTTATTTTCAGTTTACTTGAAAAATATGTAGGGCATCAACATCTTATAAAGTCATGAATGTTTAGTGATACAACGTAAAATGGTCGTGCTATATATTGATGTACTGTTTTGTCTATTTCGTTGTTGACATACTAGGGGGCGTACGTGGCCGAATGGTTAGTCTCTAACTTAAAATCACTTGCCTCTCAGCGCTATGTGCACGAAAGTTACCGGGAGGGGCACGTGTGGTCTTTCTCCACCAATGGAAGCTGGAAAAGTCGCCAGATGACCTTAGCTGTTGGTGCGACTGTAAAATCCAATTCAACTCAAATTCAAGCTGTTGACGCAATGCTATTTAATTTAAATTATTCTGTAATTATATTATATATTAACATTAAAATATAATATTTTATTTTATGCTTAGCAGTGAAATAGTTGATTTTACCAATGAAATAAAAGTGGTATTTCATATGTGTGAAATATAGAGTTTTATTTGTTCACTGCTGGAACTACTTTTTTTTCAAAAACTATTTTTTTCCGGAAGTTGCTATAAAAGTATATCATTGGATTGGAAAAAACATAACTAAGAAAATGAGTCATAGATTATTGAAATCGGTTAAGTAGTTTAGAAGTTATGGGGAATTAAAAACAGCAATTTCATCATACGTCGTCAACTTTTTATTGATTTTTCTGCATACCGCAGTACACGTTGATTATAAAGCATAAAATAAAAGTAAATTTGTTGCTTTGTCGTGAATAACAGATTTTATTTCATCTCGATGTGATCAAACTTCAATATTTTCACTCATGCTTCGCATTCGTGAAAATATAAAGTTTTCACACGTCTCGATGAAATAAAATCTGTTACTCTAAAACAACAAATATCCTCTCTATATATATTATAATATACTATAAAATATCTTTCACGCTGTCACAAAAATACAATTAAGATGTTCGCATAACAGTGCGAACCATATTTATTTGTTTCAGAGTCAAATCTAACTCACCGGATGTTTCGTGTTATTTATATATTTACAAATCGTAAATATCTCGGGGAAACAATGCTAACAGAACCAGGACGTATTGCGCGTATTGCTTACAAACATAAAAACACGATGCAAAGTGGCCATTGACCCGCTTGTAAAAAGCTAATATACTTTAGTGTAAATACCAGATTACCTATTTCTCACTTCTCCGCTATTTTTATCACCCATTAGCTACATAGCCGATGTACGCCATTGGAGAGAATTAAAAACAGAAGCGGCTGATATACAGAATATATAGGATTTTAGAAGGTAGAACTATGGGAGAAGTATAAGACAAAAGGTTTCGATAAATTTCCGGAAAGAAACAAATATTTGGAAGGTATGGAAAGGGCAAACACGGGTCGGAAAGAGTGGACACGAAGTCAATGGATGCGGGAATTATTATAAATAGAACCCAGTCTTACAAAATTGGTATGCTGATCAGAAAAAATACGGTTTCTTAGATGTGTATAACAATGTGAAAAATCATTGTCAATATGAAATATATTTAGAAGTATTGCCAAGCGATTAAAGAAGCTTAGTAAATAGAATAAGGTTATCGTCACATTCTCTCCGAATTAAAGCATGTGGGTGTGGTATTAATAGGATTGAAAAGAAATGAACGTTTTTGTCAATATTGTAAGACTCAAGATATTGAAGATGAGTTTCTTTTCATTCTATAATGCCCATGTTACTCCGATATGAGGAGGAGATACATAGCACAATATTATCGTAATAGACCAAGCATATTTAAATTCACGAATTATTGCAAAATAAAATCAAACAATTCTTTTTAAATTGGCTACATATCTCAAATGTGCGATGCCACATAAAATATCTTAGTTTAAACATATACTCGGTAAAAAAGGTTTTGGACCAGGGTATATAAAGTCATATAAAAAGAAAACTAGTGGACAGAATTTAAGTATCTTTTTTTTAGTAACCAAGGTCTACCCTACTCGGTTAATTTGGTACCAGAAACTTTAAATTCCAAACAAGATTTGATTTTAAAAAAATATCGCGAACACATACATGACATAAAGGGTCTGTAAAACATGTTGCAAAGTCCATAAAAAGTAACAGCTACGGACACATTCGAGTATCTAATAAAAAGATTATTATTTTTTCGCAAACTTTCATTGTAAATGATAATTATTGTTGATTGTTGATCTATTGTGAATTATCAACTGAGATAATAAGGGTTATGGTCGAATGTCAAGGTTCAGCGATCATTGTACGGGTTCGAACACTGCCATGGTCCAAAACTTTTTTTACAGAGTATATTTATTTTACATCGATTGCGAAACAAGTTCTTACAACTTAGATTAATCACTCTAGATGGCTTCCTGGGTAGAACCAGTACTAAGCAATGTGGATTAATTATCTTGCTCAAGGATAAATAACGTGGCCGCGGCGAGGATCGAACCCACGACCTCTCGATCTGGAGTTCGGCGCTCTACCACTGGACCACGCACTCCACTCTTCAATAAAATATCTATAACGCATGTTTGAACACTTTATAGTTCATCCTCTTTAGAGCTGATATATATATGTATATTACTCATATACTCTGTGTCAATCAAAGTATGTTCTGTTTTGTTTTGTTTTTATCATCAGACTATTAGATGAATTGCTTACACTTTTGAAACAATAACGATTATAAGTTGTATAGTTTGTTAGACATTATGGAATTGTAATAAAACGCAAACAGAAAATGGGAATAAAATGAAAACTAGCATTTGTGTAAATGTCTTGTTTGTATCATAGGATTACGCACATAAAAATAAGATAACCCTGGGTAGCCCCTCAGCTATTGTACATATTTATGGTTAACTTTCCAGGCAAAACTCGGGGCTTTCACCGCTTCGAATGCTTACTTACTTACTCGATGAATACTTACTTACTCGAATGTGTATTTTTATAATCATATAATACAGATAACAGATAATGAAACTATACTGTCGGATCGTCATGGGATTTGATTGCAAGGTTTAACAGGGCATCGCAACCTACACTTTTTATTTCCATCAAATGATTAATTTCATGTTTAGAAGACAAAAAAAGGTACAAAGATAAAAAATATACAGATGTAGAAAAAAATCCTAAAATCGACAAACACGTAGCGTGATTCTATTGGTACATGCTTTGGCATTCGTGTTCGTTAGTTTATAATACGAGAATTATTTTAGTATGAGAAATGTAATTGTGTTATCTTTACAAAGCGTGTAAACCTCTGAATGTTATCTACGAACAGTGTGCCTTTTTGGACAGGACAATATATGATATATCATGCAAATGAACCCGTTAAATATAGGTTGTTTTCTAATGTGTACACCTCATTAAAATGACCGTTATACAAACCTATTCAATTATTATATCCATAAACAAGAATACTAATGCATCTAGAGTGTAACGCGTTATTCCATTGATAAACGTCTACATTTTGCGACTGATTAACGCAAGCATAAAAACGGTTTTAAATTGTTGGATATTCATAAATTAAGACCCTGAATGTTATATAACAAAATATGAAGGCTAACTGAAGTTATATGAAATCTCTTAATTTTCTGCTGTCCCACCAACAAGGAATTTACATGGAAAAAGCCCCATCAAAAAATAATTTGAGCTATAAAACATTTATTTCTAAACCGTTTTTCAAAATTAAGGTTTGTTTTATTTACAACTAAAATACCAGTTCTAGTGATATATAATTGATGCACGTATTATTTAAATTGCTCAAGCTACTGCAGAAAAACCTTTAGCTGAAACAAGCGGCCCAAACAATAGTACAAAAAAGAGTATGATAATGGACCTTTGGAAACGGCCGAAAACGACACATACGAAATATTGCAGTCTCGGTTTGATTGAGACTGTTCATGAGCGGTAGTGATAGTGAGCGGTAGCGGTAGTCCCAGTGTCTAATAAAAATCTATGCCCCGAAGAGCGAAATAAACATAATAGGATTTAGTTGGGAGCAGCGGTTATGAAACCTGCATATCACAAGTAACAGTCAAAAGATTAAATTAAAAAGCAGACAACATATGCTATAAGTGGTTAAACAATACCCAGAGCCTTTAATCGGCCGGAGTAGTGGAACAACTGAATCGAAAATTAAGAAAACATATAAATAAATATGAAAAAAGTACCACCGATAATTAAATATAAGTATCGGGCTCAGCGATCTCCAAAGATCGAATGAATAACAGTACTGATTGCAAGCGCGGGGAGACGTTTCACTGCCGCCACACTGCACAAGCAACGCCACTGTGCTATAAAAAAGAGTATGATAATGGACCTTTGGAAACGGCCGAAAACGACACATACGAAATATTGCCCAGTGCCATTAAACTGTAATACAGAACACAGCCACTTATAGCACTATCGATCCACAGGATTTTGCTCTAGTATACATTCCCCATTAGTTGCTAATTTAAAGGGTATACTCGCCACGGTTTTAGGCATATATATAATTACTAGATGTATACGCTATGGTTGGTTTTAAATCATGTGTAGTCATTCCGAATGTATTTGGTATAAAGGTACAGCTGTTCATTTTAGATAAAACCTATATTTTATGAACGGTAGTAATAGTAAATTTAAATTATTGAATAATTACGCTGTTTCATTTTTTTATTATGTAGTATACTTTTTATAATTTAAATTTAAATATACATATTGCTCATGTGTATACCCCGAAAACGTAAAAAATAAGTAACCTGGTATACGGTAGCCGGTGCCGTTTAGCCTTCAAACTTCATGTAGAGCACCTGAACGACAATTGAAACCAATCTCAGTAGATAGACTGGACCTCTTAATGGAAGGCAAAACGTTTACCTATAAATAATTAACATCGACTACAGTTTAATTTTAATAAAGACTGGTGTTAGATTAACCAGTCAATGCTCAGTTAAGCATTTAATTTTTGACGTTACACTGGAGCTGAAATATATTCTTGGGATTACATATTACGGTTTAATTATGATTCTCGTTCCGACCAGGACGTGTCCATCTACAGCTATACCCGTAGCTTACCAGGCGATGTCAACACGTCCTGCGGGAGGATCAACAACGGTGCTCTTTATACAGGCGATGGGCTTTTTATCTACACCTGTACATAGTTTTAAACCGTTTTACGTTTGAACGTCGAACTAAACAGGGCCGCTTATTACAAGTACCGATGGCCTGTTTGGACTGCGCTGCTCACTGATACTGATACCGTTGCTGGATAAACCCTGCGAGATTTACTCCTGTCGTAGAAAGCTAAGTTGTTATACGACAGGGCGAATAACGGAGGAGCCGATTGTACCGACAGGTACGTGCAGTTGACCACTAATCTCGGCGTGATACGGAGTCTAATTACTCCATTGGTGTATTAACATGTGTGGACTACTAACATGGAATCCACGTGCACCCGGATTGACCTACTTGGAAGCTTCTAATCATATATTTCCTGATTGGCTATTCGGATTGACCTAGTCACAATTCTGCAAACAATCCGATTGTCCATACTGTTCAACAGCAACTTTAATCTTGGAGAAACCTAATCATCCACAGACTATCTGCGTTGGAATTCTTCGCTCTTAAACTCTACTACTGCAGATCTACACTAAACTATTATAGACGAGGGATGCTAGCTTATACTCCCGGACTCTTCCACATCCATAACCTTCTTCTGAAAAGCTCGCTAAAAGGCCTAGTGCGAGGGTAAATAAAAACTGTTATTGATTGATAGGTTTAACTACAAACATATATGCGTAGCCCCATGCAAACGTGTTTAAGCGAAATGCTAATTATGACTTCAATAGACTTAATTTACTTTCACGATCAAAAGGATTATATTAGGATCATATTTTTTTAATATTATTATTGCACCATATATATATTATCACCAGACTTGTTTGAAACATAAAAAGGAAATATGTGCATTAACACGCAATTGGTTTCGGTATATGACTGGAAATGTTGGCATTTGAAAGAAAGGTAACGTCCGTAAACAAAAACTCAAACTACATTAACAGCCATGCATCAGCCAAAACAAATTGGTTAATACATATTGTTTCATACTAAGTCTAGAACTTAGGTCGACGTTGCCTATGTTGTTATAGTAATATTAACATGGAATGTGTCTTTATTGCTTTTTAAGCATGTTTAGTATGCGCCCAAAATAATTGAACTATTAAACAGTTTAATGGCATTGCCTAATACTTTTCTTAGCATAGGTAACCAATCGAGTTTAATAGTTATTCATTGTTTCATAATGGGAATGCGCTAAGAGGTTATGTGGACTTAAATCAATTATTTGAAATGGCTTAAACAATGAGCTTGAACATTATGCTATATCATAACATAAAGTTAACGTGAACGCAAAAAGTAAGCAGAATACATTGGCGAGCGCCACCACAAGAAATTGTTTCGTTTGATGAATACTACCATGTCATCATACACCGCTAGTAGGTAATCTGGAACTAAGCTTGAAGAAGGTTTAGGGGAGTATATAAATCTAAAATGTGAAGGAGAGGATAAGTTGTATGGCTCGATAACGCTCTATAACTACTTGACTTTGTGATGGATTACAATTCATTGCGGTAGACAGTAGCGAAACATGTAAGTAATTTGATTGGCTCTGAAAACTCGTTATTATACAGTAAAATGTAATTTCCTGTACAGGTGTATTACTACTATTTTAAATATTTAAAAATAAATTAAAACAAATATATAAATTGGATAAACAGAGAAAAACGTGAACCAAAAATAAAAGACAAACCGTGGAAGCTCATCGTTTGTGCTGGCAACTAAATTAATCTAAACTGATCATTTAACCATTTATACAATTTAATTTTAATGTAACCATTTGTTTAATTTAGCCATATTAAACCACTATTCACGTTATTTAAGAAATAGAACATAGTTTACTATGAATTATCGTTTAATATATCACGGTTTGGAGTTCAATTGTAAACAATAATTTCACGAACCCGAAGGGCGAATGAAATTATTGTTTACAATTGAACGACAAACCGTGATATATTATAGATAAATCACCGTAAACGATGTTCTACTTCTATTCTAATACTCTTAAAATGTGAAAATAACGCACACATCTGAAATCTTTCCTATTGCTTTGCTTACTCTCCTAACGTTGCATACGTTACCATGCACAATGCGCAATGCGCAATGCTTATTCGCCTAACGTTGCAAAAATTACAGTGATATATCGTTCAATATAACGAGATATTTTAAACTAGGCTATATAGTGCGGGTGTATTAGAATGTTATTTAAGACATGTGCAGACACTTGAAACGTGTTTTGTCATAAACGGTAAAAATAGAGAAAACTTTATTAAACAGGCTTATGCATACTCCTTTATGGTACAGTTATTAGCAGATAATTAAATCGAGATTAAAAACATATCATTTTTATTTATACTCATTTCTTTATATACTGAAAGGAAAAAGAAACGCATAATGGAAATTTCCGCTATATACTGTATGTGTTATGTGATACTGCTAATCGAATGGTACAGGGTGACATTAGGCCTGTCCTTTCGGAAAGAAGGTTTAAACAGCACCGAACACACAAACGATTACCCCTTTAAAGTTTTATTATAGACATAATACACATTTGTCTCAAGCAGAAGAGCAAACTTAGGCTTTAAACGTCGCAATCTCTTAACAAGCGAAACTTCAACATTAAAGCATTTCATGTAACAAAGTATATTTTGATTAAAACGTCTACTACATGACAGAGTTGTCCTTTCTGTTATTAGTTGTAGACCCTTTTTGTACAAAACACGTTGAGATATATCTGAAATATTACGTGGAATTAGGTGTATATAATAGTGTAGTATAGGCAATATTTTGATTATGCGTTTCTTTTTACTTTCAGTATAGTATTCGAGTTCCTGAAATAAATTACAACAATGCGCATGCATGTTTTAAATATAAGATATAACCTTAGTTAATCGGAAAATGAGTATTGTTGTTTTTTTTGCCCCGCGTGGAAGTTTTTGGTGGTATGTGTAATAAACTTACACTTAATTAGGTAAATAGGAAACTGAGCTGGAGTACTATACGTTTTGATTTATCTTCGCTGTATTGCACAGAGCTTGGAGTAGTTTTTCAGGAGAGTTTACATACTAGGCAAAGGTGAAGATATGTTGTATCTCATTCTTATCTCTCCATTTTTTCCTGAATTATGTGATGGATTACACATCTTCGTGCATGACGACGGACACTGGCTCAAACTGTAAGTGTAATTTATTAAAATGTTTGTTTGTTGTCCTTTTCTTTTCTTTTTTTCAGAAATAGTTCGTTTTTGCCTATTTCGCGCTATGGTATTGTAAAGCTGAATTAAACAATTTAGACAATTTATTTAGCATTTATTTATTTTATTGAATTTATAAAACACAAACGGAACTGTCTTTTTTTTTTTTAAAAAAATGCGATCAATCGAAAAAGAACTGTACCTCCCACGGGACGCAGCAATCCCAAACACACAATTAAAACAATATATTTATACAGACACCATCCGATTGCACGAAATACGTCAATAACGTCCTAATATATATATATTACTCACAATTTGCTAAGGATCACTTTTATTTTTCCATATAATTTTATTAGAAATTAATTCACAATAACGATATTAAATTCATTGATATTTCAACAATTCCACTATGTAAATCAAGTCATCAGATCACATGACCATATACTGCCCTAAATAATTTCATGTAGAATAGAAATAATGCTATTTATTTCAGCATGAAATTTAGACAGAAAAAAAGTGATCCTGAGCAAATTTTGAGTAGTATATTTACATGGCGACATTACAAGGTTATATAATTTGCTGTATATACAAACTTCGCAGTAATTATATACTGAGAAAAATACATTTAGCACTTGAAATGCATGTGATTTCCATAAACGAGATACACAGCCGTGCATGCACAGACATGACCAATAATAATAATGCTACAACGTCATTGTAAACAAAGTCCATTATAGAATAAAGCAAATATGATAGGAACATACTTTTACAGATTATCGAAAATCGTTCTCATTTCAATGAAAAGTGAGGTAATTTTAAAATTACGAAATATGGAAAGTATTTATGTAGGAATAACACTCGTTAGAGAACACATTTCATCGGTTTCTAAACAAAGAGAATGGACAATTCTTGCCAGTACTAAACATTAAATGTGTTGAAAGCAATACCAGTGTCAAGCGAAATGAGGTGTTTTTAATATGTTGGAAGTAATTCTGATACTTGGCTTAGAAAACAATAAAATAACACATCGTTTTTGAAAATCACAGCTTTACCTAGCGTTTCTAATATCTTCAAACAATTATATCAATGTTCATATTTTTAATCATTGTCCCTCAAATGATCGTGCTAATGATTGTTCAATATACACCGGTAGTTCATGTCCGTAATTGCAACCCTTTTTATGAGTTTGATGTCGCACACTTTGCTTTTGAATATGTATATATATATATATTTATATAATTGTTTGAATATATAATTATGTCTTTATCATATCCTCCTCTTAAATAGGTTGTTTTTGCATATGCCATACGACATAGGCCTAGCTAGTTTTATCATATACTTCCCTATAAATACGTTGTTTTTGAATATACGATACGACAAAGACCTAGTTAGTCATATCAGGATTTCGTTGCCGGGCAATAAAGCTTTATCACACGCGTGAAAAATGTCATATCACGGAAATAACCGAATGTTCATCTCGATTCTTTTACCGGAGTGATACGGAAATAACCGATTTGTTACGATTGTATATGATTTGTCAAGAGTATGGTTTCATTAGTTACTTCCATCCTGTTTTCGCGGCAGATTATTGGCTATAGAATCATTATCCGTGGATGAAATAACCCCTTATGACAATTCATCTTGATTAGGAAATTTCAAATTCAATGGAATTCATTTTCAATAAGGTTCCGTAAAAAGCAAATGTTGTTTATTGAGCACACCAGAATAGACTCGATCTATTAAGAAAAACCTTTTTCTCCTTGGAAAACAGCGTAGTGAGTGAGCTGAAGTTGAAATGTCGACAAAGCTGAAGTATATTATAAATAGAATAAAAAATGTGTATTTTCATATCACACTCTATATCAGGCCCTCGACACATATCAGTCTTCGAGCTAAAGCTCTCGGGCTGATATGGCGTCTCAGGCCTGATATAGGGTGTGATATGAAAATACCCATTTATTATTCTTCATATATGAATCAGGATGTCGTTTCCGGGAAATAAAGCTTTATCACACGCGCGAAATAAAGGGTAGAAAATGTCATATCACGGAATAACCGAATGTTCATTTTAATCAATTTGCCAGAGTGATACGGAAATGACCGATTAATTACGATTGTAAAGGATTTGTCGCGCGTATACTTCCATCCTGTGTTCGCTCCATATTATTGGCTATGTAATACTTATCCGTTCATTATTATCAATCAAGTTTCTGAAAAAAAATCTGTTGTGTACCACTTACGCTACAGATATCAACACAACAGAATGGACTAGATCTATTAATAACACTATTTTTCTCCCTGGAAAACAACGTAGGGAATGAGACAATTCAGCAAAGCTGAAGTATATGATAAATAGATCGAATAAAAAAGTGTTTTCATATCACATCGTATATCAGGCCCTAGACGTACCCCCACGTAAATCCGTATGTACTCCCTTTGAGATTTGATACAAAACATTTCAGGTGCTATTTTGGCGTTTTAGTAATCCTTTTGAACTTTACGATTCGCGTCAAAATAATTCTCTAAACGTAAACACGAGTGATAAATGTAATACTAATATGTTTATTTAATTACAATCATGTGTGACATAATTTAATAAGTTACGGAATGTACTCTTATTACTTTCCTACCGTTATATCACTGGTTAACGTGTTAACTAATTATCTTGTCTTCGTAATTACGTACGAGTAAATGTCCCGATGCCGACATGAATTATAGTGTAGCTCCTTTGATAGTTCAAGGGAGAAACAAATTATGTCATACTTGTATGCATGTTCAAGGTACACGGTATATTTATATAGAATCGCCATCATTTTTGATCCATTACACTACTGACGTCAGTGTCATTATTTAGGAAAATGAGAAACTGGTCCTATAGAAATCACGGAACTAAAACGCAATGTCATCGACGATCCACACTGTACCACAAACCTAGAGCAAATTAACTTTACAATGAAAAGGACAATACACAACACAAAGAGTGGTGAAGACAGTATTACCGACTTGGAACGGTCAATAGGCAATAGGGCCCACGGTTTAGCCTAAACCGAAGTATACAAAACCTCGCTAATATCCTGTTTTTAGCGCTCAAACTGACAAGACAGTGTAAATAAAGGTACATCCCAACAAAAGGAAATCTGTAACAAAAAGTCAACATCCAGGAAAATTAGTAAACGATACACGTAATAATATATGTTATTGTATAACTATATACAAACATAATTAGAAACACCCCAGGGTGTATCCGGAATTGTACTGAACACTGTACATAACTAAATACGTGGCATTATCCATACTATCAGGTATTTTATAAACGTCGAGCAGGAAATGTAGGATTAACAGAACATAGCCAAATAAAACCCCGTATTTAATACATATTATTATACCTCACAGTAAACACTCCATGTAAAATCCCCATACCCTGCCTGGTTGATATTTCGCGCTATCACGCTCAACGCGACATAGCTTCATACCGCAAGCTTTTTGAAAAAGCTCAGTTCTAAAAATAGATTTTTTCAACAACAACATTTGTTTCTTCATTATCGAGAATATTAATATATTATTTGTACGGTATAATAAAATGCGTATCACACTGACACCCTCAAAGGGTTATGATATTTACATATTATCGCATTCATTTGAGGTGATAATAATAATGGTCGCCCTAAGGATATAATAAACGTCCGAGGCAAAGCCGAGGGTTATAAACAATATTCTTATTCTTGAACATTCTTACTACCATTCTCTCCTGAATGAGATATTTATTTTATTATACTGAAATCGCCAAAAACATGACATGTCAGATAAAACAACACACGACTACCATCTTGCGAAGGATTTCCATATTATTGATAAGAATAGTTAAATAATCTATTTGATACATGTTTAATCAGATTATGTATGATTTTAACCAAAATTATTCGCTTTATTTAGCGTTATCGGCGGATGACGTCGACGTCACCAACACGTTACTGGCGTCATAACCCACGTTGCAGTTAGTTTTTATTTTGTGTTCGAAGTTAGTTATTAATATTTAGCGATTATGAATATTCTTTCACTGGGAAATCCCAATCTTTCACCCATAGAAATGTAATAAAACAAAATAACAAGCAGGGGAATAAACAAAAGCAAAGTATGTGACAAAACAAACAAAAGGATTTAGGAGCGCAATATTTATGCGCAAAAGAACGAGTGCATACATCCCAATATAAATCTAATAACCTTTTTTATTGCATACGCATTTTTAAATTAGAGAGAATAAAATAGGTTGTAACATTTAATTTTCACCAAAAACATTTATTTGAAACAAACATATTGACATAATGGAAATTTTCGCTATGAAATCAACATTGTTTACATCACGTGACATACTTTCTTGACATAAACAGAAAAGTGCACCAATCACGAACAAGTATACATTACACACCCAATATGACTTTACTACACGTCAATATGGGCGTACATTGACGTTTCCTTTACATTGAAAGTAAATGGAGCTTGTAAGGGCGTATGCAATAAATGTACCTTCTTGAACAGGTCGGTGACTAAAATGACTTCCCATACATATACTGAACAAAAAAAAAAGGACAACGTTTTTAGGGACATAGATCAAAACAAGCGTAACTGTATTATGTTCTAAGCGAAGTATCAGAATTACCTTCCATATAATAAAAACACCTTGTTTCGTTATTCAAAGGTATTGCTATGAACGTATTGAATGTTTGGCAATGACAAGAATTATTGCCCCTTTTGCCATTGTGTAAAAAACACTAAAATATGTCCTCAAAACACTGTTATTCTCATACAAGGTCATTCTAAATTTTGTAATTTTAAAATTATCTCCCTATTCATTGAAATGAGATAGATTTTCGATAACGTATAAAAAAAAATCCAACATATTTTCTTTATTTGTATTATCGACTTTGTTTACAAATGTGTTTTAATCATTATTAATTGCCTTGTCTATGGCACGCTATTGTAGACGCCAAACATACACAGCATCGTATCTCGTCTATATAATTGTCATGATTTTATTCTCTAAATTTATTTTGTTCGGTGTCTTTTTCTTAATTTGCTTTTACATGGACAACGTGCATATCAAAAAATGACGCACTGAGTTCATAATCGCGACTTATAACACAGCTTAAATTATAATAATTACATTTCTAAATGTGTAATAAACGTGTTGAAGTAAGTAATGTTTTCGTTAAGAGTCACATATCAAATAAAGTTACAATTACAAATGATATATAAAATTGCTATTTGATATCCATATAAAAAGAGGCATTATAAAACAAGGAAAGTACAGTTGAATACAAACACCCATCTTTTATACTCATTTCTTAAAACTTGCTCACCTTAAATCATCAATTACAAGTAACACTTTTATAGATATATTCAATGCTAGAGCGCTCTTAAACAATATATTGGTAAACCGTGGATTTTCCGATGTTCGTAGTAGATATGCCATTTATATTAATAAAACAACGCTTGATTGACTCAAATCACCAAAGCTGGTACTCAAATATCAAAAAGTCAGTGCGGTATTGAAAATTAGTTGAACCTATTAGATGATAATGAATTCTAAATAACACTGGTTAGATTTAGGAACTGTATACGTTGTACTCAGAATATAGTAGAAAACGAATACCATTTATTTCTGTATTTATTTTCGGCATTTAATATAGTCATTACTGTTCTCACTGTATCGTATATGAATAGTGTTTAGGCTATAAACGTTGTACTGAATGTTTAATGCTGAGTGAAGTTATTTGATTTGATTATACATTTTTTTAAAGTACATTAACTTTGCTAATGTGTGCTGTAGCATATCACAGTGCATTGCTTTTGAACAAATATAGGCAATTTGGTAAATTATAAAATTATTTAATAGAAAAACATGTTTTATAGTCATTTTAAATGATTATATCATTATTAGTTCTTATTATCTTAGCCATGATGTTTATATATTGCAGTTTATTGTGTGTTAACAAAAAGTGATAATAATATGACGGAGGACGTCATTATGTTTGATTTGCCTTAGAAAGAGGCATATTTAATGTCCGTTAAGGGTTATCAAATAACACGTACTTGTAGAATAATTATATTTGTATAATAACCATAATATATTTTTGATATACTTTTTATTATGTTAAAATCTTAAAGTAGCTATCCCGCCGAAAATAGACAAATTTTACTGCACATCGTTTCTTAACCTACTGACGGCGAGGCATATATGTATAATTTACAAAGTTTGAACAAACTAACGCTAGAGACACAATATAAACGGCCTTAAACAGCCTGGCCAAACCCTAAAAAGAGTGTCGAATTAAGAGTTATCAACTCATAATTTATTTTACGCATATTCAATCTCGAGTTTTTTAAGAACCCGTGAAAAATATACTTTTAATCGTCAGATATATATTACTAAATGACCTGAACAAATGGATATAGTTTTGATAAACGGTTTTGAAGTATAATTTTGCAGTTATTTGGTGGGTTAGTTCCTGTAACCTCTTTTGAATTTGAAAGAGTAGATTGTCTTTGAACGATCGGAAGTTTGTGTGTTGTATTGTTAGTTGAAATGTTAAATATACATAGATAGAAGATACCGTTAAAATAAAACAGAATATCGAGAGAATTAACACCCGGTATGGTTAATGCATTTACCTAGTATTGCATGAAGCTGATAACAACCATCACAAGAGAGACGTCATCTTGATTGATTTCATGTCAGTTTGTTTAAACGAGTTCCTATGACGTTGTCTAGTGAAGTGCACCGTTACCTTGACGTTGTTTAACCCTAACGCACGACTATAATAGCCTTTGCGTCCATTGTAATCCCAGATTAGCCTTCGAACTCGCAAGTTGATCAGGGTTTACAATGTCTGACTGCTGATCAGTCATTCCCCCAAAACATCCCTTCGTCACATAAATGATATGGTCTTAATTCAAAGAAAGAACAGTCCATTATATATTAAATGAATAGGTTTATATGGCTCTGAGATATGGGGTCAAGAACAATATAACAGTATTGAACGTATACAATATTATGAATGCAAAATATTTATGTACGTCCACAACAAGGCAAGTTATAGTACCGTTCTTGGTGACTGCGGCAGGTATACACTATAGATATACAGTTATAAAAAATGTATAAAATACTGGTTACGACTTCTGAAAATGCCAAGTCATAGATATGTGAAGAAAGCTTATAACATGTTAGTTTATTATGATACGTATGGTCATAGCAACTGCGTATCACAGTTAAGAATGAATCTTTACATGAACTGTTTTGGATACGTATGGGTAAACCAAACTGTCGAAAATGAATCTCTTTTCCTTTAAATGTATGTAAGAAGACTAACAGACCAGTTTCATCAAACTTTGTCCGAAAACATCCACAATAACCAAAAATTAGAATTATAGCGAGATTTTAAAACAGGTTTTAAGTTTGAAAAATATTTTAATTGCCTTACAATACGAAAATTCATGCATGCACTGTCATCTTTTCGAACTTCCTCGCATGACCTCGAAATAGAAAAAGGGAGATACAGAGGTATTCATAGGAATGAAAGGGTATGCAAACATTGCCGAAACACCTTAGAAAATGAATATCACTTTATATTTGAATGCAAGCTGTATGATGATTTAAGATTGAAATACTTAACAATACAATTTACACATAATTATTCTGTGTACACATTTAAATCATCATTGTTTTTAAATGAAAATGCATTAATTATAAAACATTTAGCCATGTTTATATTTCATGCTTTTCACAAAATAGCACGTTTTTTAGAGACTGTATAAATATATAGTTTGTTCGCGTTGATTGCCTAACATAATTGTAGTTTTGTATACTAACTCCATGTATATATGTTCGGTGCACCAGTTACATATTTGTTTGTTTGTACATAAAATGCATTGTCTGTGGGCCGGAGGCCAAAATCGCAATAAAGAAATTGAAATTGAAAATATAAGGAGCCTTTTAAGGGTTAATAACAGGTAATGTTAAACCAGTAATTAAATTGGAATACTGCGATTGGCTGCGCAATGTTATATTTTCGACAATATACCTGATCATATACCTGATACGTATAGGTCACCTGTGTATGAATCAGTCAATCAGAATTACATATACACAACATTTATAAGAAGCGCTTACAAGTTAAATGCATTATTCATAAAGACTTCTCTGCATATCAAGGTAAAACTCTCTATGCTCCTGAAAATAGTTGATGCACTTACTTACTGTGTTGTTGCCGTCGGTAAAGTCGGCTACTGTTATTGCATGTTCTCAACTATGTCTGAATTCTTTGATGGAGGATACTTCATATTTATGTACTTTTAATGCAGTAAATTTCGGTGCTCAACTTATTTTGTGAATATATATCGTAAAAGAACTGACGTGTTTATAGTAGAGCTCTCTATAATATTAACCTTTACATCTATGACCATTTGTTTAATGTATGTAAAATATGTTAATATTAAAGGTATTACTACAAATTGTTAGAAGCTCAGCATACCGTAGACACAAGCATTTAGGTAGATCGTACCTTAATAATCATACAATAACGCCGATCGTCATTCTACACAACGGTAAGAGCCATCATACACAATTTTATTCGACACTTAAAAAAAATCATTACACACAGCGTTATGTCGATATTTCAACAACAATCATTATATGCAACGGTATTTCGATACTTCCATAACAATCATTACACACAAACTTATGCCGATACTTCAATAGCAGTCATTACACACACATTTAGTTTGACATTTCAAAAAACAATCATTATACATAAATGTATGCCGATATTTCAATAATAATTATTATACACACAACTTTATGTAGATACTCCAATACATTCATTACAAACAACTTTATGTCAATACTTTTATCACAATCATTACACTTCAACGTTATGTCGATATTTCAACAACAATCATTATATGCAACGTTAATTCGATACTTCCATAACAGTCAGTACACACAAACTTATGCCGATACTTCAATCACAGTCATTACACACACATTTAGTTCGATATTTCAACAACAATCATTACACACAACCTTATGTGGATACTTCCATAACAATCATTACACACAACTTTATATTGATACTTCAAATATAATCATTACAAAAAACGTTATGTCACTACTTCCATTACATATATATGCATATATATATATATAGAACATACGACATAGCAATACACATACAGAAGTATTTACAAGAACATTATTGTGTTATAAATGTATTATTATATTATTTGTATTCCTAATTGATACAAATAACGGAGAAGGTGATAGTAGTGTGATGTAACAAAGTATTGCAAACTATTTCGAACATAAATAATATTTATGTTAGCTATATTTGCAAACTAATGCCACCATCCAAATTAAGTTTAATATAAAAGCAACTGTAGTTATAACACTTTGAAATAGGAAATGCAATTATCTACATATTTACAATTATATACGACTTAAATAACATGCATATATGATAAGCAAATATAAGACAAAGTTACATTAATTGGATGTCAAATATGGATTAAAAAGATGTTCAATATATGGTCATATACTCTTTTCTTTACTTCAAAACTTTTGACGATATATATACTTATATTTTCATTTGCGCTACTAAATAGCTGTTTAATAATACTTGGTCTTGTCCCGAAACACCTTTTTATATGTTTTTACGTACTTCTCTAACTAAGGAACATTCTAAAATAAAATGATACTCATATTCAAGCTTAATACACGTAATACATTTTCTTTCGTCAAGTGGGATATTTTGTGCTCTGTGCCATCTACCTGATTCAATTTTTAGACTATGCGATGAAACATATACTTTTAGGTATTTAAATGGCTAATAATATTTATATTAAAACCAACAGTGCTATTGTTTGGGGCGCTTGTTTCAGCCAAAGTTTTTTTGGACTTTTCAGTTAAAATACATATTGTACCTTAATAATTTGTATATCAGTGAAACAGACATTTTTAGTGGTAAATAAAAATACCTTAATTTTAAAATCGGTAGAAAAATAAAACTGTCATGTGCAAAGCTGTTTTTGATGGTGCATTTTCATTGCAAAATTCTACTGCATGAAAAATATTTATTTTTAGAATGTTTTTTCAAAAACGGTTTTAAATTGTTGGATATTCATCAATTCAAAATATGAAGGCAGACTGAAGTTATATGAAATCTCAATTTTCTGCTGTCCTTCCAAGCGATGTCGACACGTCCTGCGGGAGGATCAACAACGGTGCTCTTTATACAGGCGATGGACTTTTTATCTACACCTGTACATAGTTTGAAACCGTTTTACGTTTGAACGTGGAACTAAACAGGGCCGCTTATTACAAGTACTGATGGCCTGTTTGGACTGCTCTGCTCACAGATACTGATACCGTTGTTGAATAAACCCTGCGAGATTTACTCCTGTCGTAGAAAGCTAAGTTGTTATACGACAGGGCGAATAACGGAGGAGCCGATTGTACCGACAGGTACGTGCAGTACGAACAAAGGAGTTGACTACTTGACGTTTGATGAACCCTCGGCGTAATATGAAGTCTAATTACTCCATTGGTGTATTACCAAGTGTGGACTACTAACATGGAATCCACGTGCACCCCCATTGACCTATTTGGAAGCTTCTAATCATATATCTTCTGATTTGCTAAGACGACGTCGAGCCGGCAATCGGATTGACCTAGTCACAATTCTGCAAACAATCCGACTGGCCATACTCTTCAACAGCAACTTTAATCTTCGAGATAACATAATCATCCACAGACTATCTGCATTGTAATTCTTCGCTCTTCATCTATACTACTGCAGATCTACACTAGTAGGGATGCTACCTTCTACTCCCGGACTCTTCCACATCCATAACCTTCTTCTGAAAAGCTCGCCAAAAGGCCTAGTGTCATAGGGTGAGGGTAAATAAAAACTGTTATTCATTGATAGGTTGAACTACAAACATATATGCGTCGCCGCATGCAAACGTGTTTAAGCAAAATGCTAATTATGACTTCAATATACTTAATTTACTTTCCCGATCAAAAGGATTACATTAGGATCATATTTTTTAAATATTATTATTGCACCATATATATATTATCACCAGACTTGTTTGAAACATAAAAAGAAAATATGTGCATTAACACGCAATTGGTTTCGGTATTAGACTGGAAATGTTGGCATTTGAAAGAAAGGTAAAGTCCGTAAACAAAAACTCAAACGACATTAACAGCCATGCATCAGCCAAAACAAATTGGTTAATACATATTGTTTCATACTAAGTCTAGTACTTGGGTCGACGTTGCCTATGCTGTTATATTAACATGGAATGTGTCTTTATTGCTTTTTAAGCATGTTTAGTATGCGCCCAAAATAATTGAACTATTAAACAGTTTAATGGCATTGCCTAATACTTTTCGTAGCATAGGTAACCAATCGAGTTTAATAGTTATTCATTGTTTCATAATGGGAATGCGCTAAGAGGTTATGTGGACAAATCAATTATTTGAAATGGCTTAAACAATGAGCTTGAACATTATACTATATCATAACATAAAGTTAACGTGAACACAAAAAGTAAGCAGTATACATTGGCGAGCGCCACCACAAGAAATTGTTTCGTTTGATGAATACTACCATGTAATCATCCACCGCTAGTAGGTAATCTGGAACTAAGCTTGAAGAAGGTTTAGGGGAGTATATAAATCTAAAATGTGAAGTAGAGGATAAGTTGTATGGCTCGATAACGCTCTATAACTACTTGACTTTGTGATGGATTACAATTCATTGCGGTAGACAGTAGCGAAACATGTAAGTAATTTGATTGGCTCTGAAAACTCGTTATTATACAGTAAAATGTAATTTCCTGTATTGGTGTATTACTACTATTTTAAATATTTAAAAATAAATTAAAACAAATATATATATTGGATAAACAGAGAAAAACGTGAACCAAAAATAAAAGACAAACCGTGGAAGCTCATCGTTTGTGCTGGCTACTAAATTAATCTAAACTGATCATTTAACCATTTAAACAATTTAATTTTAATGTAACCATTTGTTTAATTTAGCCATATTAAACCACTATTCACGTTATTTAAGAAATAGAACATAGTTGTGAATTATCGTTTAATATATCACGGTTTGGAGTTCAATTGTAAACAATAATTTCACGAACCCGAAGGGCGAATGAAATTATTGTTTACAATTGAACGACAAACCGTGATATATTATTGATAAATCACCGTAAACGATGTTCTACTTCTATTCTAATACCCCTAAAATGTGAAAGAAACGCACACATCTGAAATCTTTCCTATTGCTTTGCTTACTCTCCTAACGTTGCATACGTTACAATGCACAATGCGCAATGCGCAATGCTTATTCTCCTAACGTTGCAAAAATTACAGTGATATATCGTTCAATATAACGAGATATTTAAAACTAGGCTATATAGTGCGGGTGTATTAGAATGCTATTTAAGACATGTGCAGACACTTGAAACGTGTTTTGTCATAAACGGTAAAAATAGAGAAAACATTATAATTAACCAGGCTTATGCATACTCCTTTATGGTACAGTTATTAGCAGATAATTAAATCGAGATTAAAAACATATCATTTTTATTTATACTCATTTCTTTATATACTGAAAGGAAAAAGAAACGCATAATGGAAATTTCCGCTATATACTGTATGTGTTATGTGATACTGCTAATCGAATGGTACAGGGTGACATTAGGCCTGTCCTTTCATTATAGACATAATGCACATTTGTCTCAAGCAGAAGAGCAAACTTAGGCTTTAAACGTCGCAATCTCTTAACATTAAAAACAATACTGAAATGGCTTGACTTTTTCAAGCGAAACTTCAACATTAAAGCAATTCATGTAACAAAGTATATTTTGATTAAAACGTCTACTACATGACATAGTTGTCCTTTCTGTTATTAGTTGTAGACCCTTTTTGTACAAAACACGTTGAGATATATCTGAAATATAACGTGAAATTAAGTGTATAAAATAGTGTAGTATAGGCAATATTTTGATTATGCGTTTCTTTTTCCTTTCAGTATAGTATTCGAGTTCCTGAAATAAATTACAACAATGCGCATGCATGTTTTAAATATTAGATATAACCTTAGTTAATCGGAAAATGAGTATTGTTTTGTTTTTGCCGCGCGTGGAAGTTTTTGCTGGTATGTGTAATAAACTTACACTTAATTAGGTAAATAGGAAACTGAGCTGGAGTACTATACGTTTTGATTTATCTTCGCTGTATTGCACAGAGATTGAAGTAGTATTTCAGGAGAGTTTACATACTAGGCAAAGGTGAAGATATGTTGTATCTCATTCTTATCTCTCCATTTTTTTCCTGAATTATGTGATGGATTACACATCTTCGTGCATGACGACGGACACTGGCTCAAACTGTAAGTGATTCGATTAAATAATTACTTGTGTAATTTATTAAAATGTTTGTTTGTTGTCTTTTTCTTTTCTTTTTTTCAGAAATAGTTCGTTTTTGCCTATTTCGCGCTATGGTATTGTAAAGCTGAATTAAACAATTTAGACAATTTATTTAGCATTTATTTATTTTATTGAATTTATAAAACACAAACGGTATTGTCAAAAACAAATAATACAAATTAGTGCGATCAATAGAAAAAGAACTGTACCTCCCACGGGACGCAGCAATCCCAAACTCACAATTAAAACAATATATATATTTATATAGACACCATCAGATTGCACGAAATACGTCAATAACGTCCTGATATATATATACTACTCAAAATTTGCTAAGGATCACTTTTATTCTTCCATATAATTTTATTAGAAATTAATTCACAATAACGATATGAAATTCATTGATACTTCAACAATTCCACTATTTGAATCAAGTCATGAGATCACATGACCATACACTGCCCTAAATAATTTCATGAAGAATAGAAATAATGCTATTTATTTCAGTATGAAATTTAGACAGAAAAAAAGTGATCCTTAGCAAATTTTTAGTAGTATATTTACATGGCGACATTACAAGGTTTTATATTTCGCTGTATATACAAACGTAATTATATACTGAGCAAAATACATTTAGCACTTGAAATGCATGTGATTTCCATAGACGAGATACACAGCCGTGAATGCACAGACATGACCAATAATAATAATGCTACAACGTCATTGTAAACAAAGTCCATTATAAAATAAAAGCAAATATGATAGGAACATACCTTTACAGATTATCGAAAATCGTTCTCATTTCAATGAAAAGTGGGGTAATTTTAAAATTACGGAATTTGGAATGTACTTATGTAGGAATAACACTCGTTAGAAAAAACATTTCATCGGTTTCTAAACAAAGAGAATGGACAATTCTTGCCAGTACTAAACATTAAATGTGTTCAAAGCAATACCAGTGTCAGGCGAAATGAGTTGTTTTTAATAAGTTGGAAGTAATTCTGATACTTGGCTTAGAAAACAATAAAATAACACATCGTTTTTGAAAATCACAGCTTTACCTAGCGTTTCTACTCTCGTTTAATTTCTGTCCCTAAAATGATCGTGCTAATGATTGTTCAATATACATCGGTAGTTCATGTCCGTAAATGCAACCCTTTTTATGAGTTTGCTTTTGAATACATATATATATATATATATATATATATATATTTATATACCTAATTGTTTGAATATATATGTCTTTATCATATCCTCCTCTTAAATAGGTTGTTTTTGCATATGCAATACGACATAGGCGTAGCTAGTTTTATCATATACTTCCCTATAAATACGTTGTTTTTGAATATACGATACGACATAGACCTAGTTAGTCATATCAATCAGGATTTCGTTGCCGGGCAATAAAGCTTTATCACACGCGTGAAATAAAGGGTGAACAAATGTCATATCACGGAAATAACCGAATCTTCATCTCGATCCTTTTACCGGAGTGATACGGAAATAACCGATTAGTTACGATTGTATACGATTTGTCAAGAGTATGGTTTCATTAGTTACTTCCATCTTGTTTTCGCGGCAGATTATTGGCTATAGAATCATTATCCGTGGATGAAATAACCACTTATGACAATTCGTCTTGATGAAATTCATTTTCAATATGGTTTCGGAAAAAGCAAATGTTGTTTACCTCTTACGCGACGGACATGAGTGCATCAGAATGGACTAGATCTATTAAGAAATCTTTTTTCTCCTTGGAAAACAGCGTAGTGAGTGAGCTGAAGTTGAAATGTCGACAAAGCTGAAGTATATTATAAATAGAATAAAAAATGTGTATTTTCATATCACACTCTCTATCAGGCCCTCGACACATATCAGCCTTTGAGCTAAAGCTCCCGGGCTGATATGGCGTCTCGGGCCTGATATAGGGTGTGGTATGAAAATACCCATTTATTATTCTTCATATATGAATCAGGATGTCGTTTCCGGGAAATAAAGCTTTATCACACGCGCGAAATAAAGGGTAAAAAATGTCATATCATGGAAATAACCGAATGTTCATTTTGATGAATTTGCCGGAGTGATACGGAAATAACCGATTAGTTACGATTGTATAGGATTTGTCGCGCCTATGGTTTCATGTGTTACTTCTATCCTGTGTTCGCTCCATATTATTGGCTCTGTAATCATTATCCGTGGATGAAATACTCACTTATTACTATTCATTTTCTTGATTAGAAAATTAAAAATTCAATTTCATTCATTATCAATCAAGTTTCGGAAAAAAAAATCTATTGTGTACCACTTACGCTACATATATCAACACAACAGAATGGACTAGATCTATTAATAACACTATTTTTTCTCCCTGGAAAACAACGTAGGGAATGAGACATTTCAGCAAAGCTGAAGAATATGATAAATATATCGAAAAAACAATGTATTTTCATATCACATCGTATATCAGTCCCAAGACGTACCCCCACGTAAATCCGGATGTACTCCCTTTGAGATTAGATACGAAACATTTCAGGTGCTATTTTGGCGTTTTAGTAATCCTTTTGAACTTTACGATTAGCGTCAAAATAATTCTCTAAACGTAAACACGAGTGATAAATGTAATACTAATATGTTTGTTTAATTACAATCATGTGTGACATAATCTAATAAGTTACTGAATGTACACTTATTACTTTCCTACCTTTATATCACAGGTTAACGTGTTAACTAATTATCTTAGTGTTTTATTGTACGAACAGTAAACGTGTCTTCGTAATTACGTACGAGTAAATGTCCCGATGCCGACATGAATTATGGTGTAGCTTCTTTGATAGTTCAAGGGAGAAACAAATTATGTCATACTTGTATGCATGTTCAAGGTACACGGTATATTTACACAGAATCGCCATCATTTTTGATCCATTACACCACTGACGTCAGTGTCATTGTTTAGGAAAATGAGAAACTGGTCCTATAGAAATCACGGAACTAAAACGCAATGGCATCGACGATCCACACTGTATCACAAACCTAGAGCTAATTAACTTTACAATGAAAAGGACACAACACAAAGAGTGGTGAAGACAGGTTTACCGACTTGGAACGGTCAATAGGCAATAGGGCCCACGGTTTAGCCTAAATCGAAGTATACAAAACCTCGCTAATATCCTGTTTTCAGCGCTCGAACTGACAAGACAGTGTAAATAAAGGTACATCCCAACAAAAGGAAATCTGTAACAATAAAGTCAACATCCAGGGAAATTAGTAAACGATACACGTAATAATATATGTTATTGTAAAACTATATACAAACATAATTAGAAACACCCCAGGGTGTATCCGGAATTGTACTGAACACTGTACATAACTAAATGCGTGGCATTATCCATACCATCAGGTATTTTATAAACGTCGAGCAGGAAATGTAGGATTAACAGAACATAACCAAACAAATACCCGTATTTAATATATGTTATTATACCTCACAGTAAACACTCCATGTAAAATCCCCATACCCTGCCTGGTTGATATTTCGCGCTATCACCCTCAACGCGACATAGCATCATACCGCAAGCTTTTTGAAAAGCTCAGTTCTAAAAATAGATTTTTTCAACAACAACGTTTGTTTCTTCATTATCGAGCATTTTAGTATATTAGGAGTATTTGTTCGGTATAATAAAATAAATATCACACTGACACCCTCAAAGGGTTATGATATTTACATATTATCGCATTCATTAAAGGGTGATAATAATAATGGTCGCCCTGAGGATATAATAAACGTCCGAGGCAAAGCCGAGGGTTATAAACAATATCCGAAGGGTGAACATTCTTACTACCATTCTCTCCTGAATGAGATATTTATTTTATTATACCGAAATCGCCAAAAACATGACATGTCAGATAAAACAACACACGGCTACCATCTAGCGAAGGATTTCCATATTATTGATCAGAACAGTTAAATAATCTATTTATTACATGTTTAATCAGATTATGTATGATTTTAAATTATTCGCTTTATTAAGCATTATCGGCGGATGACGTCGACGTCACCAACACGTTACTGGCGTCATAACCCAACGTTGCATATAGTTGTTTTTTTTTGTGTTCGAAGTTAGTTATTAATATTTAGCGATTATGAATATTCTTTCACTGAGAAATCCCAATCTTATTAGAAATGTAATAAAACAAAATAACAAGCAGGGGAATAAAAAGAAGCAAAGTAGATTTTTTTGTGTATTAATATTGCGCGACTGTAGGAGCGCAATATTTATGCGCAAAAGAACGAGTGCATATATCCCAATATAAATCTAATAACCTTTTTATTGCATACTAGAGAGAATAAAATAGGTTGTAACATTTAATTTTCACCAAAAACATTTATTTGAAACAAACATATTGACATAACGGGAATTTTCACTATGAAATCAACATTGTTTACATCACGTGACATACTTTCTTGACATAAACAGAAAAGTGCACCAATCACGAACAAGTATACATTACACACCCAACATGACTTTACTACACGTCAATATGGGCGTATATTGACGTTTCCTGTTACATTGAAAGTAAATGGAGCTTGTAAATGCGTATGCAATAAATGTAACTTCTTGAACAGGTCGGTGACTAAAATGACTTCCCATACACATACTGAACAAAAAAAAAAGGACAACGTTTTTAGTGACATAGATTAAACATAGTTCAAAACAAGCGTAACATTGTTATGTTCTAAGCGAAGTATCAGAATTACCTCCCATATAATAAAAACACCTTGTTTCGTTATTCATAGGTATTGCTATGAACGTAATGACAAGAATTGCTCCTTTTGCCATTGTTTAAAAAACACTAAAATATGTCCCCAAAACACTGTTATTCTCCTACAAGGTCATTCTAAATTTTGTAATTTTAAAATGATCTCCCTATTCATTGAAATGGGATAGATTTTCGATAACGTATAAAAAAAAAATCCAACATATTTTCTTTATTTGTATTATCGACTTTGTTTACAAATGTGTTTTAATCATTTTTAATTGCCTTGTCTATGGCACGCTATTGTTGACGCCAAACATACACAGCATCGTATCTCGTCTATATAATTGTCATGATTTTATGCGCTAAATTTATTTCACGTGGACAACGTGCATATCAAAAAATGACGCACTGAATTCATAATCGCGACATATAACACAGCTTAAATTATAATAATTATATTTCTAAATGTGTAATAAACGTGATGAAGTAAGTACTGTTTTCGTTAAGAGTCACATATCAAATAGAGTTACAATTACAAATGATATATACAATTGCTATTTGATATCCATATAAAAAGAGGCATTATAAAACACGGATTAAAAGTACAGTTGACTACAAACACCCATCTTTTATACTCATTTCTTAAAACTTGCTCACCTTAAATTATCAATTACTAGTAACATTTTTATAGATATTTTCAATGCTAGAACGCTCTTAAACAATATACCGGAAAACCGTGGATTTTCCGATGTTCGTTGTAGATATGTCATTTATATTAATAAACGCTTGATTGACTCAAATCACCAAAGCTGGTACTCAAATATCAAAAACTCAGTGTGGTATTGAAAACTAGTTGAACCTATTAGATGATAATGAATTCTAAATAACACTGGTTAGATTTAGGAACTGTATACGTTGTACTCAGAATATAGTAGAAAACGAATACCATTTATTTCTGTATTTATTTTCGGCATTTAATATCTTCATTACTGTTCTCACTGTATCGTATATGAATAGTGTTTAGGCTATAAACGTTGTACTGAATGTTTAATGCTGAGTAAAGTTTTTGATTTGATTATACATTTTTTAAAGTACATTAACTTTGCTAATGTGTGCTGTAGCATATCACAGTGCATTGCTTTTGAAAAAATATAGGCAATTTGGTAAATTATAAAATTATTTAATAGAAAAACATGTTTTATAGTCAATTGAAGTGATTATATCGTTATTAGTTATTATTATCTTAGTCATGATGTTTATATATTGCAGTTAGCTGTGTGTAAACAAAAAGTGTAATATGACGGAGGACGTCATTATGTTTGATTTGCCTTAGAACAAGCAGATTTACTATCCGTTATGGGTTATCAAATAACACGCACTTGTAGAATAATTAGATTTGTTTCATGCAGATATGCACTTTTTTGCCTAATAAAGGGGTGACCTAATACATTTTGCTTTAATATGCACTGGCAAATAAAGCAACTCAATGCGGAATCCCCCGGCTTTTATTGTACGTAACGTTATCTGACGTCATGCACGTAACTTTGCCAGACGTCATAAAACAAACAAAAAACAACAACATGGCGGCGTCCTCGATAAGCATAACATTCTGAGAAATAGGTGATAATAGTAATTCATGCAGAAAATTCGGATGATCTACAAGATAAATAGAATATTATGTCAGTGCCTTTTACTATCAAGTTTATTATGCTCGGCACGAAAACGAAG
The DNA here is from genome assembly GCA_037043455.1 of Cyrtodaria siliqua. Classification (NCBI taxonomy): domain Eukaryota; kingdom Metazoa; phylum Mollusca; class Bivalvia; order Adapedonta; family Hiatellidae; genus Cyrtodaria; species Cyrtodaria siliqua. The sequence goes on from JAWPHD010000569.1 coordinate 350,125, forward strand.
AATGGCTAGGCAGAGCCTCGCCATTCTTCGTTTTCTAAGCCTCGCCTAATAAACTTGATAGTAAAAGGCACTGACATAATATTCTCTATATAATAACCATAATATATTTTTGATATACTTTTTATTATGTTAAAATCTTAAAGTAGCTATCCCGCCGAAAATAGACACATTTTACAGCACAACGTTTCTTAACCTACTGACGGCGAGGCATATTTTAATGTATAATTTACAAAGTTTGAACAAACTAACGCTAGAGACTCAATATAAACGGCCTTAACCAGCCTGGCCAAACCCTAAAAACAGTGTCGAATTAATAAGAGTTATCAACTCATAATTCATTTTACGCATATTCAATCGCGTTTTTTTTAAGAACCCGTGAAAAATATACTTTTAATCGTCAGATATATATTACTACATGACCTGAACACATGGATAGAGTTTTGATAAACAGTTTTGAAGTGTAATTTTGCAGTTATTTGGTGGGTTAGTTTCTGTAACCTGTATTGAATTTGAAAGTGTAGATTGTCTTTGAACGATCGGAAATTAGTGTGTTGTATTGCGATGCGTTAGTTGAAATGATAGAAGATACCGTTAAAATAAAACAGAATATCGAGCGAATTAAAAACACCCGGTATGGTTAATGCATTTACCTAGTATTGCATGAAGCTGATAACAACCATCACAAGAGAGACGTCATCTTGATTGATTTCACGTCAGTTTGTTTAAACGAGTTCCTATGACGTTGTCTAGTGAAGTGCACCGTTATCTTGACCTTGTTTGACCCTTAACGCACGACTATTTGCGTCCATTGTAATCCCAGATTAGCCTGCGAACTCGCAAGTTGATCAGGGTTTACAATGTCTGGCTGCTGATCAGTCATTTCCCCCAAAACACCCCTTTGTCACATAAATGGAATGGAAATAATTCAAAGAAATAACAGTCCATTATATATTAAACGAATAGTTTTATATAATGACATTATTATCATGCATTGACTATGTTGATTCCATTGCTGTTTGCTTAATATGTAAACCTTGGTGAAATAAAGAAAGATTCATATATGGCTCTGAGATATGGGGTCAGGAACAATATAACAGTATTGAACGTATTCAATATTATGCATGCAAAATATGTATGTACGTCCACAACAAGGCAAGTAATAGTACCGTTCTTGGTGACTGCGGCAGATATACACTATAGATATAAAGTGATAAAAAATGTATAAAATTCTGGTTACGACTTCTGAAAATGCCAAGTCATAGATATGTGAAGAAGCTTATAACATGTTAGTTTATTATGATACGTATGGTCATAGCAACTGGGTAACACATTTAAGAATGAATCTTTACATGAACGGTTTTGGATACGTATAGATAAACCAAACTGTCGAAAATGAATCTCTTTTCCTTAAAATGAATGTAAGAAGACTAACAGACCAGTTTCATCAAACATGGTCCGAAAACATCCACAATAACCAAAAATTAGAATTAAACCGAGATTTTTAAACAGATTTTAAGTTTGAAACATATTTTAATTGCCTTTAAATACGAAAATTCATGCATGCACTATCATCTTTTCGAACTTCCTCGCCTGACCTCGAAATAGAAAAAGGGAGATACAGGGGTATTTATAGACTGTATGAATATATAGTTTGTTTGCGTTGATTGCATAACATATTGGTAGTTTTGTATACTAACTCCATGTATATATGTTGGGTGCACCAGTTACATATGTGTTTGTTTGTACATAAAATGCATTGTCTTGTGGGCCGGAGGCCAAAATCGCAATAAAGAAATTTGAATTTAAATTGAAAATATAAGGAGCGGTTTAAGGGTTAATAACAGGTAACGTTAAACCAGTAATTACATTGAATTACAGCGATTGGCTGCGCAATGTTATATTTTCGACAATGTACCTGATAATATACCTGATACGTATATGAATCAGTCAATCAGAATTACATATACACAACATTTATAAGAAGCGCTTACAAGTTAAATGCATTATTCATAAAGACTTCTCTGCATATCAAGGTAAAACTCTCTATGCTCCTGAAAATAGTTGATGCACTTACTTACTGTGTTGTTGCCGTCGGTAAAGTCGGCTACTGTTATTGCATGTTGTCAACTATGTCTGAATTATTTGATGGAGGATAATTAATATTTATTTTCTTGTAATGCAGGAATTTTCGGTGCTCAACTTATTTTGTGAATATATGTCGTAAAAGAACTGACGTGTTTATAGTAGAGCTCTCTAAAATATTAACCTTAATGTTAATATTAAAGGTATAACTACAAATTGTTATTATCTCAGCATACCGCAGACACAAACATTTAGATAGATCGTACCTTAATAATCATACAATAACGCCGATCGCCATTCTACACAACGGTAAGAGCCATCATACACAATTTTATTCGACACTTAAAAAACAATCATTACACACAACGTTATGTCGATATTTCAACAACAATCATTTTATGCAACGGTATTTCGATACTTCCATAACAATCATTACACACAAACTTATGCCGATATTTCAATAGCAGTCATTACACACACATTAAGTTTGACATTTCAAAAAACAATCATTATACACAAATGTATGTCGAGATTTCAATAATAATCATTATACACACAACTTTATGTCGATACTCCAATACATTCATTACAAACAACTTTATGTCAATACTGCCATCACACTCATTACACTACAACGTTATGTCGATATTTCAACAACAATCATTATATGCAACGGTATTTCGATACTTTCATAACAATCAGTACATACAAACTTATGCCAATACTTCAATCACAGTCATTACACACACATTGAGTTCGACATTTCAACAAAAATCATTACACACAACCTTATGTGCATACTTCCATAACAATCATTACACACAACTTTATATCGATACTTCAACTATAATCATTACAAACAACTTTATGTCACTACTTCCATTACACATATATGCATATATATATATAGAACATATGACATAGCAATAAACATACAGAAGTATTTATAAGAACATTATTCTGTTATAAATGTATTATTATATTATTTGTATTCCTAATTGATACAAATAACGGAGAAGGTGATAGTATTGTGATGTAACAAAGTATTGCAAAATATTTCGAACATAAATAATATTTATGTTAGCTATATTTGCAAACTAATTATACCATTCAAATTAAGTTTAATATAAAAGCAACTATATTTATAACACTTTAAAGTTGGAAATGCAATTACCTACATATTTACAATTATATACGACTTAAATAACATGCATATATGATAAGCAAATATAAGACAAAGTTACATTAATTGGATGTCAAATATGGATTAAGTAGATTTTCAATATATGGTCATATAATCTTTTCTTTACTTCAAAACTTTTGACGATATACATACTTATATTTCTGATGACATTTTCATTTGCGCTACTAAATAGCTATTTAATAATATTTGGTCTTGTCCCGAAACACATTTTTATATGTTTTGACTTACGTCTCTAAATAAAGAACATTCTAAAATAAAATGATACTCATCTTCAAGCTTATTACACGTAATGCATTTTCTTTCGTCAAGTGGGATATTGTATGGTCTGTACTATCTACCTGTTTCAAGTTTTAAACTATGCGATGAAACATATACTATTAGGTATTTAAATGGCTAATAATATTTATATTAAAACCAACAGTGCTATTGTTTGGGGCGCTTGTTTCAGCCAAAGTTTTTTTTGGACTTTTTAGACAAAATACATCTTGTACCTAAATAATTTGTATATCAGTGAAACAGACATTTTTTAGTGGTCAATAAAAATACTTTACTTTTCAAAATCGGTAGAGAAATAAAACTGCCATGTGCAAAGCTGTTTTTGATGGTGCATTTTCATTGCAAAATTCTACTGCATGAACATTTTGAAAAACATTTATTTTTAGAATGTTTTTACAAAAACGGTTTTAAATTGTTGGATATCCATACATTAAGACACCCTGAATGTTATATAGCAAAATATGAAGGCTGACTGAAGTTATATGAAATCTCTTAATTTCCTGCTTTGTCGACACGTCCTGCGGGAGGATCAATAACGGTGCTCTTTATACAGGCGATGGGCTTTTTATCTACACTTGTACATAGTTTGAAACCGTTTTACGTTTGAACGTGGAACTAAACAGGGTCGCTTATTACAAGTACTGCTGGCCTGTTTGGACTGCGCTGCTCACTGATATTGATACCGTTACTGAATAAACCCTGCGGGATTTACTCTTGTCGTAGAAAGCTAAGTTGTTATACGACAGGACGAATAACGGAGGAGCCGATTGTACCGACAGGTACGTGCAGTACGAACAAAGGAGTTGACTACTTGATGTTTGATGAACCCTCGGCGTGGTACGGTCTAATTACTCCATTGGTGTATTACCACGTGTGGACTTCTAACATGGAATCCACGTGCACCCTCATTGACCTACTTGGAAAATTCTAATCATATATTTTCTGATTTGCTAAGACGACGTCGAGCCGGCAATCGGATTGACCTAGTCACAATTCTGCAAACAATCCGACTGGCCATACTCTTCAACAGCAACTTTAATCTTCGAGAAAACCTAATCATTAACAGACTATCTGCATTGTAATTCTTCGCTCTTCATCTCTACTACTGTAGATCTACACTAAACCACTATAGACGAGGGATGCTACCTTCTACTTCCGGACTCTTCCACATCCATAACCTTCTTCTGAAAAGCTCGCCAAAAGGCCTAGAGCCATAGGGCGAGGGTAAATAAAAATTGTTATTGAATGATAGGTTTAATTACAAACATATATGCGTAGCCCCATGCAAACGTGTTTAAGAAAAATGCTAATTATGACTTCAATAGACAATTTACTCTCATGATCAAAGGATTTCATTAGGATCATACTTTTTAAATATTATTATCATGACTATTGCACCATATATATATTATCACCAGACTTGTTTGAAACATAAAAAGGAAATATGTGCATTAACACGCAATTGGTTTCGGTATTAGACTGGAAATGTTGGCATTTGAAATAAAGGTAACGTCCGTAAACAAAAACTCAAACGACATAAACAGCCATGCATCAGCCAAAACAAATTGGTTAATACATATTGTTTCATACTAAGTCTAGTACTTGGGTCGACGTTGCCTATGTTGTAATAGTAATATTAACATGGAATGTGTCTTTATTGCTTTTTAAGCATGTTTAGTATGCGCCCAAAATAATTGAACTATTAAACAGTTTAATGGCATTGCCTAATACTTTTCGTAGCATAGGTAACCAATCGAGTTTAATATTTATTCATTGTTTCATAATGGGAATGCGCTAAGAGGTTATGTGGTCTTAAATCAATTATTTGAAATGGCTTAAACAATGAGCTTAAACATTGTACTATATCATAACATAAAGTTAACGTGAACGCAAAAAGTAAGCAGTATACATTGGCGAGCGCCGCCACAAGAAAGTGTTTCGTTTGATGAATACTACCATGAAATCATCCACCGCTAGTAGGTAATCTGGAACTAAGCTTGAAGTCGTTTTAGGGGAGTATATAAATCTAAAATGTGAAGTAGAGGATAAGTTGTATGGCTCGATAACGCTCTATAACTACTTGACTTTGTGATGGATTACAATTCATTGCGGTAGACAGTAGCGAAACATGTAAGTAGTTTGATTGGCTCTTAAAGTCGTTATTATATGGTAAAATGTAATTTCCTGTACTGGTGTATTACTACTATTTAAAATATTTAAAAATAATTAAAACAAATATATATATTGCATAAACAGAGCAAAATGTGAACCAAAAATAAAAGACAAACCGTGGAAGCTCATCGTTTGTGCTGGAAACTAAATTAATTTAAACTGATAATTTAACCATTTATACAAATTTAATTTTAATTTAACCAATTGTTTAATTTAGCCATATTAAACCACTATTCACGTTATTGTTATTTAAGACATGTGCAGACACTTGAAACGTGTTTTGTCATAAACGGTAAAAATAGAGAAAACATTGTAATTACCCAGACTTATGCATACTGTATGGTACAGTTATTAGCAGATAATTAAATCGAGATTAAAAACATATCATTTTTATTTTTACTTATTTCTTTATATACTGAAAGGAAAAAGAAAAGCATACTGGTAATTTCCGCTATACACTGTATGTTATGTGATACTGCTAGTCGAATGGTACAGGGTGACATTTGGCCTGTCCTTTCGGAAAGAAGATTTAAACAGCACCGAACACACAAACAATTACCCCTTTAAATTTTCATTATAGCCATAATGCACATTTGTCTCAAGCAGAAGAGCAAACTTAGGCTTTAAACGTCGCAATCTCTTAACATTAAAAACAATACTGAAATGGCTTGACTTTTTCAAGCGAAACTTCAACATTAAAGCATTTCGTCTAACAAAGTATATTTTGATTAAAACATCTACTACATGACAGAGTTGTCCTTTCTGTAATTACTTGTAGCCCCTTTTTGTATAAAACACGTAGAGATATATCTAAAATATTATGTGGAATTAGGTGTTTATAATAGTGTAGTATAGGCTATATTTTGATTACGCGTTTCTTTTTCCTTTCAGTATAGTATTCGAGTTCCTGAAATAAATTACAACAATGCGCATGCATGTTTTAAATATAAGATATAACCTTAGTTTATCGGAAAATGAGTATTGTTTTTTTTGCCCCGCCTGGAAGTTTTTGCTGGTATGTGTAATAAACTTACACTTAATTAGGTAAATAGGAAACTGAGCTGGAGTACTATACGTTTTGATTTATCTTCGCTGTATTGCACAGAGATTGAAGTAGTATTTCAGGAGAGTTTACATACTAGGCAAAGGTGAAGATATGTTTTATCTCATTCTTATCTCTCCATTTTTTTCCTGAATTATGTGATGGATTACACATCTTCGTGCATGACGACGGACACTGGCTCAAACTGTAAGTGATTCGATTAAATAATTACTTGTGTAATTTATTAAAATGTTTGTTTGTTGTCTTTTTCTTTTCTTTTTTTCAGAAATAGTTCGTTTTTGCCTATTTCGGGCTATGGTATTGTAAAGCTGATTTAAACAATTTAGACAATTTATTTAGCATTTATTTATTTTATTGAATTTATAAAACAAAAACGGTATTGTCAAAAAAAAAAAAAAAAAAAAAATGCGATCAATCGAAAAAGAACTGTACCTCCCACGGGACGCTGCAATCCCAAACACACAATTAAAACAATATATTTATACAGACTCCATCCGATTGCACGAAATACGTCAATAACGTCCTAATATATATATACTACTAACAATTTGCTAAGGATCACTTTTATTCTTCCATATAATTTTATTAGAAATTAATTCACAATAACGATATTAAATTCATTGATACTTCAACAATTCCACTATTTGAATCAAGTTATGAGATCACATGACCATACACTGCCCTAAATAATATCATGTAGAATAGAAATAATGCTATTTATTTCAGCATGAAATTTAGACAGAATAAAAGTGATCCTTATCACATTTTGAGTAGTATATTTACATGGCGACATTACAAGGTTTTATATTTCGCTGTATATACAAACTTCGCAGTAATTATATACTGAGCAAAATACATTTAGCACTTGAAATGCATGTGATTTCCATAGACGAGATACACAGCCGTGCATGCACAGACATGACCAATAATAATAATGCTACAACGTCATTGTAAACAAAGTCCATTATAGAATAAAGCAAATATGATAGGAACATACTTTTACAGATTATCGAAAATCGTTCTCATTTCAATGAAAAGTGAGGTAATTTTAAAATTACGAAATATGGAAAGTATTTATGTAGGAATAACACTCGTTAGAGAACACATTTCATCGGTTTCTAAACAAAGAGAATGGACAATTCTTGCCAGTACTAAACATTAAATGTGTTGAAAGCAATACCAGTGTCAGGCGAAATGAGGTGTTTTTAATATGTTGGAAGTAATTCTGATACTTGGCTTAGAAAACAATAAAATAACACATCGTTTTTGAAAATCACAGCTTTACCTAGCGTTTCTAATATCTTCAAACAATTATATCAATGTTCATATTTTTAATCATTGTCCCTAAAATGATCGTGCTAATGATTGTTCAATATACACCGGTAGTTCATGTCCGTAATTGCAACCCTTTTTATGAGTTTGATGTCGCACACTTTGCTTTTGAATATGTATATATATATATATTTATATAATTGTTTGAATATATAATTATGTCTTTATCATATCCTCCTCTTAAATAGGTTGTTTTTGCATATGCCATACGACATAGGCCTAGTTAGTTTTATCATATACTTCCCTATAAATACGTTGTTTTTGAATATACGATACGACATAGACCTAGTTAGTCATATCAGGATTTCGTTGCCGGGCAATAAAGCTTTATCACACGCGTGAAAAATGTCATATCACGGAAATAACCGAATGTTCATCTCGATTCTTTTACCGGAGTGATACGGAAATAACCGATTAGTAACGATTGTATATGATTTGTCAAGAGTATAGTTTCATTAGTTACTTCCATCCTGTTTTCGCGGCAGATTATTGGCTATAGAATCATTATCCGTGGATGAAATAACCACTTATGACAATTCATCTTGATTAGGAAATTTCAAATTCAATGGAATTCATTTTCAATAAGGTTTCGGAAAAAGCAAATGTTGTTTATTGAGCACATCAGAATGGATTAGATCTATTAAGATTTTTTTTTCTCCTTGGAAAACAGCGTAGGGAGTGAGCTGAAGTTGAAATGTCGTCAATGCTGAAGTATATTATAAATAGAATAAAAAATGTGTATTTTCATATCACACTCTATATCAGGCCCTCGACAAATATCAGTCTTCGAGCTAAAGCTCTAGGGCTGATATGGCGTCTCAGGCCTGGTATAGGTGTGATATGAAAATACCCATTTATTATTCTTCATATATGAATCAGGATGTCGTTTCCGGGAAATAAAGCTTTATCACACGCGCGAAATAAAGGGTAGAAAATGTCATATTACGGAAATAACCGAATGTTCATTTTGATCAATTTGCCGGAGTGATACGGAAATAACCGATTAGTTACGATTGTATAGGATTTGTCGCGCGTATACTTCCATCCTGTGTTCGCTCCATATTATTGGCTATGTAATCATTATCCGTGGATGAAATACCCACTTATTACTATTCATTTTCTTGATTAGAAAATTCAAAATTCAATTTCATTCATTATCGATCAAGTTTCGGGAAACAAAATCTGTTGTGTACCACTTACGCTACAGATATCAACACAACAAAATGGACTAGATCTATTAATAACACTATTTTTTCTCCCTGGAAAACAACGTAGTGAATGAGACATTTCAGCAAAGCTGAAGTATATGATAAATAGGTCGAAAAAAAAAATATTTTCCTATCACATCGTATATCAATCACATCGTATATCAGGCCCAAGACGTAACCCCATGTAAATCCGGATGTACTCCCTTTGAAATTAGGTACGAAACATTTCAGGTGCTATTTTGGTGTTTTAGTAATCCTTTTGAACTTTACGATTCGCGTCAAAACACGAGTGATAAATGTAATACTAATATGTTTGTTTAATTACAAGCATGTGTGACATAATCTAATAAGTTACTGAATGTACACTTATTACTTTCCTACCTTTATATCACAGGTTAACGTGTTAACTAATTATCTTAGTGTTTTATTGTACGAACAGTAAACGTGTCTTCGTAATTACGTACGAGTAAATGTCCCGATGCCGACATGAATTATGGTGTAGCTTCTTTGATAGTTCAAGGGAGAAACAACTTATGTCATACTTGTATGCATGTTCAAGGTACACGGTATATTTATACAGAATCGCCATCATTTTTGATCCATTACACCACTGACGTCAGTGTCATTATTTAGGAAAATGAGAATCTGAACCTATAGAAATCACAGAACTAAAACGCAATGGCATCGACGATCCACACTGTACCACAAACCTAGAGCAAATTAACTTTACTATGAAAAGGACACAACACAAAGAGTGGTGAAGACAGGGTTACCGACTTGGAACGGTCAATAGGCAATAGGGCCCACGATTTAGCCTAAATCGAAGTATACGAAACCTCGCTAATATCCTGTTTTCAGCGCTCAAACTGACAAGACAGTGTAAATAAAGGTACATCCCAACAAAAGGAAATCTGTAACAATAAAGTCAACATCCAGGGAAATTAGTAAACGATACATGTAATAATATATGTTATTGTAAAACTATATACAAACATAATTAGAAACACCCCAGGGTGTATCCGGAATTGTACTGAACACTGTACATAACTAAATACGTGGCATTATCCATACCATCAGGTATTTTATAAACGTCGAGCAGGAAATGTAGGATTAACAGAACATAGCCAAATAAATACCCGTATTTAATATATGTTATTATACCTCACAGTAAACACTCCATGTAAAATCCCCATACCCTGCCTGGTTGATATTTCGCGCTATCACCCTCAACGCGACATAGCATCATACCGCAAGCTTTTTGAAAAGCTCAGTTCTAAAAATAGATTTCTTCAACAACAACGTTTGTTTCTTCATTATCGAGCATTTTAGTATATTAGGAGTATTAGTTCGGTATAATAAAATAAATATCACACAGACACCCTCAAAGGGTTATGATATTTACATATTATCGCATTCATTAAAGGGTGATAATAATAATGGTCGTCCTGAGGATATAATAAACGTCCGAGGCAAAGCCGAGGGTTATAAACAATATCCGAAGGGTGAACATTCTTACTACCATCCTCTCCTGAATGAGATATTTATTTTATTATACCGAAATCGCCAAAAACATGACATGTCAGATAAAACAACACACGGCTACCATCTAGCGAAGGATTTCCATATTATTGATCAGAACAGTTAAATAATCTATTTATTACATGTTTAATCAGATTATGTATGATTTTAAATTATTCGCTTTATTTAGCATTATCGGCGGATGACGTCGACGTCACCAACACGTTACTGGCGTCATAACGCAACGTTGCATATACACTTCTCAAAACTGCTAACTACACCGCTCACGTTTTGGGTTATATATATCGATGGGTTGAATGTTTTTCAATAAAATAAAAATTTGTCTCATATAGTGCAGATTTGTGTTATTTGTTTATTTAATTACAAACAACTATGAAATAATGATATTAACAAAATTATTCATATTTTAAATCGGTGTAGTTGGCTGTTTTGAAATGTGTATAAAACGTGAGCGGTGTAGTTAGCAGTTTTGAGAAGTGTAGTTGTTTTTTTTGTGTTCGAAGTTAGTTATTAATATTTAGCGATTATGAATATTCTTTCACTGAGAAATCCCAATCTTATTAGAAATGTAATAAAACAAAATAACAAGCAGGGGAATAAAAAGAAGCAAAGTAGATTTTTTTGTGTATTAATATTGCGCGACTTTAGGAGCGCAATATCTATGCGCAAAAGAACGAGTGCATATATCCCAATATAAATCTAATAACCTTTTTATTGCATACTAGAGAGAATAAAATAGGTTGTAACATTTAATTTTCACCAAAAACATTTATTTGAAACAAACATATCGACATAACGGGAATTTTCACTATGAAATCAACATTGTTTACATCACGTGACATACTTTCTTGACATAAACAGAAAAGTGCACCAATCACGAACAAGTATACATTACACACCCAATATAACTTTACTACACGTCAATATGGGCGTATATTGACGTTTCCTGTTACATTGAAAGTAAATGGAGCTTGTAAATGCGTATGCAATAAATGTACCTTCTTGAACAGGTCGGTGACTAAAATGACTTCCCATACATATACTGAACAAAAAAAAAAGGACAACGTTTTTAGGGACATAGATTAAACATAGTTCAAAACAAGCGTAACATTATTACTTTCTAAGCGAAGTATCAGAATTACCTCCCATATAATAAAAACACCTTGATTTGTTATTCAAAGGTATTGCTATGAACGTAATGACAAGAATTGCCCCTTTTGCCATTGTTTAAAAAACACTAAAATATGTCCCCAAAACACTGTTACTCTCATACAAGGTCATTCTAAATTTTGTAATTTTAAAATTATCTCCCTATTCATTGAAATGAGATAGATTTTCGATAACGTATAAAAAAAAATCCAACATATTTTCTTTATTTGTATTATCGACTTTGTTTACAAATGTGTTTTAATCATTATTAATTGCCTTGTCTATGGCACGCTATTGTTGACGCCAAACATACACAGCATCGTATCTCGTCTATATAATTGTCATGATTTTATGCGCTAAATTTATTTTGTTCGGTATCTTTTTCTTAATTTGCTTTCACATGGACAACGTGCATATCAAAAAATGACGCACTGAATTCATAATCGCGACTTATAACACAGCTTAAATTATAATAATTACATTTCTAAATGTGTAATAAACGTGTTGAAGTAAGAGTTACAATTACAAATGATATATAAAATTGCTATTTGATATCCATATAAAAAGAGGCATTATAAAACACGGAAAGTACAGTTGAATACAAACACCCATCTTTTATACTCATTTCTTAAAACTTGCTCACCTTAAATCATCAATTACTAGTAACACTTTTATAGATATTTTCAATGCTAGAGCGGCTCTTAAACAATATACCGGAAAACCGTGGATTTTCCGATGTGTCATTTATATTAATAAAACAACGCTTGATTGACTCAAATCACCAAAGTTGGTACTCAAATATCAAAAACTCAGTGTGGTATTGAAAACTAGTTGAACCTATTAGATGATAATGAATTCTAAATAACACTGGTTAGATTTAGGAACTGTATACGTTGTACTCAGAATATAGTAGAAAACGAATACCATTTATTTCTGTATTTATTTTCGGCATTTAATATAGTCATTACTGTTCTCACTGTATCGTATATGAATAGTGTTTAGGCTATAAACGTTGTACTGAATGTTTAATGCTGAGTAAAGTTATTTGATTTGATTATACATTTTGTAAAGTACATTAACTTTGCTAATGTGTGCTGTAGCATTTCATAGTGAATTGCTTTTGAACAAATATAGGCAATTTGGTAAATTATAAAATTATTTAATAGAAAAACATGTTTTATAGTCAATTTAAATGATTATATCATTATTAGTTCTTATTATCTCAGCCATGATGTTTATATAGTGCAGTCAATTGTGTGTAAACAAAAAGAGATAATAATATGACGGAGGACGTCATTATGTTTGATTTGCCTTAGAACAAGCAGATTTAATGTCCGTTATGGGTTATCACATAACACGTACTTATAGAATAATTAGATTTGTCTAATAACCATAATATATTTTTGATATACTTTTTATTATGTTAAAATCTTTAAGTAGCTATCCCGCCGAAAATAGACAAATTTTACAGCACAGCGTTTCTTAACCTACTGACGGCCAGGCATATATGTATAAGTTACATAGTTTGAACAAACTAACGCTAGAGACACAATATAAACGGCCTTAACCAGCCTGGCCAAACCCTAAAACGAGTGTCGAATTAAGAGTTATCAACTCATAATTCATTTTACGCATATTCAATTGCGGGTTTTTTAAGAACCCGTGAAAAATATACTTTTAATCGTCAGATATACATTACTACATGACCTGAACACATGGATAGAGTTTTGATAAACGGTTTTGAAGTGTAATTTTGCAGTTATTTGGTGGGTTAGTTTCTGTAACCTGTATTGAATTTGAAAGAGTAGATTGTCTTTGAACGATCGGAAATTAGTGTGTTGCATTGCGATGCGTTAGTTGAAATGTTAAATATACATAGATAGAAGATACCGTTAAAATAAAACAGAATATCGAGCGAATTAAAAACACCCGGTATGGTTAATGCATTTACCTAGTATTACATGAAGCTGATAACAACCATCACAAGAGAGACGTCATCTTCATTGATTTCACGTCAGTTTGTTTAAACGAGTTCCTATGACGTTGTTTAGTGAAGTGCACCGTTATCTTGACGTTGTTTAACCCTTAACGCACGTCTATAATACCCTTTGCGTCCATTGTAATCCCAGATTAGCCTGCGAACTCGCAAGTTGATCAGGGTTTACAATGTCTGGCTGCTGATCAGTCATTTCACCCAAAACACCCCTTTGTCACATAAATGGAATGGTCTTAATTCAAAGAAAGAACAGTCCATTATATATTAAACGAATAGTTTTATATGGCTCTGAGATATGGGGTCAGGAACAATATAACAGTATTGAACGTATACAATAGTATGCATGCAAAATATGTATGTACGTCCACAACAAGGCAAGTAATAGTACCGTTCTTGGTGACTGCGGCAGGTATACACTATAGATATAAAATATAAAACATGTATAAAATACTGGTTACGACTTCTGAAAATGCCAAGTCATAGATATGTGAAGAAAGCTTATAACATGTTAGTTTATTATGATACGTATGGTCATAGCAACTGGGTAACACAGTTAAGAATGAATCTTTACATGAACGGGTTTGGATACGTATGGGTAAACCAAACTGTCGAAAATGAATCTCTTTTCCTTAAAATGTATGTAAGAAGTCTAACAGACCAGTTTCATCAAACATGGTCCGAAAACATCCACAATAACCAAAAATTAGAATTATACCGAGATTCTAAAACAGATTTTAAGTTTGAAAAATATTTTAATTGCCTTACAATACGAAAATTCATGCATGCACTATCATCTTTTCGAACTTCCTCGCATGACCTCGAAATAGAAAAAGGGAGATACAAAGGTATTCATAGGAATGAAAGGGTATGCAAACATTGCCGAAACACCTTAGAAAATGAATATCACTTTATATTTGAATGCAAGACTGTATGTTGATTTAAGACTGAAATACTTAACAATACTATTTACACTTATTTATTCTCTGTACACATTTAAATCATTGTTTTCAAATGAAAATGCATTAATTATAAAACATTTAGCCATGTTTATATGTCATGCTTTTCACAAAAGAACACGTTTTTTAGAGACTGTATGAATATATAGTTTGTTCGCGTTGATTGCCTAACATATTGGTAGTTTTGTATACTAACTCCATGTATATATCTTTGTTGCACCAGTGACATATTTGTTTGTTTGTACATAAAATGCATTGTCTTGTGGGCCGTAGGCCAAAATTGCAATAAAGAAATTGAAATTGAAAATATAAGGAGCGGTTTAAGGGTTAATAACAGGTAACGTTAAACCAGTAATTAATTGGAAAACTGCGATTGGCTGCGCAATGTTATATTTTCGACAATATACCTGATAATATACCTGATACGTATAGGTCACCTGTGTGTGAATCAGTCAATCAGAATTACATATACACAACATTTATAAGAAGCGCTTACAAGTTAAATGCATTATTCATAAAGACTTCTCTGCATATCAAGGTAAAACTCTCTATGCTCCTCAAAATAGTTGATGCACTTACTTACTGTGTTGTTGCCGTCGGTAAAGTCGGCTACTGTTATTGCATGTTGTCAACTATGTCTGAAATTCTTTGATGGAGGATAATTCATATTTATGTACTTGTAATGCAGGAATTTTCGGTGCTCAACTTATTTTGTGAATATATATCGTAAAAGAACTGACATGTTTATAGTAGAGCTCTCTATAATATTAACCTTTACATCTATGACCATTTGTTTAATGTATGTAAAATATGTTAATGTTAAAGGTATTACTACAAATTGTTAGTAGCTCAGCATTCCGTGGACACAAACATTTAGGTAGATCGTACCTTAATACTCATACAATAACGCCGATCGCCATTCTACACAACGGTAAGAGTCATCATACATAATTTTATTCGACACTTCAAAATCAATCATTACACACAACGTTATGTCGATATTTCAACAACAATCATTATGTGCAACGGTATTTCGATACTTCCATAACAATCATTACACACAACGTTATGTCGATATTTCAACAACAATCATTATATGCAACGGTATTTCGACACTTCCATAACAATCATTTCACACAAACTTATTTTCAATAGCAGTCATTACACACACATTTAGTTTGACATTTCAAAAACAATCATTACACACAAATGTATGTCGATATTTCAATAATAATCATTATACACACAATTTTATGTCGATACTCCAAATACATTCATTACAAACAACGTTATGTCAATACATCACACTCATTACACTTCAACGTGATGTCGATATTTCAACAACAATCATTATATGCAACGGTATTTCGATACTTCCATAACAATCAGTACACACAAACGTATGCCGATACTTCAATAGCAGTCATTACAAACACATTTAGTTCGACATTTCAACAACAATCATTACACACAACCTTATGTGGATACTTCCATAACAATCTTTACACACAACTTTATATCGATACTTCAAATATAATCATTACAAACAACTTTATGTCAATACTTCCATTACACTCAATACATACAACGTTAAGTCGATACTTCAACGTTATGTCGATACTTCCATAACAATCATTTCACACAACTTTATATCGATACTTCAATAACAGTCATCAAACATAATGTTATGTTGATAATTCAATAACAATCATTACACACAACTGTATGTCGATACATCCATAACAATCATTATACACACGTTTATGTCGATACGTCAATCACTGCCAGCACACACAACTTTATACTGGGTCTTTAATAGCAATCATTACGCAAAACTTTATGTCGATACATCCATAACATTTATTACACGCACGTTTATGTTGATATTTCAATCACAATCATCACACACAACTTTATGTCGATACTTTAATCACGGTCATAACACACATCTTTATGTTGTTATTTCAATAACAATCATTTCAAACGACTTTATATCTACACTTTAACAACAATCATTACACACAACGTTAGGTCGCTACTTCAATAAACGTTATTATTCACAACTGTATGTCGCTACTTCAATAACAATCATTACACTCAATGTTATGTCGATGCTGCTATAACTATCTTTACGCACAACGTTATGTCGATGCTGCTATAAAAACCTTTACGCACAGCGCTATGTCGATGCTGCTATAACAGTCATTACAAACAACGTTATGTCGATGCTGCTATAACAATCTTTACGCACAACGTTATGTCGATGCTGCTATAACAATCATTACACACAACTTGGTGTCGATACTTCATTAACAATCATTACACACAATTTATACTGATACTTCAATTATAACAATCATTACACACAACTGTATGTCAATACATCAATAACAATCCTTATGCACAACGTTATGTCGATGCTGCTATAACAGTCATTACACACAACTTGGTGTCGATACTTCAATAACATTACACACAATTTATATTGATACTTCAATTATAACAATCATTACACACAAGTGTATGTCGATACATCAATAACAATCATTACACACACCTTTATGTCGATACTCCAATCCCAGCTAATGCACACAACTTTATGTCGATACATCAATAACAATCATTACACCCAATTTTATGTCGATACTTCAATCACAGTCATCAGATACAACTTTATGTCGATACTTCAAACCCAGTCATTTTACACAACTTTATGTCGATACATCAATAACAATCATTATACACAACCTTATTCCATTACTTCAGTAACAACCCGTACACACAACTTTATATTAATACTTCAATATCAATCATTACACACAACAATATTTCGATATTTCAGTAACAATCATTACACACGATTTTATGTCCATACTTCAATAAGAATCATTACACACAACTTGGTGTCAATGCTTCATTAACAATAATTACACACATCGTTATGTGGATACTTCAATAACAACCATTACACACCACGTTATGTCGATATCTTCCATAACAATCATTACACACAACCACATGTCGATGCTTCAATAACATTCATTACACACAACGTTATGTGGATACTTCAATAACAACCATTACACACCACTTTATGTCGATATCTTCCATAACAATCATTACACACAACCATATGTCGATATTCAATAACAATCATTACACACAACCTTATGTCGATACTTCAATAACAATCATCACACAAAGTTATGTCGATATTTCAATAATAGTTATAGCTTTAGTTGTTTGGGGTACATGTGATTGATAGTTCTTCTCTAGTAGATTGCAGGCTAAATCGCATATATGATACTATATGATAGACATGTTTCTACCATAGCTCATGGGTTTTAAAAATAAAGTCGTTGGATATGCCGTGCTATACCTGTAAATCTATCAGTTATAGGACGGCTAAAATATACCGGTAGTTATTACAAAGGACTTCAGGTTCAGAAACAATATTATTATCATAAGCAGGAACAAAGAAAAAACATTAGAGGTAATGGTACAAGTAATAGATGGAGTATGGTCTCGTCGAGTTGGTTGATTTAAACATCGAAATGGGAGTAAATTGACCAACGCGATGAGACCATACTCCATTTGTTTTGTAGCATGTCCATTTCATGTCCATTTATGTAGCAATCCTAGCACTACACCTCACTTCATACTCAGGTTTGAAGGTAAACAGAGAACCGCCCTTTGTCTTATTTAACATGTAGTGCTTTCCCACAACATTGTAAACGTCTTTTTGTCTAATCCCTATTAGTAAATGGTCAATTGTATATCATCACGAATGTCGTCATAACTCATTATAGTTGTCGTCTTACATTATCACGGACGTCGTCGGATTGACTGCACCATTGCGTGCTTAGAAATGTGTAACTGATGTTTCTGAAAACGTAATGACACGATTATTGATGAGTTGTTCTAATATTTAGTAAAAATGTATCTGTATCAAATTGTTATTATGCGCGGAAACATTTTCAGACGCACCAGTTACACATATAGCTACAGTACTAGTATAACATCTGTTTTATAAATATGCGTATGTCTATTCCACTACTCTATTAATATTGTTTTTCCATTATGCTTTGTAAAAAATCTTAACCGTTCAGTTCAAACCTCAATGATGCGGAAACGCGTTAACTATGTCAAATTTTGAGCAATAATTCCATTAAGCGATGGGAAAGCTTATATTAGCATGATTTTATAATGGATATTTCGACTATAAAACATGTCTAAAAACATTTGTTACTGAAAAAAAAATGCGATAACCTGTTTAAAATTACCTATTAAATGTTATAATTTTACAATATACAAACTTTTAAAGCCGAAATTAAGGTTTTATTTCATACCCTAGCCAACCCAGTTTTCGCTTCTTGGAGAGTGGGTTGGATGGGGTATGAAAGTTAATACTCGGACCACGTAATGAGTGTCTTGCTTGCTAGACTTCGCTTAGTAATTTTGTAGGTTACATTTGTGGTTTTTAAGTTAAATGATGTTTATCTAGAATGTAGGCGTATTCTTTAATTACTGACCCCTTATACTACTTCACTCGGAGGTTGGTGTTGTGATATGGCAATTATAAATGTTTCATATACATTTTATTAAACACTAATGCACGCATATATTAGTAATTTCTTTTAAAGATTAGTGTACATATTGTTTGATATTCTGATATATTTTGGAATATAAGCCAGATTCTAGGGTACACCAAACTAAGGTATTATTCCCAGTCATGTAACACTACTATTGTCATGTAACACTACTATTGTCATGTCACACTACTATTGTCATGTAACACTACTATTGTCATGTCACACTACTATTGTCATGTAACACTACTATTGTCATGTAACACTACTATTGTCATGTAACACTACTATTGACATGTCACACTACTATTGTCATGTAACACTACTATTTTCTTTCAAAACTGTTGACCTCCTGCGTTTTTGCGATAAAAGAACCTGTAACATAACATATTGTGTAAGGATTTAAAAAAACAACAGGTATCAATCGGTTTTGTTTAATCAATATCTCTGGAGAAGTCCTTGATAAACTACGGTGTAAGCATAATACATCCTCGATTCAATGCACTATTCACCCGTCTACTACATAACATGGTCAAACATAAATCGATTCTGCTTATACAGAGGGCATTTGCTTGTGAAGAAACTACTTTTCTTGCTTGCAATAATATAATTGTAACATGTGCACTTGCGCTGCATTTGTTTTGTTATCATTTTTTGTATATATATATATTTTATATTAAGGTAGCCGGAGATTATTGGTGCGTTTAGTAACACATCTCGTATCTAGCTGACATACTGAACCCTGATAATCCGTGATTTTCATATATGGTCACTAATATGAGTCCACCAGTGTGCAAGCCATTTGTTTTTATGCTATTATGTAGATGTTTTATGTTGAGGTAGCCGGTCTGTTTAATTTGCTCATTTAGTATACTAAGTTTGTATTACAGTTCGGACCTATGGTGCAACTGCGATTGGAAGATGCGTTTTATATAAGTCATTTGTTCTCATGTTCGTTACATTTCCAATTGTCTGAATTGTACACTCTGAAGAAGGCGTTAGGCCGAAAACAGTGGATAGGTATGAACGGTCATAGCATTACGCAATGACAATGTTCAACATTATATGAAACTATTTAAAACGCTATATATTACTTGAACCATTCCGATCATTATTATCTACTGTGACAAGTATCGCTGACAACCGTAGTTTTAATTCTTCTGATATTGACTAAACACAGAGCTAGTATAAGTTTGTATTGTGAATTAATACCGTTATCAGGCAGAAAATATTTTATTTATATAGTTTACTACTAAAAATTGGATAAGCACCAAACCTTTCTCGCCTTTCACCCCAAATACCGTGCGAAACTTGTTTTGTAGGGTGACATCCACATAACCACTAGACAATTGTTTTCAAATCAATGCTTGACAATAATACATGCATTTCAAATAAATTAATCGCTAAACAAAATTAATTGTGAATTATGCTGTTTGTAAAACCAGCCACCGTAAAAAGTCGAATTAAAATACTGGTGATTAGCAAAGTTGGAGTAATATAACGTAATACTTGTGAAGATGATTGTTAATCACAATCTGAGTGTTGTTTATTATTTGCAGCTATGACGTGTTTATCATTGCAACAGTTATGCTGGTATAAGCAATCAGAAATGCTATTTTACAAATCATTTGGAAAAGGCTGTATACCTTACAGCCTCATCTTGAACAAACGTTTGTGTATGTTCCCTAGTGAACTGCTCGAACTCATTAAGTGTATTTGTGCTTTTAATCGCATATAGTGCACACACACATTTCCAGATGTAGCATGTTAAACAATAGGTTCTAATTTCCCCAATGTGCCGTTATTGAGAATGACGATTTGCAGAGAAATTAATAATTGTGGAAAAGTGCTTTATACAATTATATAACTAGAGCTATCATTGAAGTTGATGAATATCCCCGTTTTGTTCATATAGCCGATGGGAATGGGGAAACTCAAGATTAATGAGAAATAATGTTGAACCCTTAGAACATATACAATGGTATGGTATTAACAAGATATGGTATTAAATGATGTTTTACTTTATGGCTTTTAGTCTTTTTTTATATTATATGTACATGGTCCTGTATGTGTTTTACTTGTATTGCAACCAGACAGAGATATCTTTTTTTTTTATTTACACTGTCCCGTTTATTGGGATGACAATAGGGTACGAATGAGGTTTTGTGCACTCTAGAACCTGGTTTAAACCCCAGCGGACTTTCTTTTGCCACTGACCGTTCAAAGGTGGTAGCCCTATTTTCAACGCTTTTGTGTTTGTGTTTCTTATTTTGACATTTATTCATCTTTAATATTCTTTGTTTCTGTGTGTGTTTGTGGTTGGCTGTCGTCCTTGAATAGTAGCTTTCCTGTTCGAGTTTTATATCTACTTTTACATCTGACAGGAAACATCGAAAGACAGTCTTGAACAACAGTTATCTTCATGACAAGTACTAGAACTGAACATGAAGCTGATGATTTTATTCAGTATAGTAAACCGGATTGTTTGATATTGACAGAGATATATTCGATGATGCAGATACGTTTTAATATTCTTCCAGGCCTGTGTGTAGGTTTGATTTGATTTTATTGTTAACGCATGAGCACTTTGTGTCAATGTGTTCATATCAGTTTGTATGCCCCGCCCGTGTTGATGTCATAATATCTGGCTCAAACACTCATTACTTACAATTAAAGAAGCACCAACCACCGATAATCTTGTGCATTTACTGTCTCCGGAATAGGTCTGCGTATTGATCGGCCATCTCAACATGTATATGGTCTGTGTGGACTAGAGTGTATGACAGTATGACACTTTTTGAGACATCTTTATTGATATAGCTGTGGTCCTGATATGCGTGGAGGCTTAATTACATACTGTCTGAAGTAAAAGTACCTACTAAGTCGATGTAACTTGCTTTAGGACAGATTTGTCAACAAATCGAAAACCTTTTTAGCAGACAGCGAAATTGACAAACAAAATGTATCTGTAAATGTCACGAACTGATAGAGCGAATACACCATAGATTCACGATCAAATTTAATAGCATCCCGCCCAGTATTCGCACAAAATTATCAATAAGTATTGAAAGCGAAATATGTTTTAGCAATTCGTAAGCAATGAACTGTATGTGTAAATCATTAAGTGTGAACTGTATGCCAAGTGTAATAACAATCCATAAACACGTTTGAAGTGAAAAGCACATAAATTTCATTATGCAGTAATTAGAGTTGAAAGAAATATAAAAATATCGGACAGGGAAAGCAGCATTCAAGGAGGACAGTCAACCACAAAACACAGAAACACGCAAACAGACAATCAAGAAGACAAAAGTAATAATAACGACATCAAAAACACAAAAGGGTTGACAATAAGGCTACCGCCTTGGAACGGTCAGTGGCAAAGTAGGCCACTGGGGGTTCAAACCGGTTCTAGGGTGCACCAAACCTCACACTTACCCTACTGTCATCCCATTAAAACAGGACAGTGTGAATAAAGAAATCCCCGACATGATCTAATCTCTAACCAACAAGGCAGCATCAACAGGCAATATAAGTAAAACACAAATATGCTCGTGTAAATATAATACAAAAAAACAATAGCATAGAAAACCACAGTGAAGGTACTCAATGACTCGGCAGAAGCCAGAGCAACAAGAGAATAAACCATTAAGGGCACGACAAGAAAGATCATAGACAAACATCAAACGCCACCGTCCCAATGGGCTTTAGGTAGGCGTCATCAAGACAATGAAGAAGGCAAAAGCAATAATAAATGCAAACGACATCACAAACACAAAAGAGTTGACAATAGGGCTACCGCCTTGGAACGTCAGTGGCAAAGTAGGCCACTGGGGGTTTAAACCTGTTCTACGGTGCACCAAACCTCACACTGACCCTTCTGTCATCCCATTAAAACAGGACAATGTAAATAAAGAAATCCCCGCCATGATCTAATCTCTAACCAACAAGGCAGCATCAACAGGCAATATAAGTAAAACACAAATATGCTCGTGTAAATATAATACAAAAAAACAATAGCATAGAAAACCACAATGAAGGTACTCAATGACTCGGCAGAAGCCAGAGCAACAAGAGAATAAACCATTAAGGGCACGACAAGAAAGATCATAGACAAACATCAAACGCCACCGTCCCAATGGGCTTTAGGTAGGCGTCATCAAGACAATGAAGAAGGCAAAAGCAATAATAAATGCAAACGACATCACAAACAAAAAAGGGTTGACAATAGGGCTACCGCCTAGGAACGGTCAGTGGCAAAGTAGGCGACTGGGTGTTTAAACCGGTTCTAGGGTACACCAAACCTCACACTTACCCTACTGTCGTCCCATTAAAACAGGACAATGTAAATAAAGAAATCCCCGCCATGATCTAATCTCTAGCATAAACATCACAAACATAAACGGGTTGACAATAGGGCTACCGCCCTGAAACGGTTCTTTAAAACACAGTAGTTTACGTTATCTATCAGTTTCCGAACTAATGAAAATTGGAGATGCATTGGGTAATGTAGTAATGTTAATATTTTTTCGGCTGCCACGGTCAGCCGCCTCTGTAAGGATATTCGTACCTGTCAACGGATAAATGACAGAGTTTCTTAAAGCATGCACTAGTTTGCTAAAACAAATAGCGCCCAATCAAATGGTATATACACAATTTATGTCGAAAACAAGGAATAATAAAACGATCGTGTTTCAGTATCTCAATATCACGGAAACTAAACTTTCGTTACATCTCGAATAATACGGTTATAACAACGCATGGTTTGACGCTAAGGAATCCCTTATTACAAATCACGAGTCGGTTATATTTTGAAATTAAATGATAATTACTACAAGAAATCAAACACACTTGTTTATAAAGACTTGAAAGTGTTCAGACACTGATTTCCACATGAAAAACTCTCCATAAATGTGTACCAAAGGTCAACTAAAAATGTAAATGACTCCTCGGAGTCAGTTATACACATAAGAGTATGTTCAAGTTGAACAAGGCCTTTTAAACCGTTTAAATATGTTAACACCAAAGCAGGCAAATAGGTACTTCTCTAGCAACTCTTCGAGCCGAATAGGACATCCATTAGGGCACAATTATGTTTTCTTTTGATTTTCATTTGTTGCTCAATGTATTTCGAAACATGAAGAACAAAACACAAAAGAGGAAACACGTTTTAGATGCATAGTACATGTAGTATTAAAGTATCTACTATTTACATGGTTGTATATGAGTCATTAAAATATCAAATATTTACATTGTTTTATACGAGACTAAAACCATAATGTCCAAGTAATCCAACTGTTTGGATCTGGTCATATCTCCAACATTTACGCAAGGGACACACTTTTTGATAAGGGCAATAACTGGCTGATTTTCGACTATCAATAACACACCTCCTTAAATGCGTACATCTACTAGCAAATACATATTGTATTAAGCTATATCGCGATTACGTTTAGGAATCAATACAGTTATCTAAAATTAAATTGTTAAAGCTGGGTTGATGCAGGTGACTTCAATTAAAAAACTGTTTCTTTTAAAATTGCGTGAACATACCACATGGTACACTTGAAATACTACAGATAAAAGTAATTCATATAACTATCTAAAAGTAAAAGAAAATTAATATATAATTTAATATTTTGTTTTCAATACAATAATACCTATACTTTAATTACAATCTGTGCTTTTCTCTTGAAACTTCAGCATACACAAACAATAGTTCACACCTGTAGACTTATAACCAATATGAAAACTGATATCGAATCATACTTATAAAACAAATGTTTCTATATAATACAACAGTTTGTTTCCATATTAATAATTCTTACGGGGATATACCGCACTACATGTAGTTATACCCAGGAAAACATGGATGGTCTGTCTCTACCACGAACACATCGACCGCCATATATATCATAACATGTGCTGAACATGACGTAAAACACCACTCATCCAAACTTCCAACAGTATTAATATATAGTTATAAACGTGCGTTTTGTTTATTTATCGTTTGTGCTACTAAATGTTGGTGATCTATATTTTCACAAATATATTAGAGCCGCAAATAACGTATATAGCTAAGTGTGTAACCCTTGACTTTATTAGTATACGAATATTTATTATCATGTCTGGCTGTCTAGCCAGGTTGTTATGTTTGGCTGTCTAGCCAGGTTGTACTGGTTTTATCATTACATGTATTTGCATGATGTACTAGTGGCAGCCAAAAAACTACTGTTTGAGGATTGTACAGGTTTTATTATTGTATGTACTTGCATGATGTACTAGTTGCACAAAATACTGGTTGTAGTGCTGGTTATACTATCGGTTGGTTGTATAACTGGTTTACTGAAGGTGATACAAGAAGATATGAAATTTAGCATTCAAGGACCGCAGTCAACCGCATTAACGCATAGAAAAAAGACTAATTCAATATATGAATAAAAGACAATATGACATCACGTACATAAATGGGTTGACCTTAGGGCTACCGCATTGGAACGGTCAGTGAATACGGATAATGTATTACAACACTTAACGTCTATTTAATGTTCTTGTAATCCTAGTGTGAATATATACAGTACTACAACATGAAACACAAATCTTTACAAGAGCAACAACAAAACAATATTTGAACTATAGGTCGGCGAAATGTAGTATCATGTTTATATTACGATGACTAAATGTCCTGTTCGAATGCTCAACCCGGTGCTAGGGGGTGTATACGGTAGCAAGCATATTTCACTAACGTTCATGAACAGTCTCAATCAAACCGAGACTGCAGTATTTCATATTTATCGTGTTCGGCTGTTTCCAAAGGTCCACCCTCATACAGCTATATGTATATACTTTTATTATCTTTTGCGGTATGATTTAACCAAAACTATTTAGGACTCTTGGTTGCAATAATGATACTTTTAGCGACAAACACTGTGTTAGTGTTTACACAATCGGACATAGAATGGTGCATAATCCCGAAGTCCAAGATCGAGTCAAAGATAGATTGTATATGTTTTATGATAAGAAATGGACAACTGCATTTTAGTAGTGAAGTGTAGAGACTTGTTTTTTCTTCAGGAGCTACATTTTGTCAACGCAAAAAGCAACTGCTTTTAGATAATATTTTAAATTTGTATCTTTAACTTGGAAATGTTCTAGCTACGAAAATAAGCTATAGTTTTCGAAATCGCTCATTAAAATTGTTTTCATTTATAGCAGTTTAGAGTACAGTACAGCAGAACTGTCAGATTGGCAGGATCAGCGCAAGTGTACATACATTATTATTATCATTAGGGGCGTTTGTAAAGAAAGCTCTGACATGATTACAAGCACGAAACGTATAATGTATCAGCTGATTCAAATTCTCTTTGATCAGGTTTTGTGATAGAGTGTTGTACTTGGCGTGGGTGCTTTGAGCAGAGGGATGGAAATACTTACATTTATTTACAATGAACTTCTCTAGAGTTTGTGATCGACTGAAACAGGTTAATTTCTGAATTTTCAAAAGGTTCCTCTAATATGCAAAACGGCACTGTGAATTTATCCTTAACAGATTAATAAGCTTTATGAGAAATGGTTGTATGAAATGTATTTTATCATGTTAATTTGCGGGAAACTAATCGTATATTCAAACCTTAAAATGAACACTCAGTTAACTTCATTATTAAAAAGCATACACCATTTCCAGGTTTGTTTGTATCATTACCCAATCGAATGATACTAAGTTTCGATAAAGGATGTATCACCACAGTGACTTATATAGAGTATTTAAATACTTATTTCGTTCTACATAAAGTAATACTATGCAAATATAGATATACAAATCGAACAGGAAAAGCAGAATTTAAGGAGGACAGTCAACCACAAACACACAGAAACAAAGAACACATTTAAAGATGAATACAAGGCCAAATAAGACATCACAAACACAAAAGGGTTGATAATAGGGCTACCGCTTTGGAACGGTCAGTGGCTAAAAAGGCCGCTTGGGGTTTAATCCAGGTTCTAGGGTGCACCAAACCTCACACTTACCCTACTGTCAACACAATAAAACGGGACAGTGTAAATAAAGAAATCCCTGCCATGAACAATTCTTTAACCAACAAGGCAGCAAAATTACGAATATTAAAGTCCTCAGCTCGAGTACAAGCTCTATAAAATAGAATAAGTTGAGACACATAGACCCCATAAGAAGTTCCTCGGGGAACATCCACATCTAAATGGGGATAATTAACAATATCAAAATTAAAATCATCTCTCTTGTCATATAATTTGCTAATTATTTCACTATTTCAATGGAGAGATGCAAATCAAGAAAATATACAGAAATATTAGCTTTGTTACGTTGAAGTTCTTTAGAGTATGTAGTATTAACCATAGTAGAAAAAGGGGTGGTCAATGTTTAATATGTTCTCCAGATACCGAGAGGTGTCATTAAAAGCCTCTATAACATTTTTCTGGGAATCTGGTGAAAGACTCAACATGACATCTCTTTCATAGCAATATAAAAACAAATCTGCGACAAGGGGTGCACAGATCGTACCCATAGGGATACATGTACCAAACATGTGTCTATAAACGGTGGTTCCATGCCTGACGAAAATATTATCTAATAGGAAGTGCTTCACAAACTTCTTGGCAAATGCACATGGTGTAACATGGAATATTCCCCACTAGCGAATGTTTTTTGAGTAAGAGCAATAAGCTTGTCTTTGATAAGGTGATGTGGTAAGGTTGTAGATCGGTTAATACAGAAGCATTTTAGATACGGTACAAGCGTCTTCGCACCAGGTAACTTGTACATTCATTTGAAAACTCGATTTATTATAGCTTGAAACCTGCGTTGTTTTAAGCGAACTGTAATACAACTATAATTTCAATTATGTTATGTTTTATATTTTCGAAAGTTTCACAAAAACAAACTTACACAATATCTTGCACTGAATATGTGACGTGGATGGCAAACAGACACCGAGTACAACAACTCTCACATCGGGGTACTAGAGTCTCCAGGATCCATATAATGTTTAATAAAACTATAATTGTTTTAAAGTGTTACGTCGGCTATTGAATATATACATATATTATTTTTTACAATTATGAAAGTTTTGCACTGACAAATCTTAGTCATCAACAGCTTACATGTGTCAGATGAAATTACAACCCAGTCGAAATATCTACGTTCAACAACACACATGCGACTACTGAGTTCGAATAGTTCATGAGGGAACAGATGGATTCTCCAGCTGCGACTGTAGCGAATACCGTCATTTTCTAATGATTTATGAATTAGAGAATTCTGATTGCTTGTTATAACGTTACAGTTACAACGGTAAACACTCTATGACTGTGTATCGCGCGATAATAAACAATACTCAGCATGCCTTTCACTAATGACCTTTTTCACAAGAGTTGATCATCATGATAATGCTTGTCGGATTACTTAACAGAATTTCTCAATGAGCTAGTATACTCATAGCTATACTAAGTCCAATGAGAAATTGTGCACATCTATGTTTGGATGTTTTCTTTTTAAAGTTGTAATGCTAATGTTTTTAGCAAAACAAGTTTTAAAATATTCAAAATGTATGCATGTATAAATTAGTGATATCTTTGTATGAATAGTCCCATCTCTAACAGAGTTTGAATTTCTCAAAGTCTGTAACGAATACCGTCATTTTCTAATGATTTATATATTATAAATCGTGATTGCTTGCATTCGCTGTTCAGTTCCAGTGGTAAGCACTCTATGACTATGCATTAAGCAATAATGAACAGTACTCGGCACATCTGTCACTATTGACCTTTTTCACAAGAGTTAATTCATCGTAATAATGCTTGTCGGATTATGTAACACTACTTCTCAATGAGTCAGCATATCACTAAAACAGACAGCGTGCCCATCTATTTTTAGAAATATTCAAAAGGATGTAATGCAACTTTAAACAAAACAGATTTTAAAATATACAAAATGTATTCATATATAAAGTAGTGATACCTTTGTATGAAACGTTTCATAATAAACAGAGAGCCAAACCAAAACAGCAAAATGCATGGAGTTGAACGGGGAAAACACACAAGATAAAAGACGTTTTGTTATTTTGCTGATTTTCTGAAATTGTTTATGAGTGTTTTAAAAAAAGAGTATGATAATGGACCTTTGGAAACGGCCGAGCACGACACATACGAAATATTGCAGTCTCGGTTTGATTGAGACTGTTCATGAGCGGTAGTGAACTTATACTAGCTACCGCTCACGCCCTCTAGCCACGGGTTGAGCAGAACTCAATATTCATAAAATCAATAGTACACAATTGTAACCATCCAGAAGATGGCATGCATATGTCGGTGGACATGGAGTGCACTACTTCTCCATCTCGTACGGCGTATGGTCCCAGTATCTAATAAAATTAAATGCCCCCAAGAGCGAAATAAACATAATATAATTTAGTTGGGAACAGCGGTTATGAAGCCTGCGTATCACAAATAACAGCCAAAAGACTAAAGTAAAAAGCAGACAACATATCCTATGAGTGGTTAAACAATACCCAGAGCCTATTATTGGCCGGAGTAGTGGAACCACCGAATCAAAAATTATGTAAGAAAACAAAAGAAATTGAAAATGTACCACCGATAACTAAATATAAGTAGCGGGCTCAGCGATCTCCAAAGTTCGAATGGATTTAAAGTTTAACAAGAACAACGGTACACTCCTGCACTGACAATCTTATTCATCAACATCGTGCATGTGTCAGATGATTCCAAACCAGTAGAAATAGTTGCGAACAACATCGCACATGCGACTAATGAGTTCGACCAGTTCATGAGGGAACAGACGGATTCTCCAGCAGAGGCTCTAACGAATACAATAATTTTCTGATGCGTTTTAAATTAGAAATCCTGATTACTTTTAATAGCTTTACAGTTGGAATGGTAAACACTCTATGACTGTGTATCAAGCGATAATTGTTAATACTAAGCATGCATGTCACTAATGACCCATTTTCACAGAGTTAATTCATAAAGATAATGTTTGTCGGATTATACAATTTCTCAATGAGCTAGTATCTAACTATATTTAGTCAAAAAAAGGAAAATGTGCACATCTAATTTTGAACATATTAGAAAAATGTTTAAACCAGTTTAAAGTATACTCAGCAAAAATAGAAACGTCCCTCTTTCAAGCTGTGATTTGCATAGGGTTGACCTTGTTACACTTTGTACACCAATCTAGATACAATTTCATCATTTTATACTTATCACTCAATCATTTTGATCAATATTAATAATCATCAAAAACCAAAGTTTGCCTATTGCTGCTAAACCATTTTTTATTCAAATTGCGAAATCACTATATTTTTATTATAAAAGGAGGTAATCTGAAAATATTTGTTCTTGAAAGCTGTATGGCGCAAAAATGAGTGAAAAGATCAGCGTATTTTCTCTTTTTTTGTGGTGATGAGGTCATTCTCTATTTATTTCAATATAGCAAAACTGTGTTAACTCAAAGTTTTAACCACAAGACCCAGACATGCTGTTTAAACCATATCAAGGGGAATAAGTTTTCCCACAAGTTTAATTCAAAGAAAGTTGTTTTCAAGACAGTGCTGGCCTTTAACAAAGGTATTGGCATATAAGATTAAATAAAATGTAATTTCACTGTGTCTAAATCTATGGGTAAAGTCGCGGACGTTTCTATTTTTGCTCAGTATATGTAAAATGTATGCATTTATAAGGTGCTGATACCTTTGTATGAAAAGTTCCATCACTCTAACGGTATTTGAGTTTCTCAAAGTCTAGTGAGAGAAATTCTGACACAGCCAAATGATGTATTTGAACGGTAAAAAACAGACGATAACAGTTATTTAGTTATTTTTCTGATATTCTCAAATTTCTCATGAATTTTGTTTTGTAACGAAATAATGTACAACACATTGCCAATTCTTTACAATTATGAAAGTTTACCGAGAGTTGCATTAAGCTTACTAATGCACTGACACTCCTGTCAGATAAAATTACAACCCAGTGGAAATAGTTGCGATCAACAACACACAAGCGACTACTGACTTCGAACAGTTTATGAAGGGAACAGATGTATTCTCCAGCTGAGACTGTAACGAATACCGTCATTGTCTAATGATTTATCAATTAGAAATCCTGATTGTTTGTAAATGTTTCATAGCTGTACAGTTACAATGGTAAACACTTTATGACTGTGTATCAAGCACTCAAGAACATTACTCGGCATGTGTGTCCCTTATGACCCTTTTCACTACCTCAATAATTCATCTTGGTAATGTCTGTTGGATTATGTAAAAGCAGGTATATACAACTAGCCATACATATAGTTATAAAAACAAGAGGGACAAGAATGCTCTAAATTGATCACCTAAGTACTGGCCTATTATCGAACTTCTTCGAAATCTTATGGTCATATACAATCTGTGCAAGTTTGGTTAAGATTATTCAAGAAATGTGAAACAACATTGATATAAAGACACTTACCAAGTTTGGTAAAGATTATATACAAAATGAAGGTACTAGAGTGTAACACCTGGGGCAGGGCCAAATGAGACCCCAGGACTACATGTAATATATGAGAGCTGTGTACCTTGTGGTTTCAGAGAAGATTGTTAACGTTTTTCCCTGTACAAGTCTATGCACAACATGTGACCCCTGGGGCGGGGCCAAATGGTCACCATTTGAACAAACTTGGTAAAGGACCGTAAGAGTATAGTAAATGCAAAATATTAAACCTCTGTCTCTTGTAGTTCCAGAGAAGAAGACTTTTTAATGTTTTTTCTATATAAGCCTTTGTAAAACTGTGTCCCCCGGGGCGGGGCCAAATGTGAACCCGGGGTCACCAATCTGGAGTCACCATTTGAACACTCTTGGTAAAGGACCATAATCTTATAGTAGAAGCAAAATATTAAATCTCTGGCTCTTGCAGTTCCAGGGAAGAAGATTTTTTAAGTTTTTCCCTAAACAAGCCTATGTAAAACTGTGACCCCATGGGCGGGCCTAATTTGACACCATGGTCAACATTTGAACAAACTTGGTAGAGGACCATACGCTTATAGCAAATGCAAAATATTAAACATCTGGCTCTTGCAGGTCCAGAGCTTGCAGGTCCAGAGAAGAAGATTTTTTAAGGTTTTCCCTATACAAGCTTATGTAAAACTGTAACACCCTTGGCGGGTCAAATTTAACAACAGGTTCACCATTTGCACAAACTAGGTAGAGGACCATAAGCTTATAGCAAATGCAAAATACTAAACATCTGGCTCTTGCAGTTCCAGAGAAGAAGACTTATTTAAGTTTTTCCCTATACAAGCCTATGTAAAATTGTGAACCCTGGGCGGAGCCAAATTTAACAACAGGGTCACCATTTGAACAAACTTGGTAGAAAGACATAAGCTTATAGCGAATACAAAATATTAAACATCTGGCTCTTGCAGTTTCAGAGAAGACGATTTTTTAAGTGATTCCATATACAAGTCTATGTA
This sequence comes from Cyrtodaria siliqua, assembly GCA_037043455.1. Classification (NCBI taxonomy): domain Eukaryota; kingdom Metazoa; phylum Mollusca; class Bivalvia; order Adapedonta; family Hiatellidae; genus Cyrtodaria; species Cyrtodaria siliqua. Next base: position 383,193 of record JAWPHD010000569.1, read on the forward strand.
AAACATGTGACCCCTGGGGCGGGGCCAAATGTGACCCCAGAGTCACCATTTGAACACACTTGGTAAAGGACCATAATTTTATAGTGAATGCAAAATATTAAACCTCTTTCTCTTGTAGTTTCAGAGAAGTTTTTTTTCCTATATAAATCTATTAAAAACTATGACCCCCGGGGCGGAGTCCAAATTAGACCCCAGGGTCACCATTTGAACAAACTTAGTAGAGGACCATAAGCTGATACTACATGTAATACTTCAGACCTCTGTGCCTTGAGGTTTCAGAGAAGAAGATTTTTTAAAGTTTTTTCCTATATGTCTTTATGAAAAACATGCAAAATCTCAATATATAAACTTTGGACGGCCATTTTTGATTCCGGCTACTTCATTTGAACAAACTTGATAGGCTACGCGTTGGCGATCATTTAAAAAAACTGCTGAAATCTGTCCAGCGGTGCTTGAGAAGAAGATTTTTTAAGGTTTCAACTATATATGGTAATGGCGGCCATCTTGGATGTCGCGCTGGTCTAATCTTAACAAATCTAAAAAGCATTCATCCATGAATCATCCATGAGAAGTTTGGTCAAAATTGGCAAAGCAGTTTCTGAGGTAAAGTCGTTTGAAGAAAAGTTAACAACGACGACGACGACGGACGGACAGACGACGGACGAAGAGTGATCCCAATACATCACCTTGAGCCTTCGGCTCAGGTGATCTAAGGAAAGGTCAATCCAAAATCACGCATACAAAATAAAAGACAGTTACAAAGAAAATGCAAAGTAAGCTGCACCACTAACATCAACACGTTAACAAATAGGGCTACCTCTTTGGAGCGGTCGACGGCAGAACAACCGCTGGTGTTGAAACCATGTTATAAGGTGCACCAAACCTCACTCTCACTGAATTTCTCAATGCGTGAGTATATAACTATAACCAATAGTATACGTCTATTCTACCATGTTTCAGTGGAATTTCAGTAGACAATAGCTATTTACTACTATTTCACGTATTTGACTGAAATGAGTTTATTTAACGTAAAACACAAATTCCTGTTGACTGAGTAAGTGTGGTGCACGACATACAGGAGCTTGAGTACAGAAACTCACCTATCAGGATACTAGAGTCTTCAACAAATATTTGGTCTGCTAAGACACGTGTAAAACATATTTTGTACAGTGTTAAATAATCTATTGAATTTATTTTGACTCATAGCCAGCATTTTGACCGGCTATCGCCTTTTAAATATGCTAATAATACTCGTCGCTCACCCTTGAAACTGCACCTAGTAAATCACGCAGTTTTGTTATCCTATCAATATGTTTGTGAATAACATTTCTAAAGGCGGGTGCTTTTATTTCGGTCATGTAATATCTATGTCTTCTCAGAAAATGTCTACACATTTTACGGACTCAAAGCATATAGTAGGGTATTTTTTACTATATTTGGTAACCATCGTTAACTATTGTGATAAGAATATATTGCATAATGGTGTATTAGTATTATAATGTATTACTGCATGTAGGTTTCACTACTGGTTGTATTATTGATTTAGTGTATAGTTTTGGTTGTATTAACAATTTGGGCGTTTTGTCTTTGATTTATTATTGCTATATGGGTGTATTCTTGGTCGTATTACTGCTATAACGCGTTATCTTGGTTTTAAAACTAGGTATAGCCTTTGCTGGCTGTACTACTGGTTGAAGTGCAAATGAAATCCTGCCTATATTTTGTGATAGACTCTTTTGAAATATACTAGGGGTAATACAAGTATATCAGTCGGTTTAAAATAGTATGCGCTATCTACTTTAAAATTATATTATATATTCTGCGATGAATTATAGGAATTTTCCAGTTTGAGAACATTTATAACATATCCTTTCCTCTACTGTGCTATCTCGCCTAGTGTTATGAACTAAACCACAGACGTCACGATATTACGTTACGAATTGACGTCATAATATTACTCCGCGCTGTCACCAAAGGAGTGACAGAAGAAGGAATATTTGTGTCGAAAGACGACTGGAAAGAAATTCATCATAGAATATATATTATATAGTTTAATTAACATTTTTGTCGTGATACGGAAAATAATTCACTCGTGAGAAATATTCTTGCGATATAGAAACTCGTGCGAAAACGCAATCGTTTCTATATCGCAAGAATCTTTCTCACTCGGGAATTATTTCTCGTATCACTTCAACAATGTTAATTAAACTCTATGTAAAACACGCGATAGTCTGTTCGGTTTTATGATATTAAAACGGCTACGGCTGTTCTCTTGAACACATTTCCCACGTGTTCCAAACCAACAAATTAATCAAGGGTGCAAAAGTCCTGTAACAAGGTAATTGACGCGTAACTTACATCAGGGAAAACGATCAATAGTTTGAGAGAAGAACAAAAGCATATTTTGAGTGCATTTATCAGACTCTTGTTGTAGCCAGATCATACTATTGTTTTGCATTCCAAACGTAAGTAGGAGCGAAATATCAAGGAAGCTTGTTGAACGTTAAGTGAAATCACATATAAAGCGAGTTCGTAACTTCTACACTCTGCCAATTTTGAATGCTACTTTAAACAGCAACGATTAGTCTATCAATCATTTATATTATTACTGTCTTTTTAACGAGTTATGTTGGCATAATACAAAAAAGAATTATTGTAAACATTAGGATTAACTTCATGATTCATTGTGTTCCTTACCCTGTTTTCCCAAATGTAGTGATTTATTTCTCAAAATGTTACAACAAGAGAAATACAACTGTCATTACGTGGTCCGAGTATTAACATTCAATCCCCACACAACCCCTTCTCAAAGAAGCGAAAACGGGGTTGGCTGTGGTATAAAATTAATTTCGGTTTAAAAACTTTGCATATTGTAAAATTAAAATATTTTATAGGTAATTTTAAGCAGGTTATTATATTGTTTCACTAATACTTGTTTTTAAACGTCGAAATATCCGTTATAAAATCCTGCTTATATAAGCTTTCCCATCGCTTAATGGGGCTAAGGCGTGACCACGTTATGTATATCTAAAATAAACATAAACGTTTTATGTAATTCTTTCAGGCGTTTAATGTCAAATGTATACCCTGGAGTCAAATTGTTTTGATAGTAAATAGCAAACATAACTATAACATACAAAACATTTAATGAAACTATTAATAACGCACACATGTTTGGACTAGATATAAGGCAACTATATATGTCGGTGTTTAATTTGTCAATATTGAAATTTACCTAATACCGCTTAGACATATATAACGCCGAGATCGATGGGTAAAATTTCACATTTTTATTTAGCCTCCGTACAGGTAACATCGATAAATATACGACTTCGGAATACATTTGATAAAAAGGCTGTTGCCCGGAACGGGATTTGAACCACAGCCTTGTACTTTTAAGTTTTGAAGGATGTACGCTGAACCACTAGACCACGGCTATTTATTGGTATGTTGTATTTTTTAACACTAAATTGGCATTACGTAATAACTAGCGCGCACACACAAACCCATAACGGCTGAATAACAAGTTGAGATATGGTTGTTTTGAGGCGAAGTATTAGTTTCATGTTGATAACAGTATTACACCAGGCAATGTTAATTTACACGCGTGCGACAAGATAGACTATATATGTATTGATCCATCTTGAGTTGCGTTCAAATATGCCTCATGACAAATAGTAGTTAGAGTACTATTTTCTCAATTAGCGTTATAGTTCAGTGGATAGAGCACCTGACTTGAACACAGAAGGCACTATGTTCGAGCCCCGCAAGAGGCGAACTTGTTTTTACTGTACAAATTACTGTTACATGTGTATATGTACGATGTGCACCTGTCGATGTCTATAATGTCTATACAGTAAATGATTTCCTGCGCTATATTTGCTCGCTTAAAAACCCGATTTCGAATTGAGCTGGTGAAAAATGAAGTTACAAATACGGACACACCTATATCTACACACAATTAGTTAACTGCGTCATGGCGTCAATACATTGTTGAAGTCTTTGCCTGGATTCATTTGTCGAGTACGTTTAACAAAGCGAATGTTTTCGGTTTAAATTATATACTAACTGATTTTAACTATTTTTATTTTCGTATATAAATTACACGCATATCATCTCCTGAAGAAATATCCGTATTATCGACCCCAGCAATTAAATAATCTACATATAATTCACAATTGAGTTATTATTTCAAATTGTAGATTATGAAACCTCAACATGTAAACCAAAAAAAAGAAAATATCTAATGCATTGCAGTTAACAAGTTAAGGGGAACCAATTGTGATACTTTATTTGACAAGTTAGAATAGGAGTTATGTGGCATTGATAGCATTGTAGTATTTGAACACAGTGCATGTTTTGTCGGTAGTGACTTTCATTCATCATTAACGGATGTTTGGTTTGCAGTATGTTTTATCATCGAGTATAATAAACAATTCTGCTCCAATGCGGGGATCATACGATATTACATGCATGGGTTTTCATGGACAGCTTTATGAATGTTCTTTTCAAAAATCTAGCTATTGCGACAGGAGTTTGCAATGACGAGCATATATAAGTGTAGTTTTAAGTTTTTCTTGCATACCGGATAAGGCTATCTAGCATACTGGACAAGGATATCCGTCATTTTAGCGGGGCTAGATATTTCCATCTCACCCTAGGGTCGAGATAAAAATCACGCGCGCCAACATCCGGTATGTCGGAAACGTGCAAAACGTTAGTAGCTGGCGGCGTATCGGAACCTCGGCTCTGGTATAAGTGTTTAAGTATAAGTGTTTTAATCGGAACCTCGGCTCTGGTATAAGTATCCAACCCTCTGTATAAGTGTTTTAATCGGAACCTCGGCTGCCGAGGGTTGGAATTCCCTATCTGAACCGAATACCCATGAACATTTCTTATAATGTTTATGGATAAAGATAAAAGTCACGCGCTCACCAACATCCGGTATGCAGGAAAGCATCCCAAACGTTAGTAGCTGGCGGCGTCAATGCACATCATGTCTCTGGTATGCAAGAAAAAGAATCTATCATAGGTATTCGGTTTAGAATTCCAACGGCAGAACCTCGGTTCCGATAAAAACACTTATACCTCGGCTTGGAATTCCCTATCTTCACCGGATTCTCATGAAGGATTCTTATAATCTCCATCACTTACATATGGTTAAATGTGTTGTTACATTGTTTAATATATATACTATACAGAGAACACACGTTATTTTATATTTCTTTTGCTCATAATCTATTTTGTCTACTGCAATGTTTTAACAGATGGTGTAATTTATATATGTCGCAAATCCATATACACAACAAGTAACTTACACAACGGAATGTGTGCCAATGACCGTTCCAAGGCTGTAGCCCTCATGTCAACATGTTTATGTATGTGCTGTCATATACGGGCCATTTTCGTAAAACGAAGAGATCAGACTCGGTACAAAAATGTAAAACGAATAGTCGTCAAACTAACTGTTATTATAATAACAGCATAAACGAGGAGGTGTACAGACGGAACAGAAAATATGCAAACACAGCGCTTTCAAATAAATGTTTTATGACTATTTAAAGCAGCAACAACCATTGCCGAATGATGTTACCGAACTTGTTTGATCAATTTGAACGGTGAACACCAACGAATAAAGTAAAATAACACACGTATGTGACTCATACATTACTGTGTTTAAATCAAAACTAAATACTGGGATAGTTGTCTCTTTATCATTGTTTAACCTGACAAATTCAGTCAAAAAATACTTTTTTCCTATAACAATATTGAATAACATAAATAAAATAAAAAGATTAAAGTTATCGTCTCCTAAATACTATTTGAATAAACTCAAACCATAACATTTGATACAGAAATGGCAAACTAAAATATATGACAATATTAATTTTACAACTATATATCACAAATAAGTAGCGGTAACAGCACGTTCACTGCAGTAACATCAAGGACATATTTTGAAACACCAGTGACCACTCCAGAAATATTATCAGTTGTGCGTCACAGATACCACGTTAGACGTGTAGTGGCGTCATTTTGGAATGAATGTATGAATTGAATGTTGTTTAACGGCTCATCATCATTTTGTACTGACAGGTTATTTAGAGCCGCCCCAGAGAGAGGGGAAGGATACATAGGAATCCGGGAACCTGCCCTACTCTTACTATCGAATAGATTCCTATGGTTCTTTAACGTGCTCGGAGGATAGACCGATACACGGGACCGCCCGGTTTACGTCCCCATCCGACGGACGAGGCTAAGGAAAAGTGTTTTCCCCAAGAACACACCGACGGAACTCAGTGGCACCACAGAGGATTGAACCCGGGGCCTCCGGTTACAAATCCGCCGCGCTGCCGACTGCGCCACGCCAGCCCTCGTGTTTTGTGAAAACTGGTAACATCAACGACACGTTTTGTAACACCAAAGACAACTCAGTTTTGCATCGAAGTTATGACTGTAGTTGTTCTGTGGCGTTATTTTGGGAAGCGTATTACACGTTCACATATTTTTTTAAAAACAGAAAGAACAACAATTTTAACCTGACAACCAGTTATTCATGCTATAATATAATTGTATTTAATGTTGCTGTATGTGTATATGATGTTACCTTAATCATACTTTGTGAATTTAACTATAAAGGACATACACTCAGTTACATTTATTAGAAATACTGGATTGACATTCATATTAAGAATGCATTTGTATCAGGTAATTATGTAATACTTCTGTAAAATTAATTCAATCCAGTAATACCAATACGATGTATTTGCTGTTACAACATGATGTATATGACAGTAACATCAAAGACAATTTCTAAAATATAAAACAACATATAATCAAATGTTCCCCGGGTAATTGTTTGATTTTGCAGACGACATTATCTTTACAAAACAATTGTTTGTGCAGTATAAGATTTTTAATATTATATTGCATTTATATTTAATACTGGTAACTTCGAAGACGTGACAAACGAATACTCAAAGTCAATCGCAAGACCTTTTGTGCACACTTCAAAAGAACAACACAATTGTATCCAAAAAAAAACACTCCATCATCTTCGCACTGGAAGTTAAAACTGTGGGAGTATTCCTTGTTTGCTAGAATAACTAACGAGAGATTACTCATATTTCATTATTTATATAAGGGTAACATCACGGACAATCCTTGAGGCAGTATATAAATAGGCACATTTTCATGAAAAAATTACAGATGGCAATCTTTTTGTGATATATATGTAAACTGAACTGATTAATCTAGTAAACCAGAAACAAACTTCAACAAAATTCCACCTTCTTTCATACAAGATTAATGCACCACAATCAAGTATCACCATACAGAAAGATCTGTAGACTTTACATGTACAGTACCATACATAATTCATAAACTGCGCTGACATTGTTATTTTTTTCTTAGAATTTGTATTATATATGCCTATATAAATCAAGCAAGAAAGAGAAGTAATGTCAACTAGCTGAAAGGAGAAAATTGCCACGGACTCTCTCACGTGATCTCTCCATTTTTTGAAAATGACCCACACCCTGCCTCGAAATATCCTTGCAATTGCTGTTTGTTGATGCGTGATTTTGGTTGACTGTGTTCCTTGAATGTTTCATTTCCTGATAGACTTGTATACATACTTTTGTCCATGCCCGGTATGAATTAACTTGAAAAAAGGCTCATGCTACATGAAGACCGTTAAATCTTATAAAGATTAACTGAATATGCGTATAAAAGCCTGAATTTCATAAGTTTATCAATGATATAGCGGATTACCATTATTTGTTTTAAATATGAACGTTATATGTGTCTGACTGACATAACGCGTTGCAACCCAGTAGTATTACAAAGTGATGTATGCAAATGTTTAATATTGAATTTATTAAACGCATTGGATAAAATTATATGATGCGAGTTACTAAATTCAATAAAATAGACACGAATGCTCGATTCTATTCATCACATAACTCTATTCATTCATCGCATAATATTAATAGATACGAATGTTCGATTCTATTCTACACATAACGCTAAGGAACATTTCTTATTGTACGTCGTCGTATGATGACGATATATGTCTGTATGATGACGTCGTGTGTCTGCTCGGCCTTCTCCGTACAAAACCAAACAACGGAACTACCACGCAGATGTCCGTAATCTGGTATTTTGAATTGTTACGGAAATCGACGACACAATTCTGATGCACACCAAACTAGACGGAAAAGTCCGAACGATAATTCGAACCTCTTCTGCATAGTTACATCACTAGTGGATTATCGAAAATATTGAATGGTGTTATTCCACTCCCACATCGTAAGTTGTGTGATGAATCTGTTGTATGAATTATAAACACATTTTGCATTTTTTCAGAATTATATGTCGTCACTTGAGACGTTTGCAAAACATATTTTCTGCAAATGCAGACGACATTGCTACCGTGTATTACGCAGTGGCGCGGTATAATCCTAACACAAACACATCTTAGATAGCATATATATGCTTCGTATAAACAATCTAGATTGAATATTGTACAACAGTTATTGATTTAGAGCTACACAGTCGCTATATCAATCGATTTCTTCTTTGTAGGCGTGTCCTTATTTGTAAATTAATGTTTACCGGAACATGTCGAAATGGGGTATTTGAACTAACAAGTAGCCGTATTACCTACTGAACGCTCCAAGTCGGCATCCCCGTCTTCATCCCCGTCTTCACCACTCTTTATGTTATGTAGTGTCCTGTTCTTCCCTGTCCTGTCTATTGCAAATGTTAATTTGTTCATTTGATTTAGTTTGTACAGTGCGGATCTACGGTAATATTGCGTTTGTGTGGCGTGGTTTCTATAGATCACTTTTCTCATGTTTGACACGGTTTCAAGTACAATATGCCATTTTACGTTGTCATTAAAAATATGGTTTTTAACCCAATTCAGATTGTCACCAAGATCGACTGACTTTAAAGAAATTGACAATTTGCAATTGTCAAGTGATTAAACATGCTTGAATCACTCGACGTGAATTCGTGTTTAAATTTATAATTCGCTGCATTGACGTCAATGTCGACATAACATGTAATGGGATAATGCCACAGTAGGAGACTTAAACACAATCTGATCCACTCTACTAAGTATGCAATAATTACGCTTTATCATATAATCAATGGCGTCAAATTAACTAAAGATTTATCTCAATATAACGTTAGACAATAATGACAACTCTGTGATTAATTTGTTTTTGTCAATTAAGCATTCAGAAGAATTTCTTATTTATTTACTACCTTACCACATAACCTTATAAAAAAATCAAGGTCATTCCCGAGGATGAATAGTTTTAACCGTTGACAGAAACAGAAGTAGAGAGTTGTTTTAATATATTGAATCATAGGGGGAAAAAGTTTGTCGTTAATTTGTATTCTATGTCATTGAGCGCTTATGGTAAGTACTTCACATTGGTAATAAAGCGCCTGAATGATCTGGAAGATACTATTGACTCGGAAAGAGAACTATTCACCCGAAAGAGATCTATTGACTCGTATGTCTGTTTTAAACCGGATTGGACACGTTTGAGCACGTTTTCAAGTCAGTAGTTCATACTAATGAATTTCACGTGACTGCTTTTCAGCCAATAAAAACTACGTATATAAAATGATATATAATAATACGCATTATGCTATTAGAACCGTGATTCCCAAGTCAAAACTTTGAATTCTCCCTGGATGTTTAACGGTATCGGGCGTAAACAACTGAAATAACATGTTGCGTAACGTAGAACATTACACCACTACATTTTTTAACGAGAGGTAATATTAAGGCTCATTCATTATGCTAGGCCCTTTAGAACAGGAAATATTTATATTTCTTATCTCTAGACCCCCACGAAAAGCTCTTAACGTACTCTTTGTAATGCATTGTTCACTAAAAGCATTTTTGAAAAGTATACTATGTGGACTTGCCGGAACTTTTGTTAAGCACTTATGTTCCAATTTGATAAATTATCAGGTATGGAACTATTTTGATATATATTGATTGATTGATTGAATTGGATTATATAGTCGCACCAACAGCTAAGGTCATATGGTGACTTTCCAGCTTCCATTGATGGAGGAAGACCCCAGGTGCCCCTCCGGGCAATTTTCGTGCACGGGCTGGCACCTGGGTAGAACCACCGACGTTCCGCAAGCCATCTGGATAGCTTCCTCACATAAAGATTCCTAGGCCCCTGAGGGATCGAACCTACAGCGGTGAGGGGCAAGTGATTTCAAGTCAGAGACGTTAACCACTCGGCCACGGACGCCCCCTTTGATATATATAAACTGTAGGTGTCCAATGGGTATAAACTGTGCATCTTGTGACGTAGATGGTTTCTAAGCTTCGGAAATGAAACCAAATCTATATTTTCTGTAAGAACCTATGCTTTTCAGGAACGAATAGTTGAAAAAAGAAACGATTCTTGGTCGAATGAGGTGTATGCCCGCATTCAAATGGTACACGATTTTCATGCAGCCGATGGCATTTATCACCAGGAGTGCATTGTTTGTTTCAGAACAGGCAAAGGAAAGCCTCGACAGTTTTCCGAAGTAGCTTCTGGTTCCGGTGCAGTCAAACGTGGCTGACCATCTTCCACTGCCACCGATGACGCCTTTCTTCGTACAGTCACGTTCCTCGAAGAAAACGACGAGGAACAAATATCTGTTAACGACTTAATACTTAAAATTGAAGAATGTCTAGTAGATTCTGGTGTGGAATAGCTTTAAATACATGAAGAAACATCTTCTAGACCACTTAAAAGATAGAATACTTATAGCAGAAATATACGGAAAATCGATGTAGTTACGTTTAGAACTACTGCTCCTGCGCTTCTGCATAATTTCTACTGCGAGCCCAAAAATGCCTATTCGAAAGACATCAGAGTAGACCCATCAGAAATATAGCCCTTGATTTAAAAAAATGTTTTTCAGTAGGCCTTACAATATTCAAGCCAGTAGAGTGACACAGTGCATCTTGTTCCCGGAAGACTACTTAATACACACTACTCTGTAAATGACATCATTTTGGACATGGAGGTCATCTTGAAAGACAGTTTGGCCATAAAACACAAATCTGTCTAGCCATCAGCAATTTCATAAAATAATATTCTATATAATATTCAGATTTGAAACAGTTTAATGACAATTGATCACAATATATTTGGAATGGATCGACCCTCTAAGATGTTTGTAGGTCGCCCAAGATCGCCAAGTTGGCTAAGACTATGTCAAATGTATGGACATTTTAAATATCCAGCAATCGTGCAAATATTCAGACAGTCTTTCCCATCAAACCTTGCATTCACAGTACTTTCAGTACCTTGATTCCTTTAGTATACTAACTGTCTAAAACAAGTAAGCTAAATGTTTCAGGTTTGTTATTACTTACAGGTCCGTTGCGATCATCAAGCACAATCTGTGTGACTTTTAAGCAGAATATCGCTTAAGCCGGTGCTAAGGGTCGTGATGGATGTTTCACCATATATCACTTATCATGAACGGGTTCAATACAAACGAGTCCGTTACGTTTCTTTTATGTTCATATGTATTGCTTCCAATAAATTTGCTCTTCAGTATTTATTATAGTTGGCAGTTGGCAATTGTTTTATTGTAAATATACTTAATTAAGGATACAATGACATAAAATAGTGAGCAACTGTCGGCACAGAAGAATGCTTTGTACGTATATGTAAAGAAGAGGCGCATGATCGTATACGTATTTATAATGTGTTTGTTAGTATTATCTAATCACACACACATGATGAATTTGGAGATATTAATCTCATAATTAAAGCCTGTAGGTGTGGGTGTAGACAAAACTGTATTTCGCAAATAAATTTACTGTTTTGCTCCTAATTATGATGTAGGTTAAAGATAGCTAGATATATCGTACAGATTATTTAGAGAAATGTTAGAGATAATTTGTGGCAAACTGTTCCTTTGAAGATTAACGACTTTACTACGAGTTACAACTGTACTATGAGTTTGTCATTATTTATAGCAGGACTTGCTATAATAGCTCTTAAAAATATCGTAACATTCTTCTTTCCTCGAACAAAAACTAATTGTTTGTTGTTTTATTTTTTAAAATATAGTGATGTTTTAAAAGGTAAAGAATTAAACGAAAACCACAATAAATAAATCAATCCTAAAGATAATGCACGAGCGTTAGCGAGTGCATTATCGTCCGTACACGTGCAAGACTCATACTCTATTGTATTTGTACCACAATAACTAACATATGCTGTGTATATCCTCGGGTATTACACGATGCATAGTGTGAATTTAGGATATTGTGGTACAATAACATGTACCATAGCTCTAATGGTTTTCCTTTTTAGGGTTATTGTACCCTAGCTCTTATGGTTTTCCTTTGTAGGCAAGAACAAAAGAAAATCATTAGTAAGAGCTATGACTTGTACCATAGCTTTACTGGTTTTCCTTTGTAGGGTTATTATACGACAGCTCTAATGGTTTTTCTTTGTAGGCAAGAACAAAGTAAAACCATCAAAATTCGTTAATGTACCATATCTCCAACGGTTTTCCTTTGTTCTTGAACACGTCACACATGTTAACATGACATACAAACAAAAATAGGTCGAAATGAAAGTCCTTGACCTACTTTTCGCACTTTGTTTATTTTACACTGAAGTTGTATTTTAATATATGAATGATAATACTAAAACGGAGCATCCGTGCCCTATAGACATATTTTCTAGTTTACTATAGGTATTGCAAGCAATACGTGTTGAGGAATCTGCAAATATATGAGATAAACAATTTCTTTATCGTTCTCGCTGTAGTTAATGAATAATGAATTGTTCATGCTAACAAATACAAATTCTATCTGAAGACAACGAAATCATTTTACGAAGGAATTTGTCATGATCTCTCTCAGATGCTAGGCGTTTCTGGATGAGAACCATTCAATGAATTTAACTACATATTGTAACATGGTCACTGAAACTTTTCTTTATAATAGCACAGGTGTAAATCGTTTGAAAATAACACCTGTCAGAACAAATGATGTACTACAACTACGGGTTATTGGAAGTTAGAGTATGGCAGGGAGCTGAAATGGACATGCTGCAAAACAAATTGAGTATGGTTTCATCTCGTCGGTTAATTTAAACACCCCGATAGGCTATGCCCATCTCGATGTTTAAATTAACTCACTCAATGAGACAATACTCTATCTATTACATATAAACGGCTTTAACCAGCCAGGTCAATCCCTAAACGTGGAGTGCCCAATTGCCAACTTATAATTAATTTTACGCATATTTTACCCCGGTTATGTTAAGTACCCGTGAATAAACCTATACTTTTAATCGGCACTTATACATTATTCTATAACTGGAACACCTGGATAGGGTATTGGATAAATAATTGTGTGGTGTGATGTTGTCGTTATTTGTCGGGTTATAGCCTTTAATAATATACTATTTCTTTTTGTAAGTACATTCTGACTGCGTTCAGTCTTATGGTCATGTTGAGCAAATATCATTGAAATATACGGACTAAAACTGCAAACCGTTTTCGAGGTTACACGTCTCACACCTTTAGAAGTGTTTTTGTTATAACCTACATCTTTAGAGGAGCTTGAATGTCAAACAGACTTTTTGCAACTATAACGATGTCTTCAAGAAGGCTTAGGTTACTAGCTTTGCATCCCTGAATATTTATATTGATTCGTCTAGCTGTAAGAGAATATTGTTAACCGCGGTGAATGCCTATCACAGAGAGAACTAATTAGTTCATAGAAGTCTACATTACTGAGATAGAATTACGTTTAACTGGAATTGTTCCGTTAATACAAAACGTGCAGTTGAGCTGTTTTGTATTATTACATTTTGCTGATACTGCATAATCTGCCGGTTATACGGAGTTCGCCATGTAAAATATATATCCTCAGGCACGGCTGTACTTGCATCGAAGATTCTGCTTTTAAACTCAAGTAGAATGTATGTGGTCTCAGTTGTATTTAACTGTAATTGGACTGGTATGGTTATTTATCTTTTAAAAGCATATGTATTTTAATTGAATGTCAGTCGACAACAATCAAACTTGGTCATCAAATGCTCAAAAGCGTTAATTCCAACAATAAAATCGGTCAAGACTCAAAGACTATGTATACTTATACAATAGACTACATTTCTTTGCAATGAGGCACGTATTTTATACCACTGAAAACTTAATTTTAATATACCTCAGTTTTCCGAATTACTTCCAGGGGAACTGAAACTTAGTGCAAATCAAATAGCATGTCTATCCGGTAAAACGCAATCTGTTCAGCGTTGATACTAGAGCTTTTGAGGGAATATCCCTAGTGTAGATTTGTATCCTCGCAATCAATTATGGACTCACTTTGGTTTGTTATTTAATCTGTTTGAACTATCTACTTTATCTATATTAGGTCAATTGGTGATTGTATCGCTGCTGGTAATGTCTTTTAAATTGGAATTGTATTAGACTGGTCCTTTTTCATATGTTTGAAAAAATACAAGTTGATGCGGAATCAAAGCGAGTATCGTGGTTCAGAGAACCAGACTAGAATGCATTTACTTTATTAAAGGTCATTAACACATTGTAATTTTACCAGTATATAAATATTGCATCCCAGTGAGAGTGACAGTGGATATTGTCAACCTGAGGAAAATAATGTCAACAGAGGCGAAGAAGAGGTTGACATTATTTTTCCGAAGGTTGGCAATATCCACTGTCACCCTCACTGTGATGCAATATTTATTTTATTATACCGAACAAATGTTTGATTAAAATTTAAATATACGAGGGGGAAAAATCGCAATATCTTTTTTTTTTTTTTTTTTTTAATTTATATTTTTTATACCAGTTTTGATTTAAAGTAACAAATCTGCTCGCCACATTTTTTTTATTTTCGTTTGGTAAACCAAGCCTCTTACGATTGACATAACTTCAACTGAATTTTAATAAGCGTCCACCGATTTCCAATTGCCAAAGCGTGTCGTTATTGGAAAAACCCAAAACCTATTTTTATATTTCCCGTGACGTCACCATCGTGTAACGGTAAAAATTGTTGACCGGTGAACAGTAAAACTTGCTGCACGCTAAGGGTATGGGCAATTTATACAGGAGTGTAAACGTGAGGTATAATAACATTAATTAATACACACGAACAGTGCGCGGCTTATCTGTGTTTGAAGACCTTAATCTGTAGTTCCATTAATAGTCTGAAGTTGACAAGCACACGAAATTAAAATGCGTCTTTGTGTCCCTGTGCAGACGAAACGTCACATAATATAAATTAACAAATGCAACAGTTGTTTAACAACCACTGGTCACAGAATACGTTTTTAATATGGACACAAATCTGTTATAAGCAACAGCATCCGTTTAGAAATTATAAGCAGACGCAAATCGCGTTGTCCCGATTATTATCGATACAAAATACTGAAAAGTTCGATCCCCTATCAGTTAGGTATTATAAATATGAGCCACGCGTTTGTAAAAACATATTCAAATGGATAACTTAACCTTGGACCGTTCCACGGCGGTACCACTTTTGTCAACCCTTTATGTTTGTAGTGGCTCATGCTTTGCCTAACAATAGTTATAAATGTCGAACAGGAAATGCAGCTTTCACAGCACACAGTAAACCCCAAAACACGCAAAACGACAAACGAATGGTTATGTTAATTTCCTCGAAATTGTTGTTTGTTTAAATGCGTGTTTTTGTATTGGTTTATTTCCTGTTCCAACTTTATACGTACTTTGATAGTATAATAATTGATACTATTACTTTCCTCTATGTCCTTCTCTAAAGGGATACATGGCAACCATGAAATATGTGTTAAATAAAATTGGTAGTGTTTCCATTTGTATTCGCTATTCTAATATATGTTTAGTTATCATTAATTTATTGGGACAAGATATTCAAATATTAATACTATTATAAATAAGGCAAAATTACACTACCAAACCGAGTATCACTTTATCCACGTGTTCGGGTTATATAATAATGTATATGTGCCGATTAAAAGAAAAGGTTTATTAACGAATTCTAAAAACACCCGTTATTGAATATGCGTAAAATGAGTTATGAGTTGGTAACTCTTAATTCGACGCTCCTGTTTCGGGATTCGGTCTAATCACGTTTAATATATAGTGTCTAAAGAGTTTGGATTCTCAAAACATGCAAACAAAGTAAGTATAAAATAGGAACTTTCACAGAACACAGTAATCCCCAAAGAAACACGCAAATCTGCAAACATGAATGGCAATGTTAATAAGGGATAAAGGCTTATGACGTCACAAACACAAAAAGGGTTGAAAATAGGGCTACCACAATGGAAAGGCCAGTGGTAAAAATGCCGCTGGGGGTGTAAACCCGGTTCTAGGGTGCACCAAACCTCACACTTACCCTACTGTCATCCCAATCAAACGGGACAGTGTAAATAAAGAAATCCCCGCCATGATCTAATCTCTAACCAACAAGGCAGCATTAAGAGGCAATATAAGTAAAACACAAAGGTGCTCGAGTATATATAATTACAAAAAACAATAGCCTAGAAAGCCGCAAAGAATGTACTCAATGACTTGGCAGAAGCCAGACCAACACGAGAATAAACTAGCGAGGGCACGACAAGACAAGACTGCAGACAAACATCAAACGTCTCCGTCCTTGTGGGCTTTAAGTTATATATATATACGTCATCAGTAATTTTTGAAACGGTGTACATACGATATCAAATTAGGTAGTTTTTACGGGATAGATACTTTTATTATGTTTTTTAAATATGCAATTAAGGTAGAACAAATATGTAAATGTGTACTGTTACATGTCTTATGAACGGTTTTAATAAAACAATTCCTAAAAAAACAAGCAATGTATCAAAGTATAACCCAATATGCATCCATTTATACAAACAAAACATCTTACATGAACATTACATTTGTATTTTTTGTCACCGCTCTTCATTCAGGTTACTTTAAATTATGAAATACGATTCAGAACAGTATTCCACAACCATTCCGGAATTATACAACAATTATATCGATTTGGTATGAAAATAACACATTGAAGGTTCCATGTTCCATGTTCACCATTTTATAGATGGTTAACACTGTGGTAAAATTGACATTTTAAATATTGAGTTCGGCTCAATCCAGGGCTAGAGGATTTAAACTGCAGTGAGCATTTTTCGCTACCGTTCATGACAATCAAACCGAGACTGCACTATTTTAATATTGATCGTGTTCAGCGAATGCCCTTTTGATACTATATTTATGTATATGCTGCTGGGTTGATCTGTGTAAAACTATGTCGTTGAGGTCGTTGTTAATAAATGCAAGTTTTTCGCCAAAACATCGCAGACTTGCATAAATATATTGGTACAAGGAAATTTGCAAAAATCAAGTTTCATGACATTGCACCGATTTATTGAGAATAATCTTCTATAAAATTAAGTGTTAACATGATTATCCTACTACACCAATAAATCACCGGTAGAGGTATCATGTTTCACGTAAATATATTCAGTAGAGATTGCTTTGTAATGAACAAACACAAACAAGGGAAGAATGATCGAATATTTGACTTTGTTTATGAAATAAGATTCATCACATTTACGCCTTTGCTCCAACTACTGATTCATAGCTCGGGGAAACTTTCTTTACTGCCACAAAACAGTACTAAACGAAAGCTAGAATGCAGTAGACATGTTAACTGGCACATGTTAACTGGTCTACATCTCATGTCATTTACATTTTCGGCTGAAATGCATGTCGTGCACACAAATACACGTGGCTCTTAGCAAATTGTTTATAAATATTACTAACTGTTGAATATATTGCACCAATAATATAGTTAAACCTGCTTGAAGAACGAAGAAAAATGAAAACTCAAATTTGTATTTAATAACATGTAAGCAGGTTTAAAGTCACACATACTAGAATAATACATCGAGATGATAATTTAAGATTGCCTTGTGTCCCTTTAAATCAACTAAAACATGCAGACGTTCGACAGTTTGGTAGTATTAAACTGGTGGAATAATTGTGCATGATATTAATTCCATACTCAGTTTTAAAATAAAATCAAGAAAGGCACTTCGCAGAGTTAAAATGGATGAACAAGTAACAAACATACACTGAAATTACTATTAAATGATGTATTTCCTAATACATCATTAAATATTAATTCCAACAAAGATCCTGACTTTGATAAGGGCTTTCCATACCAAGTGCACATCTATATACTATTATGGTCGCAGACGGTCGCATCAAACGGAAGTAACCGGTAACTATGCCAGTCATTGATAAAAAGGTATGCATAGCACATCCGAAAATAACTGTTATGAGTAAAACGTAATGAGAACGCAAGTAAGCAAAACAGTAACTTTTTTTTTAAATATATCGAAAAATGTTTTTCAAACAGTACAATATAAAGTCTATTACATAACTGAATACAGATAATTTCTTTAAATTCCAATAATTTTAATATAAAGTCCTAAATATTATTGTCAAGTGTCCCATTAATCCAAATTATTTTGAGTCGTTCCTGGGTTAGTTTGACGCAATAGTCAAAATAATCCAATATCACTTTAACTGTAGATCAGCATATTCATATTTATTTTAATACAAATCCTCACATGCAATATATAAATTCTCAATGTCTCTTTTCGTTTAACTTTATACTGAAACACCGAACAACAATATATGTCGAATATATACTGTCATAGAACGTTTTCGAAGTTAATGTATCCGTACATTCCAAACAAGAATGCAGCTATCAACTTACATATTTTATCTTATTTTAAATATCTGTAATTGCTATGATACCATTTGCCTTTTCGGTTTTCGTCCTCGAATTTGGGACTTTTCCAGATCAAGTTTACACGATGTGGAAATTGTTACATGTCAAAATATTGCAAAAACTCGAAATGTCCGTATTCCGTACTTTTATTATGTGACGTCATCCCAATTCAGATGGACTCCTTTAAGCATTGTATTCCTGAACAGTTATGTGCATCGTTTGTGTACACGTGTTATATATCTTAAAAAGGATCACCACGTACAAAATATTCGAAAAATATTAACAGACAATGGTGTTTGGAAAAGGCTGAGTCATGCGTTTGTTTCAATATGTTCTAGCTATTGTAATCCAAGATGAATGAATGAATGAATGAATGAATGAATGAATGAAGAATGAATGAATGAATGAATGAATGAATGAATGAATGAATGAATGAATGAATGAATGAATGGTGTTTTACGCCTCGTCGACACATAAGCAGGTCATATTGTGCGCAAACAAATAATGAAAGATGAAGAAATGACGTTTTAATTGAAAATTAATGTAAATATATAAAGATAAAACTATTTAAAAAATAAGGGACGATATGGTAGTAATATAAACTATATATGTAAATCAACAAATGATCGTCAACGGGTATATAAACAAGTAAATATATATAAGAACACATTATAATGATTTATATAGTCTGGTTTCTTTTAGGAAATCTAAAACAAGACTAAAATTTATAGTATCAAATAACTCTTTCATAGTATTAACATTGTAGTACCTTTGACGCATAGGATCAAAGTCTACACATTCCAACAATATGTGTTTGACCGTTAACGGTGCAAAGCAGGGTAGACATTCTGGTAATTGCTCACCTTGTAATAAATATGAATGAGTATACCCTATCCTGCACCGGGCTAGGACAACTTCTTCCAGACGAATGGGTCTACTAGAAGAACGCCATTCTCCGAGTAACGGTTTAATTGAATGGAGTTTATTGTTAACTGACAAATACCAAGCGGCTTGCCAAGAGTTACGAATAAATGTGTTAATACAACTTTTAAAATCAGTATAAAGTAATTTAGCATTAGATATATGTAAATCTAATGCTGCTTAAGCATCACTATCAGCTTTATCATTACCACGTATTCCTACATGACTTGGAAGCCAGCAGAAAATAATAACATTATCAACTATAAGAGAATTGTACTTTTCTAAAAGTTAAAGTACAGCTGGGTTATCATGTTTCATATTACCCAGTGTTTGAAGAGATGAAAGGATATCAGAAAATATTACAAAATGATCATCATCAGATTCCTGAATATAATTTAAGGCAAGTTCAATTGCCTTAAGTTCAGCTGAAAATATAGAGGCCTTGTCAGGCAGGCGACTCTTTATGCTGTGTTTGTGAACAACAGATGCTGCAGCTACCTTATCTCCATCTTTAGAACCATCTGTTTTTATATGTTGAAAGTTACTGTATTTCGATTTAATTTCATTAAATTTGCTTTGAAAGACAGTACGGTCTGTACTGGATATGTTACTATTACAAATATCAAAATAATTGTTGGTATTTCCAAAGTCCACGGTGGAATGTGTGGTACTTTGTACTTGGCAATCAAATTTAGGTCGATTTCAGTGTCTCTTAATTTTGGTTTAATACGAAGACCAAATGGTCGAATGGACTTCGGTTTCGATCAAAAAGAGGATCATAACTAGGATTAAAAACATTATCGAAAGTTTGGTTTGAAGGGTTAGATTTTAATTTAATGGCATATTGTACGGCTAATTTGTTCCGTCTACGAGACAGTGATGGATCATTAGCTTCAACATATAGACTTTCGGCTGGTGATGTACGAAAGGCATCTAAGGCGAATCGTAATCTTTGATCCGTTTCTGAAAAGCATTGCATCAATGAGGGCCTCGTGTTAAATTGTACTGAACTAATTCGCGCTCTTCCCCTAAGAACGATTATATTGAAATAACATTAAATACACAATTCATCCTTTCTGTCTCAATGTTTATTCTTTATTGCACCATTAAATCAACCTATTTGAGCTAAATGTATTTTTACTATAGCTCTAATGGTTTTCCTTTGTTCTTGCTTATGATATAATGTTCATAAACCTGAATATATGAGCATAAACCGTGCTATGACTGCCGGTATATTTCAACCGTGCTATAAATGACAGATTCGGCAGTTATACCATGGTCTACCCAATTTACACGCGTGTAGTTATAATGTTTATACACAACCTGCAAATCAAAATGTCAATTACCGCCATTGAATGGCTATGGTACAAAACATATATAGCATATTTTTCTCGTATGCGATTTATACTGCACTATCGGGCCTGCGGCCCTCGAGAAGCAGTATTAATCGCATATACTCGACAAAGTATGCTATAAATATTACTTATATTACCCTAGGTAATCAATATTTAATCAAATAGTTAATAATACAAATATATACGGCAGCATACGTCTGTATTAGACGCCACCATGTTGTTTACAGTTTCGTTCATCGCTAA
Organism: Cyrtodaria siliqua; assembly: GCA_037043455.1. Lineage (NCBI taxonomy): Eukaryota > Metazoa > Mollusca > Bivalvia > Adapedonta > Hiatellidae > Cyrtodaria > Cyrtodaria siliqua. Next base: position 404,529 of record JAWPHD010000569.1, read on the forward strand.
ACTGATTACTTGAATACTTTGACATTACATCACTAGACAATCGTGTTTGGCAGTTAGCTTGTTCATGACAACATCAAATAACGGTAATGTGATGATATCTTTAAAGGTAAGAGTTTTTCTAAATAATTCGTTTAAACATTTCAGGTTGTTATTTATTCATCCGGTTCAATAAACAGAACAGAACATACCTTTATTGATTTGTACGTTAAGTACATCATCATAAAATATATACAACAATTACAAAAATACATATTTAAATCACGTGTAACATACAAAGTATATGATTTATATACAGCTCTAAAGATGATGATCTGTAAAGTGTTCACACATGCGTTATAGATATTCTATGTGACATCGCACATTTGAGATATGAAGGCAATTTAAAAATAATCATTTGGTTTTCAGTTTGCAATAATTCGATGAATTTAAACATACTTGGTCTATTACAATAATATTGAGCTATCCATTTCCTCTTATATCGGAGTAACATTGGCATTTTAGAATGAAATGAAACTCATCTTCAATATCTTGAGTATTACAATCTTGACAAAAACGTTCATTTCTTTCAGTCCTATTGATACCATACCGACCTGCTTGCATTCTTAGAGAATGTGACGATAACCTTATTCTACTTACTAAACTTCTTAAATCGCATGGCAATACATCTAAATATGTTTCAAAATAAAAACGATTCTTCAAATTGTTATACAAATCTATGACACCGGCATTTTGTTTATCAGCTTACCACTATTGCAAAAAAAACAACACGATTATTCTTTGTTTGAATACTAATACAAATGACTTACAAACAACTGTATCCGGGTTATCCCAAACACAATTGAAACCAAATTCATACAGTAACGTTTTAACATCATTAGATAACCAGTTCATTTTGCCATTAACACAGTCGTCATAGGCCATATTATAAACATGTTTCAATATAATATTATCAGTATTTAACAACTTAAACCAATACTTAACAATTTTAACATATCGTGAAATATCCAAAGGTTAACGTCCCAATTCACCGTAAACTGCAGCTGTACAAGTACTTACTTTAACATTTAATATTTTCTTACACAATTTTAAGTGTAATCTTTCAATTTCTTTAGACTTGCTAAAGCCCCATATTTCCGATGCATATCCCAAGACTGACCCAACAAAGTCATCAAAAAGTTGACAAAGTAATTTAGGTTTAAGTTTATATTTACGACAATTTATTAATAAAACATTAAGGGCTTTCAAAGCTTTACCAACTAATTGTGCTTGGTTAAGTGAAATAAAGGGAACATATCCTTAACTTTGAGCTTGTAAAACACAAACCAATTACGTATTAAGTAAACATTCTACTGCTACCATTATTGAAAATGCATAATTAGATAGAAATAAGATGTTTTGACGGAATTCAATAGCGGTACAAAAATGAAGGTTCCGCTTCATGGAGTTGAACTCCCTGACCACGCTAATTTTCATTATTGAAAATACTTGACGAGTGTTTTACCAACGGAGTACACGGGTAAAGTTATATGATGCAAGACATAATATAATCAAAGCTGCTAATGGATGTCACGCGATAGAAATAAGATGTTTTGACGGAATTCAATAGCGGTACAAAAATGAAGTTTCCGCTTCTTGGAGTTGAACTCCCTGACCACGTGTAATATAGCCTGTCCAATTCCTTCTTATTATAAAACACAAAGTCAGTTTTTATCTAAGTAATTTAATTTCTGATCGTATAGCTTTTACTAATACATACATACGTTCTAACTACATAAGTCAACAGTATGTGCCGGTCTGAAATAATACCTCAGAGCGGGCTTATTTATACTAAAATATCTTCATGTTATAAAACAGTGGTTCTTTGTTTGAGTCCATTAAGACACACGTGCTGACGTTAAATTGATGGTAATTGGCATAAGTATTTGATTCACACCAATTAGTTTGATTCCTACCCTCTTCGTGACAAGCCTAATGGTGGTACCGACATCTTATCGCCGTCGTTTTTATCGTGTTTTATGGTCAAGTCTAAGTTAACCGATCGCTAATTACTATATACTTGATCAATACACACAAAGGTTCCTTGTTAGACATGAGTGGCCGGAGTTAATTATATGGCTCTATTAGTTTTACAAGTGATTCGGCATGTCCCGTATCTTAATATTTCCTGTTGGTCATGACCAACTTATTGAGCTGTCAGCATGTGCGTATTTCACATATTATATAGTTTATAATATACTTAGAGATATGACTATTTTACACACGCTAAACTTCATTATTGAAAATACTTGACGAGTTTTTTACCAAATCTGTACACGGGTAAAGTTATATGATGCAAGACATAATATAATCAAAGCTGCTAATGTTTGTCACGCGAGTAGCATGAATATATATACTGCAATCCCATCGATGTTTGTTAACAATAAAAAAACTTTTTTTTTTAATATCACGAATGTATTGAATTAGTTGATTTTAGGCTCTTGTTTTCATAAGTGTGTACATTATACTGAATAAATTCAGACAGTTATTAGTTTATGCTCAATATATATTTTCACCCTGTCTTCACCACCTTTTCTGTTGTATTTCGTCTTTTTCATTGTATAATTAATTAAATATTGCTTGTTTGTAGTACACTGCGGACCTACGATGCCATTGCGTTTGGACGCTGTGGTTTCTATAGGCCCTTATATCTCATTTGTTTTACATAACGGACAGTGTCACTTTAACGTTATATATACTGTGTATTCAGTATGATTGTATGTTTGATATACCTTTTATCTTAGATTATATATATTTGCATGCCAAACACTAGCCAACTTAGCTCACCCAAATCACTTGATCTACAACTGTTAGATGAAATACATATTTGTTGCCGATTTCAGTCCACCTTTATTTAAGGAACAGCAGAAACAATGCGTTTCACGGGAAAACAACAACACAGTGTTAGGCTTGTAATGGTATAAACGTTGGATTGTAGTATTAGCTGTACGTGAATGTCTGTACTTTAACTTTAAACATATTTTATTGCTTTTCTTCTATATACAAGCAAAAGGGTTTGGCCACAAGTTATTCCAACATTAATAAAGGACCGTCCCAACAATATTGTAATTAACATCTAACAAGATGGCAATACAATTAACAGAAAATATTCAAATACATTTTTCGATGAACAAAAGAAGAAGAAAAACGGAGAGGAGTAAGTAGAATAAAGTTCTAGGAAAAACTAAACAAGAAGGAATGAGTGATGATACTGTGGTTGTAGGATCCTGCCCCGAGCGGTGTCATAACAGTGTATATAATGTCTAGTCGTTATCAAATCGTTTAGTATCTTTAATGTATATTTGAACATGATTAAAAATAGTGCTATTATCTTTATCTGTATAACTATATTTTCCAAATAAAAATACACGAACGCTGAGCGGGTGAAACTGACGGGTAGCATGAAAAAGACGAAGTCGTTCATTTAAATGAAACGGAATAAAATAATGTTCGGCGTCCTCCTTTTCATGCCAACACTTCTCACAGGTTGCGTTTTCTTTGATTTTGTTTATAAACAAATCATATTTCAGGTTACTGCATTTGTTTCTTATCCGTCCATGAAATACAGACAATTTACGAATTCCAGAAAAATAAAAAATAGGTATTTTGGGCGGATTAAAGTATTGATTTGTAATAAGAGTTTTAAAAGCAGAAAGAGAGTCTGCATTTCGTATATGTTCAGGTATTGTATTCCATACCGATATACACGAGGGAATAAATGAATTACTAAATATCTGCGTTCTCGTATGAATAGATACGTAACCATTTGAATTTCTTAAGTTGTAAGGGGCAACTCTGCCAACTATGTCAGGGAATAAATTTGAAAAACAAATCGGGCAAATAACCAGCTTTAACATTATAAGCAATTATACATTTTTGGTAATGTCTTCTATCTTCTAATGGTAACCACCCAATTTCGGTATATAAATTACGAATAGACGTTGATCGTGTTAATCCAGTGACGATGCGAGCTGCTTCGTGTTGAATTTTTTCTAAAGTGTCTTTTTCGTATTGTGTGCAGCCGTCCCAAATAACAGTCTAACGTACATCCTAGTTTGTGTATATGTTTATATAGTTCGCACTCTGATCAACAGAAAATAATATTCTAAAATGAATCGTAAATGTTCGTTCACATATGCTTCAACGTCTGGTTTACTAAACTATTGTAACTGTATTGTAACTAAAAGGGAAAAAAAATGATACTAGGGAATTTTATGTATAATAAGCTGCTGTTAATCATCCATTACGTGGTCCTGCCTTAATTTGAAGAAAATAAAATGCGATAACCTGTTTAAAATTACCTACTAAATGTTTTATTTTACAATATACAACTTTGTTAAGCCATAATTAAGGATTTATTTCATACCCCAGTCAACCCCGTTTTAACTTCTTGGAGAAGGGATTGGATTGGGTATGAACGTTAATATTCTGACCACATACTGCGAATGGTACATGGCTACATTATACATTTACTTTCGGAAAAAAGTAGCAAAACAACACCTAACACACCGATACTGATACACACAATGATAACCCTTCAACGTTTCGTTATTGATGTGCACAAACATAGGATCATAGTAATATTGTGCAATCTCTTTACATTAAATACGGTACTGAAATGGCTCAAGTTTTCAAATGGCTCAAGTTTTCAAATCGGAATGTAACATTTATACATTTTGTGTCACAAAGTGTACTTAATTAAAAAGTCTACAACACCACCGTTTTGTCCTTTCTGTAATTAGCTATTTTCACAAAACAGTTTGGAATTTCTCTGGAATATTACGTGGAATTAAGAGTGCACTGTATACATTATATTGCGGAATTCTCGAGTTTAGTAGAGACGAAGATCACTATACAACGTTCTAACTACAGCAATTTTACGACTGAACTATTTATATTAGAATACAAAACACGATTTAGAATTGTGTATGCACGTTAAATGCATTATTTATACATTCCACCTTTCATATTTACGTTGTGTGTCGTTATTTTGCTATAAGCAGTATTCTATGAAATCGAAAGATGGGAATACCGCGATATTGCACATTGACAAGGAACTACTTTCAGCTGTTAAGAAACGGAAACGCGACAGGGTTTGCAAGATTTGGCGCAATAATTGCATTTCTCACTCACCTATTGATTCTAGAACTCTGAATGATCAGACATGTTTAGTTTAGTGCAATGGCGTAAACCGGCATCGACGTTTGCTTATCATTTCGCGCACAAAAACGCTAAATGCAGAGGGGTAGGAGCCCCATCCCATGACCTTCATGTTCATTTTGTTTTTATTAGGCTCATTCAAAGTTTGTATCATGACACCGCGTATGCAAACGTGGAAACATGGCGCCATCGTAAATGGAGTGTCTGCTATTATATCATTTGCAGCAACTCTGCAGTTCTGCAGGTTAGAAGGTTCTAGGCCTATTCTCCATAGTTTATCTTGATGTTAATAGAGGCATGTTCATTCCTCTAAGGCACCATATAACCTTCCATGTGTTTGTACGCCATAAACCAAATTCAATTTAATTTGCGCACAAAAACGAAGAAAATAAATAAATACAATGAAAAAGAATAAGCAAACACGTAACGTTATATCGATCGAAATCTGTATGGAAGTTCGACGTCGTTTACTCGTTTCAATAAATTCAATAACCAACCATAGTATTACTTACGAATGATTCAATCATAGACTGTGTCGAGCAACATATCAATTTTATCCATCGAGTTTAATAAATTCAACATTACTCACGAATATGAGATTCTATTTATCACATACCTCCAATATAGCCCCACAAAGAACATTTGTCATTGTAGTTTCCTATATATAACATTGTCGTATGATGACGTCATTTGTTTGTATGATGACGTCGTATTTTGACTTCGTACGCCACCGAACAAAGAAACCACCTCGTCGATTTCCGTAATCCGTTATTTTCGTTAATCGACAGGCACATGAGGCAAATTCTAATGCACACTGAGCCGAAAGGAAAGGACAGAACGATAATTCGACTTTCATTTGCATTATGCATTTTACTAGTGTAATATGTAATATGGCTTTATTATATATGATAAACAAGTTGCCAGCACTAATTACACATTTTTATTACACGTTTAATTACAATATTTATCATATTAGTGAAATACATATGCAAATGGAAGCCGAATCATCGTTCTGTCCTTTCCATTCAGCTCGGCTGAAAGACAACTGAATCGGCGAGTTTCTTTGTTCGGTGGCGTACACTCCCATACCGCAAGTTTTCTGATAAACAAGTTTCTAACACTAACCACTGGCTAACTGTCAGCCAACTTCATCGAAATGTTTAATACTGGCACCTGTTTTAACTAGATCGTATTAACACCATTGCTCTTTTTATTAATTGTGTTATTGTTTCTTCTATTAATATGTGCATGCAGTGCGTTGCAAAAAGACTAAAACTTTAAAATAATTTAAGGACCATAGTAACTTAGAAAGTATTTAACATTTAATATACTAGATTTCATATACATGTACAAAGTTAATGCATTTGTGTCACGTAACAATTGTAAAGGAATAAACTTTTGACATTGCAAAAAAATATCACTTTAAAGAATGACACACTGAATTTAAAACATGGACTCCTTAAATTGTCTGAAGGAGTATATGAACGACAGCTAACAATATAACCCCAGTATGAATATTTATTGATGAGTCAACCATTACTAGGTCCCGCCTTAATTCCATTAAGTGACGGGAAAGCTTGTCTTAGCAGGATTTAATAACAGATGTTTAGACAATAAAACATGTTTAAAAACATTTTTACTGCACAAATGCGATAACCTGTTTAAAATTACCTCTTTTTTGTTGTTTTTTGATTTCACAATATGCAAACTGTTTAAGCTGAACATTAGTTTTTATTTCTTACCCCAGCCATCTCGTTTTCTATTTTTGGAGAAGGGGTTGGATGGGATATGAAAGTTAATACCCTGTCCACGTAATAAGCAAGCTTTAACCCGCCGAGTCGTTCAGTTTTTCAGGTAAACATGTTCATTGACACTACGCAAACCGAACGTAATTTTGGAACAATTTAATACTACCCATCGATATGTCAATTTGTGAACATTTTTTTTCTTTGAGGCCTAATTTAAAATATAAAAAAAAAGAGAAAATTTGTCTGCGATAAAACAGAAACCAGAGCACGCAAACGCAATGACACCTTAGGTCGTACAATGAATGAAAGAATGCATGCATGGTGTTTTACATCACGTCGACACATATTAGGTCATATTGTGCGCAAAAATACCCGGATATAAATTAAACAAAATGAAATAGTAAGTTACTAGACATTTATGTAAATACATGTTCTTAAAACTATTGACAAATAAGGGATGGTATGGTATAAACATTTAACTTTGTTAATGTAAATCCAAAAATTCCTGTCAACTGGCGTGTAAACAAGTAAATGTTCAATTAAAACAATATTATAATGAACTATACAGTCTGATTTCTTTTAAGAAATCTATAACAAGACTGAAATCAATTGTATCAAATAACTCTTTCATAATATTAACTTGGTAGTATCTTTGTAGCATAGGATAAAAGTCTACCCAATCTAACAGGATATGCCTGACCATCAACGGTGCAAATCAGGGTACACATTCTGGTAACTGCTCTCTCCTTGTAATACATATGAACGAGTATAACGTGTATACCCTATTCTGCATCGGGCTAAACTAACTTCTTCCCTACAAATGCCTCTACTGGAAGGGCGCCACTCGCCATGTAACATATCACAAACTAAATAGAATGAAAAGCAAAATGCGCACCATATGAAGAGCTGAATATAGGGCTACCGACGTAGATCGTAAAGCAGGCTTACTGGTTATCCTAAACCGATTTTATATTTATATTACCTCGCTATGAAATGTAAACCAGCTAATTTATGTGTACTAAATGCAATATAAATACATCTCAAATACATACAATGCCCGAATGAAAATCCGCATGTCCTATTTTATGCAATAATATTCTGTATCCTCAAACCGCAGTATATTAAGCAACAGAGATATATGCGAATGGCCTCCTATCATATCATATACTAGTTTCTCTATCCGAACTACTTTCCCTTTTTAAACTGCAACCTTTGTTGGTTTCGATTCATTTGCAAAGAAACAGAAATACATGTCAGTGCCCTCGAATCATATATTGTTGTATCATAGCTACCGCCGTAATACTTTCCTTATTTAAACGCGAACCATTGTTGTTTCGATTCAATTGCAGACATTGTGAAGCCAACAGAATTACATGTGAATACCCTCGTATCATATCTTATTATATGCCTGATATGGCCGAACGTCTTCCTTGTCAATACGTCAACCAGTATCCGTTTCGATTCAGTTGCAACACTTACGTAGATTTGTGATATCCACTTCAACATCGTGTTTTTGTTTGTCTATGCTTTTAACAAAGCAGATATAAGGCCCAACGTGCTGCTGTATTATTATGGAGAATATTAGTTACACTTTGGCTGAGATGGAGACGATGGTTAAATGAAATATGTTGTGCCATTATTTGTTGCAGACACTATCGATCATTGAAATTGCAGTTCACCGTAGATAGCAGTATGCCGTTCATAGGTAGAGATGTTCCTTTCATGTGACGTACTTTAACTTACTCTGACCTATGATTCCATTGCGTTCAAGTTGTTATATGATGGATGTGTCAGACACGCAACTTTAGCTATATGTATCACAATATTATAGTATGTTTTAATGCTTTCTTCGATATCAATCCCAGGCAAAGTAAGTAATAACACTACTGATTTGTAGCCAGGGCGAATTATTAGACTCCACACAGCGCTTTTCAAACGCTATTGTAAATTTCAATAAATGCTGAAAATGAGATATCATGGAAGCAACAAACTGGAGAAAAGTAACAGACCTTTTTTCTCTTTTTTTTTGTAAAATACTGTTGGGACAATTATGTTCAAGTTTATTGTCTATTTGTATTTGATGTAGGAGCACATTTAATTAACAAAAATCTAGTTGTAGTAAACGGTTGTATATGATATATGAAGTCTGTTGAACACAAGGAGAATAATATGTTAGAGTCTTTAACCTTTATCCCGCTTCATGTATAATGGCCTGCCCTTTCTTTAAATTTAGACCATTCCATTTACGTTACAAAGGGGTGATTTGGAGAAATGACTGATGAGCAGACGGACATTGTAAACCCTGATCAGCCTGCAGGTACTGCGATCTGGGTTTACAATGGACGAAAAGTCTATTGTAATCGCCCTTAGCAGGCTAAGGGTTAAACGTTTACGTTTATTAGGCTCGGCACGAAAACGCAGAACTCATCACTGCTTTCTAAGTCTAGACGAAAATACTTGATCGTCAGATACACAGACATTATTCTCTATGTAGATGCCATAAACTGTTGCTGATTTGAGTTGTATAAACACAACGATGCAGGAATCACGTTGATTTACTTTATTGTCTTGGATTCCTTTTATAATTAAGTTGTGTAGGTGCAGATTTAACCATGAAACAACTACGTCGTAACCATGGTAACAATGTGTTATCTTAAAATCCCAATCACGCCAACAACACGCAAATTGTAAATTTGAAAAAACGAACTCTATGGACACAATATAAACGGATTTGACCAGCTAGACAAATCCCAAAACTGGAGCGTCGATTAAAATGTTACCAAATGATAATTATTTTACGCATATTCTATCTCGGATATCTACAGTATCGATGAATAAACCTATATTTTGTATCGGCACATATTCATTGTTTTATGACCTGAACACCTGGATAGGGTATAGATAAACGATTTAGTAAGGTATTGTTTTCATGGTTAGTACCTTTAAACTGTTGTGTGCTATGTAACATCTGTGGATACAACTATAACTATGTTTTTGCATGGAATTGAGATGTGTTTCTATTGCATCTCTATTGCATTTCTATTGCATTGTAATCTAAACTCACAATGATACTTTTTCCAAATGTGGAGCTTAATCCACCATTTATGTAAATTAAGCACTTAATAGATAATTGATGTTCTATACACCAGTAAAATAGTCGGGAAATTACGAATTCACGTGACGAGATTTTGTTATAGCTCATAAAAGCTTTTTCCCTAAATTTAAATAAATAATGTTACTGTACATAAAACATATTGTTACTAAATATTTCTTAGACCATTTTAAACAATTAATGTGTTTACCAAGCCGTTATTGCCATCTGGCTGACATTTTTGTTATTCGAAGTTTATTTCTGTGTACGTTAATATAACGCCGTTGAATTATACTTCTCATCTACGAACAAATGTAATCTCCAGACGAATTCGATAATAGCGTGTTTAAATGATTTATCGTTATTGCACTTTGTAAAAATAAATTAGTGTATCCCGAAGTACCAGCCAAGTAATTACTCCGTCTGGAACATCATTGCAAAAACGTTAAACGTGGAAACACAAAGGAGAAGCAGACAATTTTAAAAAGACAACCGTCTGCTTCCTAGACTCTATGCGTTTTATGTTACATAATTTCTCTAGGTTCCGAAGCGGTTCCACTATTGTCAACTGGTTTATGTTTGTGGCGTCGCATACAGTATTATGGTACTAGTTTTCGGTGTAATTGTTACTTGTTTTGAATGCTTCCTTTTGGTTGACATTATTCTACGAAAGCTAAAGTTTCTGGTGAATATGTATACCTACGCTTTTTAAGGAGCTACGTGCGTGTGACGATCTCTATTAAAATCCGTTGTTGTTTTACTCTTAACTTGTGCCATGATTAAACAATAATGAATGTGTAACTACTAAACTAGTTAGAAAACAGTACCCACTGTAAATGCGGGACAACCATTTATGTCAAGTATACTATCAGATAATTAACATTTAACACATGTGCGCAAAGGTCCAATACTGCAATACCGTTATGCACCTAAATGATTTACTGGTGTGGTAATAAGAACCTAAGCAATTCTAAACAATCAAATTATTTGGGAATTACATACATGGCACTTGTCCCGACATGGTTATTTCAGTATAAGTCTACACTAACATACACATATTTCATTATGGCTTACCTTGTCAAGTGTTAGAATGAAAACCAATAATGGCAGATCCAATCAATTCAAAAACTGTCTCGAACAGAGCGTATTCTATAATTACAAATTTTGCAATGGCGGCTGACATAGTGACCTGATTGGATTAATGTGGAGATTTTGTAACCTGATTCTTGAAAAAATAGCATTCGCCTCAATTGCGATCTGCTGACGTACTGTTTACGATTAATTGGTCTAGCACATTGTTACAAATTTACAATGGTTATTGGAATATGTATATTTGGGCATGTTGTAAAGAACTGCCTTCGAGCATTGAACTGTATATGTTAAACGGCTCATCAATTCATACAAAGCTATTTACAGACATCCCAGAGAGAGAAGGGTACATCCAGGATTCCGGGAACCGTGACATATACTGAATAAAAAAAGAAATTTCCGCATTTTAAGCTGTGATTTGCATAGGGTTGACATAGCACCAATTCGTATACTCCAGTTAATTCTACTGAGGATACTGTTGTTTCCGCACATATCGCTCGGTGCACTACTTTCAAGGCTGGTGTAAACGATAAGCAAAATAAACTGCCTACTATGTACTGGATTCCTAAATTACATAAAAATCCGTATAAGACTCGCTTCATTTCGAATTCTAGTGCCTGCACCACAACAAACATCTCCAAACTTTTAACTTCTTGTCTTACTGTCGTTAAAGATCACGTTAAACTATATTGTGATAAAACTTATGAAAACTCTGCGATTAATTTATTTTGGTCTATAAAAATTCAGGAGACGTTCTTGATAAAATTTTCAATAAAGGTCAAGTTTCATCAATAAGCACTTATGACTTCTCTACACTATATACAACCTTACCACATCACCTTATTAAATACAAGCTAATTTCTCTTATTCAAAAAACATTCGCTAGAGAAAATACTACATTTTTGGCATGTAATAATATTAAAGCGTTTTTTACTAAAGGCAGTTTATACAATTATACTATGTAGACTTGCTATGAAGTTTGTGAAGCACTCATCTTCTTATTAGATAATACTTTCGTCATATACGGAACCACCGTTTATAGACAAATTGTTGGTATCCCTATGGGTACGAACTGTGCACCACTTGTCGCAGATTTGTTTTTATTTTGCTAAGAAAGAGATTTCATCTTGAGTCTTTCATCAGATACCCAGGCAGATGTTATTGAAGCCTCTCGGTATCTGGATGACATATTGAACATTGACAACCCTTTCTTTCCAACTATGGTTAATAATATTTATCCTAAACAACTTCAGCTTAACAAAGCTAATATATCTGATAATAACGCTTCTTTTCTTGATTTAGATCTCTCGATTGAAAATGGTGAAATAATTAGAAAAATCTATGACAAGAGATGATTTTAGTTTTGACATTGTTAGTTATCCCCACTTGGATGGGGATGTTCCCCGAGCAACTTCTTATGGGGTGTATGTGTCTCATCTTATTCTTTTTTCAAGAGCTTGTACTCGAGTTGAGTAATAAAAGCTAGACACATTGCAGAACATAAGTGGATGAAAAACTTACAGACACCTTATCCACTCGGCCTTAATGACAATGATTCATCAAGAAGGAAATATTTCTAAAGATCCTAATATTGACATTGTTTCTATATTTTCTATTCGAAAGCGTAAATCTAGGTCTCATGGTCTTAGGCGTAATGGTAACATCAAACGTAAATCGCGTTTAATTATTTCTGTCGCTGATTTACATACTATTTTTAAACAGTCTGGAAAGCACTCTATGCTTTCACGGCTTACCTCTTTGTCTATTTCTTCACTAAAGTTGATCGACGAGGAAGCCGACAAAATTTTCATTCGTACAGATCCCTTGTATAACACTGCTTCCATAGTTCAAAGCTACACACAACATGTTCTCCGACCCCATATTGACAAGGAGTCTGATCACGTCAGGCATTTTCTAAAACTACTATATATTAATAAAGGTATTGATTTCATTGACATGCCTAGTATTTTTCGGGATACTCATGTAGTTGATTCTATCCCAAAATATTTCAAAAATTCCGAAAGTCCTGTAATTTGTTATAAGTATAAAAAGCCTATTATAAATATTATTTTCAACTACAACACAATCGTTTCTGACCTTGATATAGTACTTAATACTCCTAAGGAATGTGAATACAACACATCAACATTTTGCTATGCTCCAGCAGGTCATGTCATCACTGGTAATTTTGATATTGTTGATAAACGTATTCGGCATTTGTTTTCGAAAGGTCCTAAATATAGATTACCTTCAACTATTGATTTTAATGCCTGTCGTGCCCAAATCGCCCACTCCATTGAAGATTTTAGTATAAAATGGTGTCGTAGAGAACATGCGGACCCAAATTCGCTTTCTACTTGGAAAAAGTCTATTCTTAAAATTATAGATACACGTATTAACTTTTATAATGCTAACCCCTCTTTACTACCTCCGAGACCTAGGTTTTTCTTTCGTAATCTAAAATCGGGAATTCAGGAATTTCATAATAAATTTGTTTTAGTTCCTGCAGATAAAGCAGCTAATAATGTAATTATTGTTTGACGCCTACATTACGTCAATGTTTTATCTCTGGAACTCGGCAGTACCAATTCGTATACTCCAGTTAATTCTACTGAGGATGATGTTGTTTCCGCACATATCACTCGGTGCACTACTTTCAAGGCTGGTGTAAGCGATAAGCAAAATAAACTGCCTACCATGTACTGGATTCCTAAATTACATAAAAATCCGTATAAGGCTCGCTTTATTTCTAATTCTAGTGCCTGCACCACAACAAACATCTCCAAACTTTTAACTTCTTGTCTTACTGCCGTTAAAGCTCACGTTAAACTATATTGTGATAAAACTTATGAAAACTCTGGGATTAATTTATTTTGGTCTATAAAAAATTCAGGAGACGTTCTTGATAAAATTTTCAATAAAGGTCAAGTTTCATCAATAAGTACTTATGACTTCTCTACACTATATACAACCTTACCACATCATCTTATTAAAGACAAGCTAATTTCTCTTATTCAAAAAACATTCGCTAGAGAAAATACTACATTTTTGGCATGTAATATTATTAAAGCGTTTTTCACTAACGGCAGTTTAGACAATTATACTATGTGGACTTGATATGAAGTTTGTGAAGCACTCATCTTCCTATTAGATAATATTTTCGTCAGGTATGGTACCACCGTTTAATAGACAAATAGTTGGTATCCCTATGGGTACGAACTGTGCACCACTTGTCGCAGATTTGTTTTTATTTTGCTATGAAAGGGATTTCATGTTGAATCTTTCACCAGATACCCAGGCAGATGTTATTGAAGCTTTTAATGACACCTCTCGGTATCTGGATGACATACTGAACATTGACAATCCTTTCTTTCCAACTATGGTTCATAATATTTATCCTAAAGAACTTCGGCTTAATAAAGAAAATATATCTGATAATAACGCTTCTTTTCTTGATTTAGATCTCTCGATTGAAAATGGTAAAATAATTAGCAACATCTATGACAAGAGAGATGATTTTAATTTTGACATTGTTAATTATCTCCACTTGGATGGGGATGTTCCCCGAGCAACTTCTTATGGGGTGTATCTGTCTCAACTTATTCGTTTTTCTAGAGCTTGTACTCGAGTTGAAGACTTTAATATTCGTAATCTTGGTATAACTAAAAAGTTACTCAATCAGGGTTACCGTTACCATAAACTTCGTAAAACCTTTGCAACATTTTATTATCGTAACCTTGATCTTCTTTCAAAATATAAATGTAATTTAAGGACTCTTCTGCGACAAGGACTATCACAACCTGACTTTTATGGTGATGTGATTTATAAACTTCGTAAGATTCTTGGTCATGACCCTTTTCATACTATCTTTGTTAAACTTGTTAAAAAGTTTATCAAAAGAGGTTATGACCCTATCATTTTGCAACGTACTGCATGCTTGGTGGTGGACCCTTTTACAGTTCGCCACTATACTTTCCTCTTTAATTGTACGATGACCGGACAGGCTGTGGACCCTATGATGTCGCCTAACTAAAGCCCATTGGGACGGTGGCGTTTGATGTTTGTCCATGTTATTTCTTGTCGTGCCCTTAATGGTGTGTTCTCTTACTGCTCTGGCTTCTGCCAAGTCATTGAATACCTTCATTGTGGCTTTCTAGGCTATTGTTTTTTTGTATTATATTTACACGAGCATATTTGTGTTTTATTTATATTGCCTATTGATGCTGCCTTGTTGGTTAGAGTTTAGATCATGGCGGGGATTTCTTTATTTACACTGTCCTGTTTTTATGGGATGACAGTAGGGTAAGTGTGAGGGTTGGTGCACCCTAGAACCGGTTTAAACCCCCAGTGGCCTACGTTGCCACTGACCGTTCCAAGGCGGTATCCCTATTGTCAACCCTTTTGTGTTTGTGATGTCGTTTGCATTTTTTATAACTTTTGCCTTTTCGTTTGTCTGTTTGCGTGTTTGTTTTTGTGTTTTGTGGTTGACTGTCGTCCTTGAATGCTGCTTTCCCTGTCCGATATTTTCACCCTTCTTTGAGGACTTTAATATTCGTAACTAAAAAGCTACTCAATCAAGGTTACCGTTACCATAAACTTAGTAAAATCTTTGCAAATGTTTATTATTGTAACCCTGATCGTCTTTCCAAATATAAATTTAATTTTAGGACTGTTCTGCGACAAGGACTATCACAACCTGACTTCTATGGTGATGTGATTTATAAACTTCGTAAGACTCTTGGTCATGATCACTTTCATACGATCTTTGTTAAACTTGTTAAAAAGTTTATCAAAAGGGGTTATGACCCTATCATTTTGCAACGTACTGCATGCCTACCTAAAGCCCATTTGGACGGTGGCATCTTTCTTGTCGTGCCTTTAATGGTTTATTCTCTTGTTGCTCTGGCTTCTGCCAAGTCATTGAGTACCTTCATTGTGGTTTTCTAGGCTATTGCTATTTTGTATTATATTTACACGAGCATATTTGTGTTTTACTTATATTGCCTATTGATGATGCCTTGTTGGTTAGAGATTAGATCATGGCGGGGATTTCTTTATTTACACTGTCCTGTTTTAATGGGATGACAGTAGGGTAAGTGTGAGGTTTGGTGCACCCTAGAACCGGTTTAAACCCCCAGTGCCTACTTTGCCACTGACCATTCCAAGGCGGTAGCCCTATTGTCAACCCTTTTGTGTGTGTGATGTCGTTTGCATTTATTATTACTTTTGCCTTCTTGTTTGTCTGTTTGCGTGTTTGTTTCTGTGTTTTGTGGTTGACTGTCCTCCTTGAATGCTACTTTCCCTGTCCGATCGTTTTATATTTCTTTGTTACACTTTGTACACCAGTCTAGATATAATTTCATCCTTTTAAACTTATCACTCAATCATTCTGATCAATATTAATAATCATCAAAAAACATAGTTAGTGTGTGGCTTCTAAAACATGCTTTATTCAAATTGCGAAATCACTTTATTTGTATTATAAAGGGAGGTAATCTGAAAATATTCATTCTTGAAAGCTTTGTGGCGCAAAAAGTGAGTGAACAGGTCAGCTTACTTTCTCCGTCTTATTGGTGCTGGGGTGATCTTCTGTTTATTTCAATAGAACAAAACTGTGTTAAATCAAAGTTTAAACCACAAGACCCGGAAATGCTGTTTAAACCAAAACAAGGGGAATGACTGTGCGTACAAGTTTAGTTCAAGGAAAATTGTTTTCATGACAGTGCTGGCCTTTTAATAAAGGTATTAACATATAAGACCAAACCAAATATATTCTCCTTGTGTCTACATGTATGGGTAAATTTGCGGAATTTTCTGTTTTTGTTGAGTATAGTTTTAAATTGAATACAATTACATGGTTCTTTAACGTGCTTCGACTCAATGTCAAACCTTCTATAACATTTGCCACTGCAGCCCCTGTTTACGAGACGATTTCTTGAAATTAATACTGAAACTGGTATTCATGGAATCAACAAACACATACAAGAGAGAAAAGAAACAGGCTCGATTTTATTGAGTCTGCTCATGAGAGGTAATATACGGTACAACACCTCTCTCGCCCACTAGCACCGGTTTAGACGGTATTCTACTTTGAAGTCACACGTATTGATGATCCCAAAGGACAAGGCAGTAATAACAATACTAGTTTTTTTTTCATCTGGGCGACCTTTTACAGCCGCCATACAAACAAACGCTAGTGTGAATGTCAATAAAAAATGAATAGGGGAAAAGATGACATTATGATTTGTCAGCGTAGAACAACACTAAGACTTGATTCTTATTGTTTTAACATGTAGTAAATGGCAAAGTATGTGAGTCGCCTTTACAATTGCATGAACTTGGCTATCAACAAAAGTAAATGCAACAATATAACATATATACAATTATATACAATCTTAAAAGAAAATGAGATGGAGCTGAGCTGTATCATCAACAAAACATGGTTGTATGCCAAATTTTGTACGGCCATGGTAATACATAAAACGCTTGAAGATTTAATTCGCCTTCTCTGCTGACACAACCTAACTGTTACCCGAGTGTCAATAACATATAAAATTGGCACAGCGTTCGCCTCCTATAGCGGACGTTCCCAGTTCGATCCATGGCCATGTCACTCATTATACTCGATAAAATTGGCACTGGACGTTTCCTTGCATATGTAGTATTGCTTCGATCGGTTGGTGAATTGTAAGTATAATGAACCTGACTAGTGTTATGTGTTTAAGGCGTGGTATTCCAACGTGAAATCACCATCTATATGTGTAGTGAGCTCATTGCTACAAGTAGACACAGTTAAGATATGGCAGAACAAATGTTAAACTCTATAATTATATCGGTACATACTTTTTCTAATATAACTGGACTGTAATAAAGGAATGCCCGCCATGGTATCCTTTGACAACAAAATAGCATTAATACTTGACTTCTGTAAACGAATTATTTATTTTGTTTTATTAAAGTGACAAATAACATAGTATACAAAACAATACAGTATAATATAGGCAATATTAAATTAACAAATGAATACCCGGCCTAATGAGGTTTTTATTCACTATAGAAATACCAAATTGATTTTACAACTCAATTAATAGGTTTAACAAAAGTAAACATGACAAATACAAACAACAAGTTAGATCAAGTGACATATCCAAATATTTAACTGCTTAATGTTCTCTAGAATACAAAACTTACAGAAGCATAACTAATAATATATTTTGCATATAACAGCCTAGTAAGTAGACATACGCTGATATTTGTTTATGGACAAATAAATATTTAAAGTAAATAGTAAATGTAGTACTTGAAAATATATGATTTGCAAAAAAAAAAATATAAAAAGATCGGACAGGGAAAGTAGCATTCAAGAAGGACAGTCAACCACAAAACACAGAAACAAACACGCAAACAGACAAACAAGAAGGCAAAAACAATAATAAATGCAAACGACATCACAAACACAAAAGGGTTGACAATAGGGCTACCGCCTTGGAACGGTCTGTGGCAAAGTAGGTCACTGGGGGGTTTAAACCGGTTCTAGGGTGCACCAAACCCCACACTTACCCTACTGTCATCCCATTAAAACAGGACAGTGTAAATAAAGAAATCCCCGCCATGATCTAATCTCTAACCAACAAGGCAGCATCAATAGGCAATATAAGTAAAACACAAATATGCTCGTGTAAATATAATACAAAAAAACAATAGCCTAGAAAGCCACAATGAAGGTACTCAATGACTTGCAAAGGCAATTATAACAAATTGTACCGTTTTTAATAGAATCGTTTCATTTGTTAAAAGCGTCTTACGTCTTTGTGCTCAGTCGCTGTGTCTGGACACAGTTCATTTAATTTATTCAAAAGTTCAGTTCGAGAACAGTATAATAGAACGTGATTTTTGCTTTAATTGTGCGATGTCCGGACAGGCTGTGAACCCTATGATGACGTCTACCTAAAGCCCAAAAGGACAGTGACGGTTGATGTTTGTCTGAATAAATCATCGTTAACAATGATGTATTCTCTTGTTGCTCTGGTCTCTGCCCAGTCATTGAGTACCTTCTTTGTGACTTTCTAGGCTATTTCTTTTTATTTATATATACACGAACATCTTTGTGTTTTACTTATATTGTCTATTAATGCTGCCTTGTTGGTTAGAGAATTGTTCATGGCGGGGATTTCTTTATTTACCCTGTCCTGTTATATTGGGGATGAATGTAGGTTTTGGTGCCCCCTAGAACCCGGTTTAAATACCCAGCGGCCTTTTTTGCCACAGACCGTTCCAAGGCGGTAGGCCTATTGTCAACCATTTTCCATATTTATGTTTGTGACGGCATATGCCTTTATTCCTTATTAACATTGTCATTCATGTTTGTGGGTTTGCGTGTTTTTGGGTTTACTGTGTTCTGTAAAAGCTGCATTTCATAACCTATTTCTACATACTGAGCATGCCATTGTTTACATATTATATCTTGTCTTAGAATTCTGTCAATACTTGGTCACGCATTAATTAGCAGGATTGTATAACGGATATTTAGTCAATAAAAGACATTTGAAAACATTTTTAATGAACAAAATGCTATAACATGTTAAACATGACTTGTATAATGTTTTAATTTTACAATGTGTTGAAAATGACGTAAAACATCATACACACAAAGAAAGAAACAAAATAACAACATAATTTTACAATATGCAACATTTTTAAGCCGAAATTAAGGTTTTATTTCACACTTCGGGCAACCCCGTTTTCGCTTCTTATATAAGGAGTTGGATGGTGTATAAAAGTTAATTAATACACGAACCACGTAATCTGCTATCGGCCTAATTCAATTTCTATTGGCAATGAACCTATTCTAAATTGAACAATGACAGAGAATATGTTTTTCTTTAAATTTAATTGCAAATACTATTTGCATTCATATGTACTTTTAAACAGTTTATAATTGCTTAATTTTGTTTGAGAATTAACATCATTGAGCCATTTTCCCTTTTAAATTTTGATTTAATTTCTAAAATCGTGTAATGACATAAAGAAAGGCCGAAACGGAGTTAATTTCTTTTAAATTGTTTAATATCATGCGAACAATTGTTTTTACATATTGAATAATCCCAAAGAAAAATTATTTTCGTCAGTCTATTATTATTCATAGCTATCAGTCGTTTCCGTCAACGTGAGCCGTTTATTTGTCTTCTAATTTAGGCGGTATCCATCCCATATCTCCATGGTTAGCGGCATTATGTACACCCTGAACACATCGTATAACTCTGTTTTGTAATGTGTATAATAACAAATGTAACTTATAAAGTCACCAAAAAGATACTCAGGCAAAAAGCAACGCAGATATACACATTTAAAGGAATTAGAGACAGGTTTGAAAGGAAACACCAAATGTAGGTAAACTGAGTAGTCGGTTACCTATCAGAAGCACATCCAAACAACTCATAACAGTTTAAGACTTCTGTCTCCAGAAATCCTAAGCGGAATATCAACGTCTTCTAGTTAAAAGTAGATAAACTTGAGCAGGAACTGTAGCATTCAAGAACAACATTCAAACAAACACACGTACCTAAACGAACAACAATTACAAGAATGAACAAGAGCTAACGCATGTAACATCGCACACATACACGGGTTGACAGTAGGCCTACAGCTATTGCAAGAACAATGTTATAGAGCTCTTTATGAGGGCAATGCATTAAGGTTGCTGGAAACATCGAAAGCTTCATATACAATCAATGCACACCAAAGCAAATGTAAACATCGAGAACCACAGTCAACCAACAACACGCATAGGTAAAATAAACAAAACAACAACACAATAATTACAAAGATGAAGAAAGGACAATATGATGTTACATACATAAAAGAGTTGACAGTAGGGCTACAGTCTTGCAACGGTCACTTGCAAAAGGGCTGCTTTGGTTTAAAACAGATTCAAGGGTGCACCAGACCCCATGCTTCCCTTTTTGTCATCCCAATAAAACGGGACAGTGTCGATATTCGCACAGAAAGCAAAATGAATAGATCAAATACGACCTTCCTCCACACAACGTTTTCGATATAATCATCAAAGTCAGTCGTCTATTCTTGATGTTAATTCAACGACCAGATACGGACAAAACGATAAATCAAATCGATGTTTTACCAAACACATCAAACAATTAATGAACACAATTCCCTCACGGAAATATGTAACAGGAATGCATCAACATTTATTTGCTGAACGTCTAATAAAACCATCAAGCAAATCGCATCAGATTATATTTTGTTTTATATAGTAGTCATGCATTCACTTCAACATAGACACGAAGCAATTTAGAGCCGATTTTATCAGTAGAAACCTCGCTGATTTGACATTATGATATATGAGTTTTCGAATTAGTATCGCTAATCTTAGCAATAATCTCCAAACAAAAGTAATCGCATCGCGTTGTTTTCCCAGACAATATTCAATATACAGTCTGACTACTTACATCCCTAAATAAAAAGTTCACTATTCCATTAATAATAAAATAAACAGTTAGTTAAAACAACTAGTAGAGCAAGAAATGATTGTCAATGTTGATATTTGTCACCCAGATACCAAGATGTTTCGATAAAGGCTTTAACTACATCTGTCAGGGTATCAGGTGAAATACTCAAAATGAAGTCTCTTTCATAGCAATACAAAAACAAATCTGCGATAAGAGGTGCACATTTATAGTCATAGTAATACTAACATGTGTCTGTAAACGGTAGAGCCATACCTGACGAAAATATTATATTATTGGAAAATAAGTGTTTCACAAACTTCTTGGCAAGTCCACGTATATGTAGTGTAATTGTCTAAACTGACATTAGTAAAAACGCCTTAAAATTGTTGCAGGCCAAACATATCGTTTTTTACAATGAGAACACTAAGTGTGACTTTGATAAGGTGATGTGGAATAAAGGATATATTGTTAACATGTCGTTAATAGTTATAGATAGATAGATATATAGATAGATAGATAGATATATAGATAGATAGATAGATATATAGATAGATAGATAGATAGATAGATAGATAGATAGATAGATAGATAGATAGATAGATAGATAGATGGATGGATGGATGGATGGATGGATGGATGGATGGATGGATGGATGGATGGATGGATGGATGGATAGAGAGATAGATAGATAGATAGATAGATAGATAGATAGATAGATAGATAGATAGATAGATATATAGATAGATAGATAGATAGATATATAGATAGATAGATAGATAGATAGATAGATAGATAGATAGATAGATAGATAGATAGATAGATAGATAGATAGATAGAATTTTATTTACACACGCATACATTAGATATTATGAAAGTAATTACATTTTCATAAATTTTATGTGTATATAGATTGCAAAGTTACATGCTCATGTGTCCTGACTCAATAAGTCTCATAGACGACCCATGTTGGGAACACTCGATAAATTTGGGAACCATTGCCTGCCCATTTATAAAAGACACGTTGGCATTATATTCCATCTATGGTATATATAACTTCGGAAGAATTCGTCATTGCTATGCCCTATTTTCTGTTATTAATCCACAGTTTCTTGTGCTTGGAGCTACACAATTATGTATTTAAGATTGAGGTCATCCTTTAAACTAATTGGTAACTGTATCAAATTGCTGTTCTGAAACTGCAAGTGTTTTATTGTTCCTCAACAATGCAAACAATGCTTACATATTAACAAATATTAAAACAGATGCCAGAAATAATCTTGGAAACTTAATTAATGATTCATTGCCTGAACAAGCCCTGGTGAACACTTTATACATGTATACAAAAGAAAGTTTATGTTTGTGTTATTTGTGAGAAAAAAAAAGTTGTTATTATTTGATTTTATTGGAATCAAATAGGGACACACTCCTACATGTAAATTTATAATTCCACTTATTGCCTAGACTTCACCACACTGAAGTTTATTGATCTACCATACCATGTTTATGTTTACAAACACCACAAACTGACCAGTGGATAAGCCACTCCTACTGTGCCTAGTTTGCTTAATAGCCTACTCTATGGTTATTGAAGATTTTGAGATCCGGCCTTTACGCTTTTCGTGCATTTGAGTTTGAGTGATTGTTTGCTTGTCATAAACACCATTGACTATGTTTCATTTTAAACGGATACTTCTCGTCTAAAGGATAAAAACAGTATTGGACTAAACGCAATACAGCTCTCATTTCCGTTGGGATTGAGATCTAAGGTCAAATTGCAATTATAAAATGAGATTACGTGTTTTTTTACAAATTAACAGACTTACAACTGAATCCTAAATGGTATTGAACATGGTGTTAAAAGGTTTTGTTCTATAGAAGACCATGACAAATGAGGTTAAAACAATTGGCGCAAAAATTGAGTTTAAGAGTCCTTGATGTTAATCGATTTTGAATTACTTCATGGTCACAATTTACATGTATGCATTTTAGATTACCATTATTTTCATCAGGTGCGTTCTAAGCTATTAAAGTGCATTTCCGTTGTTACATTAGTCTCCATAGCCTGTCTCCGTCATGGCGATAAGTCCTATTAAGTGTCTGGAATAAGTGTGTAGAGATGGTAATATAAAGCTGTTATTGTCTTTTTTATACTTATATGACATTTTGTGCAATAGTTGATGTATCCGAGAGTAAACAAAAACTAAGATAAATATGGGACAGTTCACTTGTGTTAGGAATATGCCAATGTATACATTATTGTAAAATTCGATAGATCAATGTAATTATGCACAGTGTTAACGTTTACAGTATTATCCTTTCGAATATATGTAAACCGTTCACAATAAACGGACTTATTTTCAGAAACTGCGTCTCGAATGCGGAGGTCGTGGGTTCAGTCCAAGACCAGGACATAACTACACATTCATAACAATGGTACTAGTAGCTTCCATGTTTGATGTTCATTATATAATTGAGTTCTAAGACTGGTCGGCACAATGCTAGTGTTATGTGACTGGGTCGGATATGATCCATACGGCGTGATATTCCAGTATGACAATAATCTAAATTGAACATTGGGCTTACTGCTACTTGCAGACACCGTCGGGATATGACTGAACTATTGTTAAAGTCGACGTTAACCCAACACGTACACACGCACACACACACATACACACGCACGCACGCACGAACACACACACACAAATATATATACTCCCGTTTAAATCATGACATACATTCAATACAAACTTTACTTTAGGGATGCAATTTTAAATTCAACTCTATTTAGTTAATTAAAAATTATTTATTTTGCATGATGCTTGAAAAATGTAATGAAAACACATTTTAAAGAGCGTATTTGGATAATACAGATGCGCTGCATAACAGTTACTTTTTACACTGTGTTATGATCGGCCATTGTAAATAAGCCCGAGATCACCTAGAACCTAGAATAGTGTTCAGTCATATGCGAACTAGCCAAGTTCAATGCATCATATCGTTGTTTTTAATAAACAACATGTCAGTATGTGGAGGGTATTTTAATAAACAACATGTCAGTATGTGGAGGGTATTTTAATAAACAACATGTCATAATGTCGAAGGTATGATCGATGGGATATACGTTTGTGGTGATGTTATTGTGTTTACCAAACCAATACCGTATAATTTTATATATTGTACGCATAAATTGAGAAAGCCAGTTGTGGTGTGTGAGACAGAGTGCATGCACGTGTTATTTAAAGATCTAGTACATTGAATGTTCACCTAGACGCAACAGAAGAAACTTGCTTTGAGTATTCCACCGTACACGCGTCTTCACGGTTGGCAATTACACTAGATATGTAATAAAAGTAGATATTCAAATTGAACAGGAAATGTAGCATTCAAGGACCACAGTCAGCCACAAGCACGCAGAGAAACAAATATCGACACAGATTAATAAAAGGCAGGACCTCACATAAACGGGTTTACAATAAGGCCACCGCCCTGTATCGGTCAGTGGCACAAAAGGCCGATGGGGTGTTTATAGCATGTTCTAGGGTGCACCAAACCTCATCCTTAATCTTTTGTTAAAGACTACGCTTAGTTTCAACAAATAAGGCGTATCACCGTTGCTATTGCATACACATTTTTTATCAACGACTTCAGTTATCCGTTTTGGTCAATAGCTGTGCTTAGGCACTGCCCCTATTGTCATTTGTGTCATTGGATTCGCTAAAATGTTTATATTTATCCATGCAGTCATTGGTTTAAGTGCATGTTTTTGGATGACTAAGTAATGTGAATGATACCTTTAGTATACACGTTTATTATGAGCATAGTGTTAACAGTGACATTTTTATTTCATCGAAATCCTTTTATTATTTGTAAAGAGTTAATATTACACGGGCGTACTTTTAATTCCGTTTAGACGATAAACTATTTTATGCCATACACATACATGTAATAAAACTTATCTGCTTTAATTTAACTTGAATTCAAATTATTCAAAGTAGTTTTTACCATCAAAAATGCCATGCCATGCCATCGTACTTTTTTCGGCGGATGTGGATAAACAAGGACTTTGTCAACAAATACATATATGATGCATTGCATTTCAGTTATTCATTACGATCTTTAATGATCGGTCATTGTAAGTAATATACCGTTCAACTAAAATTGTTTTCAGTTGTACATAAGCGATGTCGCTAAGCTCCATACATCTTATAAACAACATATCATTATGCTGAAGGTTTGATCAATTCGAATTATATACTTGTTTTGGGGTTATTTTGCTTACAAACGACAATACCATTTTACAATCAATAGTTTTCTTCAAGATGTTGAGAACAACAGTTTCATGACTAAGTATGTATGGAAGAGCAAACTCTTCATTTACTATACGAGAAAATAATAAAAATATATGGCTATGAGTAAGATCAGCAAAATGCGATAACGGATTTAAAGGCTTATTATCACACACAAGTTTGAACATCGTCATGTTGTATGTTTTAACCGTTTCGTGTGAAGCTTGATAATTTAAATTTTAGTTGTAGGTTTAAAACCACCAATTAGTTCCCCAATTGACCCCAATGTTAACATGTCACATGCTAATTATTTGCTGCAGCTTCAACTCAATTATGGGAAATGCAGCAATGTAAGTTTCATATAGAAACATTCGGTTCCTCCTCTTGAAAAATCACCAGACAAGATGGGGGGGATATGACCTGTAAGAAATGTCTCGTTTAAACTTCAGTTGTAGGTTCAACACCACCAATTATTTTCGCCGTTGATCTCCAATGTTGAAATGTCACATGCGAATGATTAGTTGCAACTTCAACTCAAGTATGGATAATACAGCAATGTAAGTTTCATATAGAAACAAGGTTTCCTTATGAAAACTCATAAGAAAAATTGGGGTCACAAGACATGTAAGAAAGTTCTCGTTTGTTTACCAAACATGTCAAGGGTACAGCTATTTTCATCGATTGTTGCTCACAACATGTCTGTATAGATTCGAAATTTGGAGAATATTCATAAATTTATCGGGTGAAACCTACTAATACATTTCTTAAACATACAATTACAAAATCGAACTACGAGGCAGTATATGCGTGCAGTGACGTTGTTTATCAATCATATCGTGGGTGTATGCCAATCATATTACTTTAAATTAAATATATAGAGAACATGACATCTGTGCGTTTTGCAATCAAGTTGATTAGACGATATTTAAACGTAGAATGGCTCGGCTGTTATGCAATAATCACATTAGTTGTTCATTCTTGCTATCAGTCATATATATACATCAATACAAATCACGTTTATCTCGTAACGCTAAAGTCCCCTATGAAATAAAACACGTATATCTCTTTAATTTAAAGTCCCATATGAATTAATGTTGAGATGGTGGACGTGCTCATTTTTGCGTAATGCATGCACATTTGTTTTATTTAAAACTGAAACACTATAGGGTTAACTGTATTGAACATTTGAATTTTGTGACGATATACCGCTTTACGTCAACCAATCGGATTGCAGGATTTTCAGATATTGGGTGTGGATTGGGAGGAGGAGCATTGTTAAAGTGCATCAGATATAAACGTACCAATCTTGAAAACTCAGCCAGTCCCTTTATTCCCCAGGTTCCAACCTTGTGTGAATATCGACGCATCGGTATGTTCAAAAGGTTGACATTTTGTTAGCCGGAAGGCTTATCTGTTGCTATATAAACAGTATGGCCATTAGCCACACGTGTTGATATTAATTTGCCTAGAATGTTTGTTATTTACAATACGGATGAAGGTTTCATCACTTCTTTCATTTAAATAAACAATAGATAGAGCAATCGGCAAAATGTCTTTGCATAACTTTGATGACAATTTTGACTTTGAATGAAAATTCGTAGAGCAATCGGTTAAATGTCATTGCATAACTTTGACGAAAACTTTGATTCTGAATGCAAATTCTTTTGGAATGTAAGAGCTAGGATGATCAATATAGAAACTTCGTTACATTCGAGTTATGCTTCGAAGAAGTGAACGAGATGTATCGAATGATAAAATTACATGTTGTCTCACATTTATTGTAAAACACAATATAACACATGGTCAACGTTTGTGATATTCAATCGGTCGGTCGGTTGTTTGCTCGGTCGAACGATCAATCAATTAATCAAGTACATACACTATCTGACATAGTTAATACTTAATATGGCTTACCAAATCGTTTTAAAATATCAACCTACGCTGCAATTCCGGTTTGCCATTCATCACAAACAACAGGCTTTAGTTCAACTTGAAAGTTTAGGTAACGTGTACATTGCTCCATAACACACTACATGGGATACTCTGGCAATGAAATAAGCCTGCAGTACATAACATTTCATACGCTCAAAGGCATATCTCTTAACAAAAAGTAAATATTTGTAAAAAAAGGTCTTCTCTAATTGGATTGATAAGATATTGAGAAAAAATCATAACGTCTGCTTTTGATTTCATTTCACTAAAAATAATAAAATTACATTATTTATAAAAAAAAACTGTTCAACGTTAATTATGACATACTCAAGGGTAGTGTTGTCATCAAATATATTTTGTTGTACCCATTGTCATCACTAATATAAATAAATTATTTCAATTAAGTAGAGTATCTTTTTGTGTAACCCGTACTACACAATCAGTAACTGTCTTATTTAAGGTATTCTGGATTGTTTTTTATGTTTACTAAAATATATCATTGGTCCATATTTCTATTGGGAAAACAACTGCCTGTATATAAAAACTATAATCAGTCCGTCCAAGTATACCGATTCATTCTAACGTTGTCACTGTGAATATTATATCGCAAAGTAATCGTTACGGTACCCTATTGGCGTATGTCACCGTTCGTTATGATACTTAAACCCAATCCACAAATCTCTATGAAATACTCCTCCTACCAATAATACTCTTCTATAGACAATGTAGCGTGGTTTGCAGGAGAAAATAAAAATAAATCTGAGTAGAAAGTCCCATCACTACAGTTTTTTTTTTTTTACAATCTGAGTGAAAATTCCCCCGCCCAACACGCAACTACCCCCCCCCCCCACCCAACCCCCACACACACACCCCACCCCACACACACATAAATAAAAATAAAAGTTTTTTAAATATTTGTTTTATATCTAGAGGGAACCTTTAAAGAGACGATAATTTCAGTGGAGGGTAATGCAAAACTACAATAACATATACATGCTTATGTGTTGCAAAACATTAAAGAATACAATATTACTTTTGTTTGATAGTGTAACATTTCCAATTTAAGGCTAAATAAAGCGATTTTTCCAAAGTGGATGAGTACTTATATCATTCCTAAAAGGAAGTAAAGAATCACCGGTTTGGGATGTTCATTGGTGTATTGCATACGCATTTACAACTCCGTTTACTTTCATTGTAACGGGAAACGTCAATATTCGTCCATATTGTACTTGAACTACTACTTTGCATACTTGTTCTGGTGAAATCCGCAGTTCATGTTATAAATAGTTTGTCATGAGATATAAACATTATTATATCATCCGTTTCACTGTGAAAAACTCCCACGATGTTAGGACATTATGTTTAAAATACAATTAATGTTGTTGATGAAAAGTGTATGTTTAAAACTATTATTTTGTTTTCATTATTCGATGTTATATTAAAAATGCGTATGCAATTACAAGTTTATTAGATTTGTATTGGGATATATGCTCTCGTTCTTAAGGGCATAAAATACACGCACGAACTCGTGCATATATCCCAATAAAAACCTAATAACGATAAATACAGATGAGTGATCGAGTGAACTCGGGCTTTACGTCCCACCAACATAGAGAAGTTATATGTTAATGGTACAAATGGTCCTATTAAAACCACAACATTCAAACGCAATGGCGCAGTAGGTCCGCACAGCACCGCACACCGATATACGTATGTAAATAAAGAGTTGTAAAGACCCTACTTGACCTATTATGGTTGCGTTGCCATTCATATAAAGACCTACTGCGTAATACCGCATTTTTGTCAATACATTACATTTTTGAATGAATTGAATTGAATGTTGTTTAACGGCTCATCAACACAGTATATGTTATTTAGAGCCCCCAGAGAGAGGGGAAGGATACATAGGAATCCGGGAACCTGCCCTACTCTTATTATCGAATAGATTCCTATGGTTCTTTAACGTGCTCGGAGGATAGACCGATACACGGGACCGCCCGGTTTACGTCCCCATCCGACGGACGAGGCTAAGGGAAAGTGTCTTGCCCAAGAACACACCGACGGAACTCAGTGGCACCACGGAGGATTGAACCCGGAGCCTCCGGTTACAAATCCGCCGCGCTACCGACTGCGCCACGCCAGCCCTCTTACATTTTTGAACAAATCCTACACACGTTTAACATCAATATTCCATTCGAAACACTGCACGACTATGTATTTGACCATGCATGCACATAGAACAATGTTCGTGTGTGTTTTTGTATGAGTTAATATATCGCAGCGGAGGAATGTTTTAACAATGTTAGTAATTGATTTGCTGAATCTATTCAAGAACGCGGAGAATTGCCTTCTAGTGGATTTGACGGTTTTCCATTTTCCCTGATTGTTGGAGTTAATACCAAGTTTTAGGTACTTGTGGTATGACTGTTTCTCATTGTTAGTGTTTAAAATACGAGATACATATCTAAATCAACAATAATTAGAGCATATTGTCATGTCGCAGATCCTTTTGCTCCTGTGTCGTCTATCTAGATGATGAAATTTCACGCAATCCAAGAATGCGACACTGATTAAAACAAAATCGTGTATTCCGTGTTGCAATGTTGTTCTGGCTGTTTTGAATACCACAATACCATGTCAAGGCAAGAGTAGGTAAGTTTGAATTGATGCTTTCCTGGGTGTGGTGACTAACATGATATCACTTGTTAATGGTTAACACCGAATATTGCTCAGTATGCGTATATTTAACTTAACATGCAACTTGCTGTTTGCCATGTTATTAATGTGATATAAAATCATGTTGGTATTTTATTCATCTTTCAGAAACGAGTACATGTATTATATATAATTATGTATGAACCATGTACAAAATTAACTGTTTATCAGAAATCATTACTCTAAAACAATAATATTCATTGCAATTTAGCCGCTGTATCGAACCTTTTTGAAACATATGCCTGTTCTTACACATCATATCTTTTCTCTGTTTACGCGTTCCACATCATGTTACAGAAGTGTTAAAATAAAATACTTGGTGATAACAGACGCCGTACATAGTACATAGTACGTGTGTTCTATGATTACGCATGCAGACCTAGACCACCATTATTGTTTTTACATAGGCCTGTTAATATCCAATCCTAATTTATACTGGCCATATAACGCACACAATGTAGTCTCACGTCCATAGCAATACACAAAAGAGACTTGGATAATACGTTGACCTGTTTTTCCCTAAAAAAATAGCCAAACTGAAAACAAACAAATTCTTTCTGAATTATGAGGTCAAACTGATCAACGTACACTTCAAAAAGTGCTTGACAAAAAAGTAGTGCAGAATGTCCAT